>JASPKZ010003793.1:0-600000 GCA_030220185.1 Diploptera punctata
CGCTCTCTTTTCTTCTGTTTCTCTCTCTTTCTCTTTCTCTCTATTTCTCTTTCTCTCTCGCTTTCTGTTTCTCTCTCTTTCTGTTTCTCTCTCTTTCCTCTTCTCTCTTTTTTGCTGTTTCTCTTTTGCTCTTTCTCTTTGTCTCTCTTTTGTCCTTTCTCTTTGTCTCTCTTTTGCTCTTTCTCTTAGTCTCTCTTTTGCTCTTTCTCTTTGTCTCTCTTTTGCTCTTTCTCTTTGTCTCTCTTTTATCCTTTCTCTTTGTCTTTCTTTTGCTCTTTCTCTTTGCCTCTCTTTTGCTCTTTCTCTTTGTCTCTCTTTCGTTCTTTCTCTTTCTCTCTCTTTCGCGCTCTCTCTCTCTCTCTCTCTCTCTCTCTCTCGTCGAGGCAGATTCTGTGTTGTGATTTCAATATCAACTACATTTCTTCATAATCACTATTTCGTATTATTATTATTATTATTATTATTATTATTATTTATTAAGTTGAATAGTGAGAAGTACTGTCACATACAGAGCTGAATAATGGTAATTCAATAAAAACTAAGAACAAAAACTTATGTTCAATATTAGTAAAATTCATATCAAATTCCGTTGAGGCGAAGTCATATGATAAAAGTTAAAAATTAAATTGTACCTGTTGGTAGGTGACGTCGTCCTCAACTTTGTTAATATATACAATATTTTAACTTTATTTAAAACTTATGTTGATGGAAATGGATTTCTTGAGGAGAGTAACAAGACGTTTAAAATTGGGAAAAATAAGAAAAAGGTATTTCGAGAAAAAATGAACAATAAATATTCAATAAGAGCATATAAGCAATTAATTTAGTATGAGCATATATGACGAATGTAAGAAGGAAGGTACCCAGAAAAATATTGGAATGGTATTCATCCGGAAGAAGAAATAATGGAAGACTTCGAAACTCATGGATGCAAGAAATGGGAACTAGGATGAGAATAAGGGGACTGGAGGACATGGAGTGGATGAATAGGAAAATAATATTTCAGACACAGAAATATGTGTAAATATTGAAAATCTATATATAAATAAAATTATTATTATTATTATTATTACTATTATTATTATTATTATTATTATTATTATTATTATTATTATTATTATTATTATTGTCTAAAAATAAGACATCTAGTGTTACGAATCATAGAGTATTTTACATAGATATTTAATTATTTCATATAGTATTTTAATTATTCCAAATAAAAACAGTGTTGAAATAAAGCACTTAGACATATTATATTTCAGGACCTAGTTTTGATTATGGCAGGACAAAGATTGCAAGGCTAACTGTAAAATCTCTGCATTTAGATTATAGGAATGATTAATACAGTTAGTTGTAGCTTAGTATATAACCCCTGCAAAATAGGGGACTCGTGTCTGTGTGTTGCAGAGTGTTCTGTTGGGTAAGTCTGCATAACATTTTTCTTAATAATTTCTCTAGGAACAGTTAGATATGTAGACAAATATTTTAAATAGTTCAATATTATATGTCGAAGTAGGAATTATCAGATAATTATTAAAATGTAAATTAGGGTAGATTTATAAACCCACATCTCCCTCTCTCAAACCTCGAAGTTCGAATGTAGGTTTTCTTAATATCAGCTTAGATTAGTTATTTAGGGTTAGAATAATTAGGATTATTATAATCATTATAGTTACAGAAATAAAATAATTTAGATCACGAATCCAATTATTCATGTTCAAAAACACGTATGCCTTTATAACTAATACATCCACATACTAACGCTCGGTTAGAACCTCATGCTATCAAAATTCCAGTCCCGGAAGTCCCCTTAAGCCCTAAGAAAACCAACAGTTCGTAATATCTAGGACCAATCTTAGAAGATGATGATTCATCATAATTAGAAATAGAAAAAAGGAATAGCAGATGGACGGAGAGTATTGGCATGCTGAACTCAGTATTATGGAATATAAATATCCTCTATAGAACAAAGAAATTTATTTATAAGGTCATTGTAGAGACTATTCCGTTATATGGATCTGAGACATGGACAATTAAAAGGTGTCAAGCTAACACGTTATTGGCAACAGAAATGGATGACTAGAGAAGATCATCGCATAAGTCCAGATTAGGAAAAATTAGAAACGTTGATATTAGGATGATTATGAAAGTTGAAAGAAATGTATTACAGACAATTGAAGAGAAACGATTAAGATGGTATGGACATCTCGAGAGGAAGACATCTGACAGACTCCCTGTAGAAAGGGAAAACCTAAAAAAGGTTGGATGAACAGTGTGAGAAGAAGTATTTACTGAACTGTGACTTACAGATGAGGATGTTCAAGATTGCTACAATTAGAAAAGGCGAATTTCTTGAGAGTGATATATTATGGATAATTTCCAAAATAAAGAATATATTATTACCATTATCATTGTCTTCTTCCATTCATTCTATCCGAAGGCACGTTCTTCACTGCAATCGTATTCATTTTCATGCTAAGCATGCAGCTTTACTATCGAATTGTAGGTGTGGTAGCTTCCTGTTGCTTTCCACACCGGTGAGAAGGATGATGATGATAATGATGATTTCGGGGACCGTTTGGGCCTGAAAGTTTTCCTGACATTTGTC
The DNA here is from genome assembly GCA_030220185.1 of Diploptera punctata. Classification (NCBI taxonomy): domain Eukaryota; kingdom Metazoa; phylum Arthropoda; class Insecta; order Blattodea; family Blaberidae; genus Diploptera; species Diploptera punctata. The sequence goes on from JASPKZ010003793.1 coordinate 2,609, forward strand.
TTACAGGTGAGGAAAAATCTCGATAAAAACCTCACCCAGAAAAACTGCCCCGACCGGGGGTCGAACCCGGGCTAGCTGCGTGACAAGGCAGCACGCTACCTCGAGACCACAGCGGTGGACAATATTGTCTTCTTCATTAATGAAAGCACGAGTAATATGCGCAGATAAAATACAAAAAAAAATTACAGCAAGTGGGAATTAAAAATAAATTTTTATTGAAATAAAATCTGTAAGTGTGGATAATTATGCAAATAAATCGGAGGATAAAAAATAAAGAACGTTGGAAACTTCAAATATTTGGGCTCAATATTACAGGAAGATGGACTATTAAAGCTAAAAATAGACGCACATACCAAGGAAGGCGAGATATTGGAATGTTAAATTCATTAAATAGTATTCAATACACAAGTGATCTTGGTGATAAAATATAATATATATATATATATATATATATATATATATATGTACATTAACATTAAATAGTAATATTTTGGCTGAAACAAAGAAATTTATTTATAAAACAACAGTGGAGAACGTGATGCTTCATGGGGTCGAAACGTGAACAATAAATTGACATCAGGTACGACTAGTAAAACTGAGACGTTCTGCATTAGACTTATTTAGAACAGCGACTAGAATGTCAAAGAAAGACATAATAAAGAATGTAGAATTAAGTAATTAATGAATATACAAAGAAATGTAGTATAATTGATACATGAGAAAGGATTATAGTGGTTGGGATATGTAATTATAATGGAAGGTGTAAAACTACTTAAGGAAGTGACGTGATAGACGTCGTAGAAGAAACAAGAAAGGAAAATTAAATAGATACTGGATGTATGGCTGGAGCAACAAAGACTACGAAACTGATAGGACTACAAGATACATATTCTTTAGACAGGGAACAATGGAGAAAGAAGATTAATTAGTTGATATTTTTAATTTATTTTATTATTGTTTGGTTGAGGAAAACTACAGCTTTGTAGAAAATCTTAATTAATAAATTAACAATAATAATAATAATAATAATTTTTTTTATTATTCCGGCTTTTACAATGAATATACATTTTTCCGGTACCCATGTTCACAGTTAACTACACATTTGTTTCAACATATTTTTCCATTCTTGTCTGTTCATCCATATATCTTCTTCTATTTCCCATTCCCTCTTAGTTTCGTTTATTCCCTGAATCCACGCAATATTTGGTCTACCCTTCTTTTTCCTTCCCTGTGGTACCCAATCCATTATTATCTTAGGTAGTCTTCCTTTTTCCATCCTTCTAATGTGTCCGTACCAATTTAATTGTTTCTTCTTTATAAAAACTAATATTGAATATTGTACCTGCATTTTTTCTTTTATATATGAATTTCTGATTTTATCCTTCCTGGATATTCTTGCAGCACGTCTCCAGTAGTCCATTTCAGTGGCGAGTATTTTTTTTTTTTTTTCATTTGTGCATTTAAAGCCCACACATCAGCTCCATAGGTAATAATGCTTCTGATTATTGTATTAAAAATAGTTTTTTTTTTTTGTTTCTTTGAAGATATGTTTGTCCCATACTATTCCATTTAGGGCAGATATAGCATACTTTCCTATATTGATCCTGTTTCTTATCTCTGTTTCTTGTTTTCCATCTTTAGTAATTTTAATTCCCAAATATCTATATTCTTCAGTGTATTTAATTGTCCCTAAATTTTCTTCTAGTATTAAATCTTGAGGAAGATCCCCTATTGTCATATATCTAGATTTATCCATATTGATCTTTAAACCCCATAAACTATATTCTTGTATTAATTTTCTAGTGAGGTATTCTATATCTTCAAATTCTTGAGCCAATATCAATTGGTCATCTGCAAACTGGAGTGTATATATTGTTGAATTATCATCTAGTGGTATTCCCATCGGTTTACATTTCTTTTTCCATTCTTCAATAGCTTTCTCAGCATAAATCTTATATAATGTTGGAGATACACAGCATCCCTGTCGTAATCCTTTATTTGTTTGAAAACCTTTAGACAAGTACTTTACCATTTTTTTCTTGCATATATGATTCTGAATATAGTTGTTGAATTGCTTCAATCAGTGTTGGATTTATTTACTTTAGTTTTAAGACTTTCCATAATTTTGATGTGGGAATGTTATCGTAGGCTTTTTCTATATCTATAAATACTAGATGTAGCGGTTGTGATCTGATTGTTTTCTTTTCTATAATCTGTCGTATGCTGAAAATGTGGTCTATTGTTGATCTGCCCACTCTAAATCCTGCCTGTTCCTCTGGTTCTAACTCTTTGTATTCAATTTCTAGGAAATACTTGACTATCTTTCCATATAGTCTACTTAGTGTACTATTGACTGTAATTCCCCTATAGTTTTTGCATTCATCTTTTTTTTTTCCTTTTTATGTATGGTTGAAATATATAAATATATCCTATTTTCCAATCTGATGATATATCTTCTCCATTTATGCATTTTTCAAATAGACTTCTCAATAATAATAATAATAATAATAATAATAATAATAATAATAATAATAAAATAATAATAATAATACGATTATTCTAACAGTTATATTATATGGGTGCGAAACATGGACTCTTACTTTAAGGGAGGAAAGGAGATTACGAGTATTTGAAAATAAAGTACTTAGCAAAATTGTTGGACCAAAGAGAATGAACAGACAGGTGAATGGAGAAGACTACATAACAATGAACTACATGGATATATAGGAAGCCAGATATACCGTAATAAGAACAGTTAAGTCTCGTAGACTGCAATGGTCAGGACATGTTGCATGTATGGGGGATGAAAGACGTGCATGGAAGCTTCTTGTAGGAAAACCAGAGGGAAAGTGCCCAGTTGGTAGACCAAGAATGAGGTGGGAGAATAATATTAACTATGATTTGAGGGAGGTAGATTATACAGGGAATGATTGGAAAGCATTAGCTCAGGATAGGGATGAATGGAGAGCTTATGTCCGCGCGGCCATGAATCTACGGAATCGATAGTGTCAGTGAGTAAGTAATAATAATAATAATAATAATAATAATATTAATAATAATAATAATAATAATAATAATCGGAACAGGCAACTCTTGCCTAAACCAGAAAGTGAAGAAAATAATAATAATAATAATAATAATAATAATAATAATAATAATAATAATAATAATCCATCCATCCATAGTAATTCTGCCCGAGGGCAGGTCTTTCACTGCAATCATAGCATTTTCATGCTATGCTTTGCAGCTTTACTAGGGAATTATAGGTGTGGTAGCTTTATAACCCCTACAGCTCAGTAGTAAAAAATCTGGGTATCTATATGGACCAACACCTAGACTGGAAAATCCAGGTGAATAATACCTGCAAGAAAGTGTTCTCAATTCTTCACTCCCTAAATAGTTTTAAAAACTTCCTTCCATCAAAATTAAAACAAATACTTGTACAGACTCTTATAATGCCACACTTCGACTACTGCGACATATTACTGACTAATCTGACAACTGATCTATCTGACAGACTACAGCGTGCTCATAATGCGTGCATTCGATTTATATTCAATCTCCGTCGTTATGACCACGTGTCTCCTTCATTTCAGGCCTTATCATGGCTACGCCTAAATGACAGAAGAACTTTACATTCGCATACCTTACTATTCCAAATTCTGCACACATATTTACCAACTTATTTAACAACACGTTTTCAACATTTATCGGCTCATCACAATTTAGGAACAAGATCACAAGACTCTTCTTTACTTTTGATACCACAACACAGGACCTGTCTGTACTCTGAATCTTACACAATATCTATGGCTAGAGCATGGAACTCACTTCCCAGTCATGTCAGGGACTGTCAATCGCTATCATTATTTAAATCCAAATTAACTGATATCTTAAGTTCGACACAATGAAAACATTAACTACATAACAACTAAATAGAGCATTCTATTAATAATCATGTAGGAAGCTACTTACTTTATTTTATATCATTTTAAATTTATTATATTCTATGTTTTTGTTAGCATTAGCTAGTATTATATCACATCAGCATTGTATTTTGTTTAGTCTGTATTTTAATATCTTAAAATTGTAATATGTACGTAATTTTTGTATAATTTTAATATTCGCTGGTTGAGTGGAAGAGAAGGCCTTATGGCCTTAACTCTGCCAGCTAAAATAAATCATTGTTATTATTATTATTATCATTATTATTATTATTATTATTATTATTATTATTATTATTATTATTATTATTATTATAGTAATAATAGTAATAATATTAATGATTATGATTATGATTATGATGATTAAGATGATTATGACGGCGACGGCTACGGCAACTTGCATTCTTTTTCTGTTCCAAATTTAAATTTTCTTCCAATCCCTTTCCTTTCATGCTTTCCTGGGTATTACTTTCAATCTCATTCATTATATCTACTTTGGCCATCTGGTGTTGACCATCCTGTCTGACCATACCTCCTTCTAAAATAAAACTTCATAAATACAATGAAAATCTACGAATCCGTAATATATTTTGAAAACGTACTAAGTATTTCAAGGGAATATTTATAAATTGTGCTCTCCATTTACTGTCGCCTGTGTAATAATTTATCAATGATGTATCTATATACCTTCTCTCATAACGTCTCTTATTTGTATATTTGGTACCAGTTTCGCTTTTCCAAAATTATAAATAATATTCCTAATACCCTGAATTACTTTTATTTTATCTTAGGCCTATCCTGTGTTACTACAGTATATTCTTCAAAGTCCATCTCGTTAGTCAGACATTTGTTTTTTTATTCTCTCTTTTACTCAATACTTTAGCCCTATGGGCAATACTTCTGTATACATGATTTTTTATACTTATCGGTATGTTCTTTATTATCCATTCATTCATCCATCCATCCGTAGTAATTCTGCCCGAGGGCAGGTCTTCTACTGCAATCATAGCATTTCCATGCTATATTTTGCAGCTTTACTAGGGAATTATAGATGTGGTAGCTTCCCGTTGTTTTCCACACCGGTGAAGGATGAGGAGTATGATGATGATGATGATGATGATAATAACCGGATGATTTTCGGGGACCGTTGGGCCCTAAGCTTCCTGAAATTTGTCTTACAGGTGAGGAAAAAATCTCACCCAGGAACCTGTCCCGACAAGGAATCGAACCCGGGCCCGCTGGGTGACAAGGCAACACGCTATCTCGAGACCACGGCGGTGGTCTCTTTATATTTATATATATATATATATATATATATATATATATATATGTGTGTGTGTGTGTGTGTGTGTGTGTGTGTGTGTGTGTAAGGTAGTGTTTAAAGATTTTATCAAGCCTCTTCTTTTAATTATTCATGTAATTTTCTCATCGTTACTCCCTTCTTTGTTATATTAAACTCCTAATTAATTATATTTTTTACTCCTTTAATTTTTCATTTTGTAATTGTAAATTATTTGGTTTATCACCTACAACTAAATATTCAGATTTTCATTCAATAATATAATTTATAAAAGAAAATAATCAGTGAATATAGTCACCTTTACACATAACAAAACCAACATAAATAGCTAGTCTAAAGATACATAAGGGTTGTTCGATATTATATGTTAAATCGCCTACAAATAAAACATTAAAATTATAAAATACGTACCTGAGATCAGTGTTCCTCAACTATATGAAATTTAAGTAAAAAAGACATTTTGTCGGTCTCTAGGAAACTGTTCATCAACTTCAGAATAGATGATGGAACACAAAGTGTCTACAAAGTGTTATTACAGAAATCTGACATAGTTCAGAACGACAGAGATCTCATGTAGCCTATATATTTTATTATTTTTAATCTTCAACGTTTTAACCTTAATGGCGGTTCTAAATTACTTTTAAAAGCGTTCTCTACAAATAACAATGACATTAAATTGTTACAATAAGGGAATCTATGAGTTCAATTTTAAATGTAGCCAATTTATGATTGTTCAATTCAATTGTACTCCTCTTTTAGCCATATCCCACTTCAAAGTTAGGTACCACAGTAATATTGGCCAATACCAGAGTTTGAACCCAGAATCTCCATAATACATATCTCAAACGCCATAGCGTTGTAATGATTTAATGTAGTGTTTATTAGTTAAAATATTTCAGAACATTCTTCTTTCATGATTTCAGGAACTACTATTTATTCCAATTTTAAAGGAGAGAAACAAACAGCCACAGCGAGCAAAATGTATCCAATTAAAACACACATGAGTTACCTCGTTGTTCTCGGAGTAGAAAATCAAATGAAGTTGTATCTGCACTGATTTTTCTCCCCTGTATATTCCCCGGAGAATTTGAACAGTTTTTGTTAGCAGTTGTGGGAGACCAAATCCATGTGGTTTGGGCACATCTGCTTGATGGAATTTCCCTGTAGTGGCTTCGTCTTGAGTCTAATAATGAAATTGCTTTCAGTAACGAAAATCTAACTCTTGCAATCAACTTGTTTACCAACTAATCAGGGATACTGATGTTTAATAGTTCCGTGAATCGTTTATGTATTATCAGAATCCAATTTCGAATAAATAATTTACAGTAACTTTTTATCATAAGTAATGTCACGAGTGATTTCCAAATTTGGAAATAAAGTGTGGCATTTGTTAGGACTATTTAACGAATAACATTAAACTGTTTACTCACAAATCATTATTTAAATATAGTTACTTTAAAATATTTATGTATTTAATGTAAACGACAATGTTTGAAAACAAAAAATGTGTGGTTGTGCGCCATTTGTTCATTCACTGCAACTTGGTCATATTATTTATTGCCAAATAGGATCGCACTATTGTTAGAATGCAACCTAGTGGAGAAATAATGAAACACATCAAACTGTATATTATAACCAACATTAGGTTATTAACTTATTTTTTTGTAAACAACTCAGTAAAATCGTTATTTAAAAATACAATTATTGAACACACCATTATCAAATGTGTAGTTCGAAGGAATTTGTTCATTATTTGCTATATTCAACGTATTTGTTGGAGAGTGAGTTACTGCGAAATAATGCTATGACCTGTTCAGAATATTAAAAAGGAGGAACTTAATCACAAAATCAGGAAGTAGTAAAGAGTATTCGATAAAGAGAGAGGTGAAACACGACTGTCACTGGTTGTAAAACAAAATAATTGAATCGTGATTGGTCATTGACTCCCATTTGGAGCATGAGTTAAATAGTAAAGATAATTCCTAGAAGACAATAATAAATTCTCCTTCAACCTAAGATAATTTTACTCTTCCACAAATTCCTCTTCCGAGTATTTTCTTCTGTTCATACTCTTCCTGTCTCCATCCACCCACTACTCTTGAAATTTCCTTCTTCCTCTATTTTCGAAGTTTTATTAAAATACAATTTTCTAAACTCTTCCTTTCCTCATAAATTTAATATGACCTGGAAACCGGAAGTACATGGCATTCCTCATTTTATTAAAAATGTTTTTGTTTTAGTTCGTTTTTAATGATCCCATAAAACACCATTTATTATTAACACTATTATTACTAATTATTATTATTATTATTATTATTATTATTATTATTATTATTATTATTATTATTATTATTATTATGTCCACCGCTGTGTACTCGAGGTAGCGTGCTGCCTTGTCAAGCAATGGCCCCGATTCGTTACCCGGTTAGGACAAGCTTCCTATGTTGTGAGGTTTTTTCCGGAGTTTTTTCTCATATGTAAGACAAATGTCAGGTAGCTTTCAGGCCCGAAACGTCCCCGAAATTCATTTGGCCATCATCATCATCATCATCTTCCGCCGCGCCGGTGTGAAAAGCAACGGGTAGCTACTACAACTATAATTCCTTAGTAAAAGTGCAAATGCTACAACACCGAAAGACTGCCCTAGGGCAGAATAGTATAGATAGATTATTATTATTGTTAATATTATAGTTATTATTATAGTTATTATTAAAATTAATGCCGTGTACAACTTTGCACATTCCTTAAACGTCTAAAGAAGCCTTTCTTTTGTTAATGTGGAAATATGCGGACATAATTTGCGTTAACAGAGAGTTAAAATATGTTGATATTGATTACTGATTTAAGTTCGTACATTAATTGGTTGACTTAAAATGGATGTATCATAAATATTGATGGTTTCTGGGAGGTGTAATTGGAGATAAATTGTTTGCTATTTATGTATTAGTTTTCAATCCCAGATAAAGTACGTACAAAGGCTTGCTGTACTTTATGTACAGAAGTATTTTAATGTTATCATTTAGAGAGATAGATGTCTTTAGCTTGCTCTCGTGTTTCCTCCCATTTTCGTATTGAGTGTCTTGCTGTGATGGCATATTGATATGAGAAGACTACTGAAAAAAAGAATTACGGTTTATAGAACTGAAGTCAGGAAAACGAAAAAAAAAACATCAGTTTGTTAAGATTATTATTAGGTGATATTTTAAAAAATGCATTAATTTAGATAACACAAGAAACTGATACTGGGAGTCAATTTCAATAAAACTAAATGTATTGTAACCTACACTTAAACGAAAGAAATTTGAAGATGTTATAGAAATCAAATATGTACATAATGAATTCAGTGGCATTTTCGAGCCCGTAGTTCATAGCCGCGCGGACATAAGCTCTCCACATGTCCCTCTCCTAAAATAACGTTTTCCAATCCCTTATATGATCTACTTCCCTCAAATAATGATTAATATTATTCTCCCACCTCATTCTTAATCTACCTACTTGCCGTTTTCCTTCTGGTTTTCCTGCAACAAACTTCCAAGTCCCTCTTTTATTCCCATTCGTACTACATATCCTGCTCATTGCAGTCTAAGAGACCTAACTGTTTTTATTATATCTGGTTTGCTATAAAAAACGTGTGGCTTGCTATTATGAACTATTCTTCATTCGTCTATCTGGTCATCTCTCTTTGAACCAAAAATGTTCCCAAGAACTTTATTCTCTAATACTTCTTCCCTCTGTTAAATAAGAGTCCGTGTTTCGCATCCATATAACTGGGACAATAGGAGTTTTATATATATTTTGAGTTTCACTTTCTTTTTAGAGAAGATGGTACAAGAGTCCCTGTAATCCATAATAGCACGCATTTCCAGAATTGAGTCTATGTTCAATTTCCTTGTTCATCTTATTCCCATTTGTTATTTTTGTTCCTAGGTATTAGGATTCAGCCACCTCTTTAAAATTTCCTTCATTTGTCATTAGCTGTCCACTTCCATTATATATTTCTATGTGTGAACATATATTCAGTTATATTTGTTTTCTTCCAGTCACAATTTCTTAGTGTGTTCATGTTTGCCCTTAGTATTTCTTGCTATCGCCTAATAATACATAATCAGCATAAACTAACAGCTTGTTATACCTGTTGAGTTGTAGGCCTTCTTCATCCTATAAAAATGTTATGGCATGTTTTACTACAAAATGAAATAGTAGAAGAGATAGTCCATCTCCTTGTTTTAATTCATTGTGAATTTAGTAGCATCCGAAAACTGTTTGCCTACACGCAACTTACTCTTTGCGTCATTAAACACATTCGAAAAAAATCTAACTTTTTTTTAGAAATTCCGAACTGCATCAGGACGCTATATAACTTCTAACTCTAATGTATAATTGTAGGCTTACACGGCCCGCGTCTTGATCCCTGTTTGGTTCGTCTTTCGGGTTAAATTGCCGTGGTCCGGTTTTTTCGAATGTCGACGTTTCGTCTTCTGCTGCGGTAGATCTCACCTGGAGATTTTGCTGCTCTCTGTGAACTCCTCAAGACATATCAAGAGGATGACATCTGATAGAATCCCTAAGAAGATCTCGGAGTGGAAAAGAAGAAAGGGAAGACCTAAAGAAGATTGCATAGACGGTATGAGTAGTGAGCTGGGTCTTACGAGGACGTTTAGGATCGCTACAACTGGAGAAAATGTATTTATTGAGAGTGAAATTAAAAAAAAAATATTTAGAACAAAAACTTAAGTCGATGGAAATAGATTTCTTGTGGAGAGCAACACGATATTCAAAATAAAAAATAAAAAATAAAATAAAGTCACACGAGAAAAAATTAATATTAAATATTCAATAGTCAATTATAATAATTCAATTAAATTGGTATGGGCATGTACGATAAATGCAAATAGAAAGGTTACCCAGAAAAACATTGAAATAGTATCCACCTGGAAGAAGAAAGAAAGGAATACCTCGAAACTCGTGGATACAAGAAATAAGAGCTGGAATGAAAACGAGTACTATAGTTGAGTGGAGAAGCAAAATAAAACTTTAGACACAGAAATATCTGTAAACTTTGAAAATCTGTATATAAATATATTATTAATATTAAAATCTTGTAGTGAGATCACACATTTAGGAATTAAAATAAATAAAAATGGGAGTTATGAAGAGGAAATAAGAAATAGAACTAACAAAGGAAAATCTGCAATTGCTTGCCTCAATGGAATATTGTGGGATAAAAATATAAGTAATAAAAATAAAATGAATATATATATCATACAATTGTTAAAAGCATCATTACTTATGGAGCAGAACTTTGGCCATTAACAACAAAAACAAATAAGTACCTTCCGGCAACGGAAATGGATTTTATAAGAAAGGCAGCAAGAATTTCAAGAAGAAAAAAATAGGAACTCAGTTATAAGGGAGAAAATGAAGATTGAAGACACTATTTTAGATTATATTAAAACTCAGAAATTAAGATGGTACGGACATGTCCAGCGAATGGAACAGGATCGACTACCAAAATCTGTTTTGGAATGGAAACCTGAGGGAAGACGAAGCAGAGGAAGACCTAAAACCTCCTGGAGTCAGGGAAGAAACATCTACAACCAGGAGATTGGATGGACCGACAAAATTGGCTATTAGGAATCGGACGATGTCAAAGACATTAATCAACCGATGATCTATCTATCTACTATTAGTATGATTACTATTATTATTATTATTATTATTATTATTACATAAGGCCTATTATCGTGTTCCATAAACCCTCATTTAAGACATGCTGCATGCGTTATATGTTGAACATTAACTAGTTCACCATTGATTGTTACCGTGAAATGTTAGTATTTGTTACAAAGTTTAAAACGCAAAAAAAAAAAAAAAAATTAAAAACATTGTGAGATGGGATATACTGTAGGTAGCTAATAAAATATAGGTATGTGAGGGAAGGTAACAAAATTCACTTCTCATTTGTTAAGCGCAGAGCTGTCTAAAGCTATTGCTTAACCACTGGTACATATATACATAAATTAGTGCCTGACGAATTTCTAAGCCAATAAATTTGTTAAAAGTTTATTTTTACGGGCCATAAAATTAAGACCTGTCTTTGAGAAAGAAGCTTGCATGTATTCAACATTTAACTATGCTATATATTTAACGATTTTAACAAATTTTATTATCGTGTAATTTAACAGGCCATAGCAGCAGAAATTAAAATTGAAGATGAAGTATAACTTAAATCATGAGGCATTTAATAAACTTTAAGGAGAATAGGCGTATTTAAATTGAAGAGCATATTTCCAAAGTGTCTTAAATCGATGAAATACCAAACTCCAGAAATCGCGTTTTTTATTTTAAGATATTTCATTTTTAAATGGAATTTTCATTATAAGTTATGTTTATTTGTAACTACATTGGCAATATTGTCACATACTCTCAAAAATCCTCCAACATTACAAGTGGTAGTAACAGTGTCACATGACTTGGAGTTAAGACGTTTTGGAAGTAAACATAGTTTAAGGAAAGTTTTAGTAGGAGAAAGTAATATCTAATACTCAATAAAGAATGCAATTTATTAGGTTTCGAAATAGTTCGTCGCCGTGGCGTTGTCGGCAGAGTCCCTACCTTCCACTCTGGCGACCCCGGTTAGATTCCCGGCGGGGTAGGAGATTTTAAATCTCCACCTTGGGTCTGGGTGTGTGTCCTGTCCTGTCTATATGTGAGAATAAAATAAAGTTAACAAAAAAAGGTAAAACAAGAAGGAAAAACAGTGTAAACGAAAAAAAAAAGGAAAAAAAAAGATGTTGCTTACACGAATGTATCACAATCTTTCAGAGTTCATTATCAGAAGAGTCATTTACTGCAGCTGCTGCACTATTTGAAAATACCTTTTGCCAGAATGGCATTGCATGATGGTGTTGGCTAATACCTAACTTACTTAAAAAAATAATATTGTTCTACCTTAGTTTTGTTGTTGTAAAATAATGAATGGAAACAGTCTGCGGTAGAAAGCTCAGAAGTTTTACAAACTCCATCATTGTGATTACATGCCACTTTCGGTATGCTACCATCACTAGCGTATTTATGGTGTTTATCTTTGTTTTTAGCCCACTTTGAAGGTACTAGTGCTCTTTTTCTCGCTGTCCGTCCTAAATGGAAATAAAAACAGCTGGGATATAAGACACTTTGGAAATAAACACGATTTTCAAACCGTTTTACCAGGGGTTATAAGACACTTAGGAACATAACAACGTGTTAATATGATACCTGACGGAATAAAGACTTTTGTCAAATAAAAATATCGAAAATCACGAATTTTGGATTTAAGACACTTTGGAAATAAGCTCTTCAATTGACTATTTAACTCATGCCCCAAATGGGAGTCAATAACCAATCACGTTTCAATGATTTCTGTTTCACAACCAATAAGAGTCGTGTTTCACGAAATATTTATCAGTGTAAATTTACCATATTAAAGAAAGCTCCTCCTTTTTAATATTCTGAACAGGTCTGACCATTATTTTGCAGTGACTGAGCCTGCAAAGAAATACGGCTAGCAGATTGCACATATAGTGCATAGATGTCAACACATAGCGCTTGCAGGAGTCAATATAAAAACATTTGTAGCAATTTATTATACCACCAAAAAAAACAAAAACCACTGTTTGCACTTTCTTAAATGTATCTTTCCCAGGTAATAATCCAGAAAAATATAATTGGTATATTTACATCTAATGGCATCAGAAATTAATTAATATACAGTTTGATGCGTTTCATTTTTTCTCCACTAGAGAGCATTCTTACAATATTGCGTTCCTTTGGCAATAAATAGTACGATCTGGTTGTAGTGATAAACAAAAGAAGCAGATGAAGCGTACCTATCGTTTCTCATTTGTTTTCAAACATCGCCGTTTACATTAAATATATACATATTTTAAAATAACTATAGTTAAATAATGATTTGTGAGTAAACAGCTTAATATTATTCGTTAAATAGTCCTAACAAATGCCACTCTTGATTTCCAAATTCTCTAGATAAATTCACTCCTCACTTGGTGAGTCGTGAATTTATCGATAATTTGGAAATCACTCGTGACATTACTTATGAAATTTCAATTTGAAGAAGAGAACATGTGTTAATGTATAATAGGCTATATAGGCTATATATATAGAAAACTTTCTTATTCATTCTTATATCCCCGAAAATCTGCAATGTAACATACACACACACACACACACATAGACATATATATATATATATATATATATATATATATATATATATATATATATATAAAGGGTAGCCCTATATGGCATAGTGTTGTAAGTCAGTTTTTACAAAAATGAGTAAAATCAAGGTTATAAATATGAAACTGCACACTGTATTTCAGATACATCAAAAATTAATATTATCACTAAGGATAATAAATATAGCCATGATTATCAGTATTAAGCTAACTTTATTCTTTGTACACTGACTAATAAAATACTGTTTACGCAAAATTAACAAAAATGACCTGCACCACTATGCCATATACCCCTTCAATTTTATATATATATATATATAACATGATAAGGAAAATAAATGCCTGGACGGGATTTGAATCCGAATCTCTGAATTGATACTCCAGCGTGATATCCATTACACAACCGGGCAAATCTAATACAAACACTTACATTTCTAATGGATATCACGCTGGAGCACCAATCCAGAGATCCGGGTTCAAATCCCGTCCAGGCATTTATTTTTCTTACGTCATATTAAGCTTGCATTGCTCAATATCAAAAATTTAATTATAACATATGTATGTATGTATGTATGTATGTATGTATGTATGTATGTATGTATGTATGTATGTATGTATATATATATATATATATATATGCATATATATACACACATATATATATATTCATATATATATATGTATATATATATATACATATATATATACATGTACATAGGCTATATATATATGAGCCTAATATATAAATCAAACGTGTATTATCGTTAGATTGGATGTAAATATCAATTTTTATATTCTAAATGTCCACCGCTGTGGTCTCGAGGTAGCGTGCTGCCTTGTCACGCAGCGGGCCCGGGTTCGATCCCCGGTCGGGGCAGTTTTGCTGGGTGAGGTTTTTATGGGGGTTTTTCCTCACCTGTAAGACAAATGTCAGGAAAACTTTAAGGCCCAAACGGTCCCCGAAATCATATGGCCATCATCTTCATCTTCATCATCCTTATCATTATCACCATCATCCTTCACCGGTGTGGAAAGCAACGGGAAGCTACCACTCCTACACAATTCCCTAGTAAAGCTGCAAGCATGACATGAAAATGCTATGATTGCAGTGAAGGACCTGCCTTCGGGCAGAATTACTATGGATGAATATTCTAAATTATGAAGAATGAGAAATATTTACGTTTATTAGCATGCGCTGCTAACCAAAACAAAGAGGAAATGTATTTTTATGTTTAGTTTAATAAGTGGAAAGAGAAAATAATTATAATTATAATTTTATATTGTAATTACTTTTATATATCTCGATCTTTTTGGCATCAAAGAGCTGAAAGACAAAACTGGCTATTGTCAGTTATCCGTAAAAGACAGACATATGCTACCGCGAACTTTCTTATAGATTTTTTTTTGAGATATTCAATTCCTTGTACGTTAATTTGGTGTATTTGTTATGGTTTAGACAGCATAAGTCATTTCAGCGTCCAAAAGCCAGATTTTTTTAGTGCACCGATGCCACATTTTTATTTAGCTCATGTCCTATAGTATATAAGGTATAAGGTATTGTGTTATATACGTTAATTGTCCCAAAAAAATCTCTAAATGATGGTGAAACCCCCGTTAAAATCGGTCAAATATTTTTTGAGTCCATAAAGGACAGACAGACTCACAGACACTCATTTTTATAATATAAAAATACAGAGTGGCGAGCCTGAAGTATTTGAAAAAAAAAGTCTTATTTCATGGCAATATGTTCATATTTTAAGAACATTTTAATATGTCTGCATATTTAATCACTTAATAATAGTTTACAGATATTTGAAATTGATTGAATTTGTTTTTCTGAACTTTCCAACCATTAGAAACAGGTTTATGAATAAAAACTAGCTTTTAAAATTAAGTATGGGAGGCTAAAATCGGAAGAAGTTAATAAAAGTATAGGAGGATGATCATTTCCAGCCCTCTATCGTCTACCTTAACTACTTTTATTTGATACTGCCAGTTAGTTAAGTTAGTTACTGTAAGAGTGAGTTATAGATTGATTCTGTATTATTATACTGACTCAATTCTGAGTGAATACTTAGTGATTAACAGATATCAGATTATTTGTTATTTAATTTCTTGAAAGCTAATTAACTTATAATCAAACATTTTACTAGCTTTTGGTTTTACATTATATATATAATCATTACATTTATATTGGAAAGCCTATTTATTTTACAGTATAACAATTTATTGTTGACAAAGAAAAAAATATAAACTTCGTTTTTTCATATTTTGTCATAAGTAATGCCATGAGTGATTTCCAAGTTATAGATAAATCCCCGAAGTCACGAAGTGACGAGTGAATTTATCTAGAGAATTTGGAAATCAAGAGTGGCATTTGTTAGGACTATTTAAGGAATAAAATTAATGTTTACTCACAAATCATTATTTAAATATAGTTATTTTAAAATATGTATATATTTAATGTAAACGGCGATGTTTGAAAAGAAATGAGAGAAGTTTGTTACGTTTCATTTGTTCATCACTGCAACCAGATCATATTATTTATTGCCAAAGGAACGCAATATTGTAAGAATGCTACCTAGTGGAGAAAAAATGAAACACATCAAACTATTTATAACCAACATTATAGGTTATTAATTAATTTATGATGTCTTATAATGTAACTACATCAGTTATATTTTTCTGGAACGTAAATACCTGGGAAATAATACGTTTAAGAAAATGTAAACAGTGGTTTCTTTTTATTGTGGTATAATCAATTACTAAGAATGTTTTTTTCTATTATATCCCGCAATCAGTATCTGATTACATTCGTGCACTATATATATAATGTACAATCTGGTAGCCACTTACATTCTAGGATTCCTATATCTTAATATATAAATTACCATATTTAACTATTTCTTAGAGAGTCAATAACTGCAAAATAATGCTCTGGCCTATTCAGAATGTTAAAAAGGATCTTTAATTTAATATAATAAACTTAAGTTGATAAATTCGAGGTGAAACACGACTGTGATTGGTTGTAAATCAAAACTCATTCAAACGTGATTCGTGATTGACTCCTATTTGGGACATGAGTTAAGTAGTCATAAGTAATGCCACAACCGATTTTCAATTTATCTAGAGGATTTGGAAATCAAGAGTGGCATTTGTTCGGACTATTTAACGAATAAAATTAAGCTGTTTACATAAAAGTCATTATTTAAATATAGTTATTTTAAAATATTTATATATTTAATGTAAACGGCAATGTTTGAAAACAAATCAGAAATGAGAAGTTATGTATATTCACTACAACTTGATCATATTATTTATTCCAAATAGGATTGCAATATTGTAAGAATGCACTCTAGTGGAGAAATATTGAAACACATCAAACTGTATATTATAATCAACATTATATATTATTAATTTATTTTTTAGTAAACAACTTGGTAAAATCAAAGAGTTTGTTCATTATTTGCTATATTCAATATATTTGTTGGAGAAAAATAATGCTCCGACCTGTTTAGAGTATTAAAAAGCAGGAGCTTTCTTTATCACAAAATCAGGAGCTGATGAAGAGAAATCGAAAAAAGAGCTAGGTGAAACACGACTTCATTGGTTGTAAAACAAAATTTATTGAAACGTAGATTGTTCATTGACTACCGTTTGGGGCATGAGTAAAATAGTCATTATAATTTGATATTTTCACAATTCGGCAATCTCTTTCATAATCTGGTTAAACATTCCTTCATATTTACATCCCAGCAATACTTTCCACAACTCTTCACTCCCCTATCATGTCATTTCATCTTCATTTATTCAATTCATATCACCGTTTACTTAATCTCACGTAGGTAAGAAATAGCGTGGTTTTGCAAATCGCAGGTGTTTATAATATGTGGTAGTTGTGGTCTAATGTGGTACACTCGTATAAATTCACACGACTCCGATTCTATGTATAAACTTAGGGCAGAATAAAGCCAAAAAATGAGGATTATATTCACTCCTCGAGGCCAGTCTAAATAAAACGACGGTATGAATCATGTATGTGAACGTGTCATGTGTGTCGGACTAGATGGAAATCAGCACTGTGAATTATCAATAATAAGTGCCATTTTTAATTAAATATTTCGTTCTCTTTCACCTTATCGGTAATGTGTAGTCAGAATACAATATTATAGACATATCATGATCAGGGAGCGGGGTTCTAGTATGTATACAGTAAAGTTAAGAATGCACGAACTATAAGGAGGGAGGACGCACCTGTGATCGTGAAGTGTTCATAAGTAATGCCACGAATGATTTTTAATTTATCTAGAGAATTTGGAAATCAAGAGTGGCATTTCTTAGGACTATTTAACGAATAAAATTAAGCTGTTTACTCACAAATCATTATTTAAATATAGTTATTTTAAAATATTTATATATTTAATGTAAACGGCGATGTTTGAAAACAAATGAGAAACGATTGGTACGCTTTATTTGTTTCTTTTGTTCGTCACTGCAACCACAAATATTATTTATTGACAAAGGAACGCAATATTGTAAGAATGCATTCTAGTGCAGAAAAAATGAAACACATCAAACTGTATATTAATTCATTTCTGATGCCCTATGATGTAAATAAGACAATTATATTTTTTCTGGAAAAAAATACATTTAAGAAAGCGCAAACAGTGGTTTCTTTTTTTGGTGGTATAATCAATTGCTACAAATCTTTTTATAATAACTCCCGCATGCGGCATGTGTTGACATTCATGCACTATAAAAAGGAGGTGCTTTCTTTATTATGATAAACTTTAATTGGTAAATTCTAGGCGAAACACGACTGTGATTGGTTGTGAATAAAAAATCGTAGTAACGTGATATGACAATTATATTTTTCTGGATTATTAAATGGGAAAAAGTACATTTAAGAAAGTGCAAACAGTGGTTTCTTTTTTTGGTTGTATAATAAATTGCTACAAATGTTTTATATTAACCCCTGCAAGCGCTATGTGTTGAAATCTATGCACTATATATACAATCTGGTAGCCGTATTTCTTATAGGCTCAGTCACTGCAAAATAATGGTCAGACCTGTTCAGAATATTAAAAAGGAGGAGCTTTCTTTAATATGGTAAATATAACACTGATAAATATTTCGTGAAACACGACTCTGATTGGTTGTAAAACAGAAATCATTGAAACGTGATTCGTCATTGACTCCCATTTGGGGCATGAGTTAAATAGTCAGTATAAATAAAATGAAGTTCAGTGAAGACATTATACCCTGCTTCAAAAACAATTACACCAGCATAAGGAATTATAGAATGAAGCAAACAATCGTATGTTTAGTTATTTGTAGTGTGCAACAAAACTACTTTATTTTGAATAAGGGTATAATGTACAAAAATAGTTTCTCCTACATCACGATTATAGTTATTGCAATGTACGATATGACACTTCCGAAATGTAGCCCTATAGTTCTTTACTACTCTGTATGCAGCGAATAAATGAAACAGTCGCTAAGAAACATTCTGTTGTAGAAGAAAGAGTTTTGTGCAGTACATACTCCGTGTGGCAGGTAATATGAAGCGTCTGTTTACTTAAACAAACCCCGCTCCCTGATCATGCTATTTCGCACTAGGCCGTGTTACACAAACAGTTTTCTGTTAGGAGCATAGTCTGTTGAGTAAGTTTTAGGAAGTTGAGGAAAAATCATTTTTTTAATGTATGTCTGAAGATGAGGCCCAACATAATAATATACATTTTGGGTCATCGTAGGCCAGATAATGGTGGACTTTATTGACCTTTTTTGACTTTTTTTTTTGTTTTTTGGTCCATTTTTTATAGCTTTTTTTTTACCTTTTGTTTAGCTTTTTTAGGTCTTAACGACCTTTTTTTTTGTAACTTTGTCTTCTATTGGTTGCATCTATACCATTTGTATAATTCAAAACTCCGCAGAGTCTAGTGTCAATTCCGATTTCTTTTAAAACACTATCTAAAATTGTTAACACAAGATAAGACTTTTCACATAGCAATCATTTTTGTTGCGCGAGAAACTTTTGAGCCTTTTGAAAAATGTCATTATTTTTAACACCAGCCTACTGACGCCAGAACTATTGTATTTAGACTTCAAATTTTCTAAAAAGTTACCACTTTGTGAAGATTACATTGAGCAAAGGGTGAAGGCAGCGAGATTGTCAACTCATTACCGCTGGGTCCCGAGATCGAGTCTCGGTCACTCCATGTGGGTTTCGTGGTGAACGAAACTGAGCTTGGGCAGGTTTTTTCGGGGTTTTCTCCCTTTTCCCCTGCCACAATTTCATTCCACCATTTCTCCATACTCATCTCATCCATTTAATTTCCCCGTGATGGTGCGTCAGGCATAGTTAGCCGGCTCCCTTGTCATTCACAGACCTCTATATAATCTCATCTCAATCCTCGACCCGACCATGAATTGGACACGAGTTGAGGATATTATTTTTTTTAATTATTATTATTCAGAGTTTATATATAGAAACAAATTTTAAAATAGACTGCGGAGATAAAATTAGTAAACAAAACATAGAAATAAACCAGGGAGTAAGACAAGGGTGTCCATTGTCACCAGTATTATTTAATTTATACTTGGACCATGTCATAAATGAGTGGCAAGAACAAATTAATATAAATAGTGTATTGACAACTCTGCTTTTTGCAGACGATCAAGTAATAATGACAGCATCAGAAAATGCTTTACAACAATTTCTTTATACTTATATATATATATATATATATATATATATAGATATTATAAATATATTTTTGACATTTGGCAATGAAGGCAAATATGATATGAAAAGAAAAATGAATGCTTGAGTTCGAATCCCGACTCAAGCATTCATTTTTCTTTTCATATCATATATATATATATATATATATATATATATATATATATAAATACAATTTAACAATATCTACATCTAAAACAAAAAATATTAGTTCTGAAAGGAAAATGTGCAATAAGAACAAAAATAATGATAAACATTGTAATTATAGACCAAGTTGAGAATTTTAATTATTTGGGATGTCATTTAGGCAATGACAAAAATTTAGATAAACACACTAAAATACGATTCAAATATCTATGTGCCACAATTAAACGCACTTTATTGAATAAGACTAGAAAAGAAAGTATTTTGAAGTTTTACAAAGTATTGGCAGTTCCATCTCTTATCTATGGATGTGAAACCTGGACGTTAACAAAGGCAGATAGTAAAAAAATAGAGGCTGCTGAAATGAAGATGTCGAGAGCAATAGCAGGATACCAAAGGACCGATAAAAAGAAAAACGAAGATATAAGAACAGAACTTAATATATTTAATGTCTGTGAAAGAATAAAATATTATCAAAATGCTTATCTTCAGCACGTATTACGAATGAATGAAGAGCGCATACCAAGAAGAATGTATAATTATAAACCAAAAGGGAGAAGAATGTTGGGAAGACTATTGAAGAGATGGAAGGACCAATTCGACCTATAATGAAATCGGAATAGGCCATTGGGCTTAATTCTTGTTGTAGATGATGATGATTATTATTATTATGATGATTATTATTATTATTATTATTATTATTATTATTATTATTATTATTATTATTATTATTATTATTATTATTATTATTATTATTATTATTATTATTATTATTATTTACACATATTCAGAACAGTGGAGCGCTCTGTGTTGTAGACCACTCGGCCGAGGTGCCGGACTTGCAGATTCAAAACGCAGAGATCAGTGAACCTTGGTATTCTTGTTAAACAAAAGGGAATTGAACAGAAGGTGAAATGAAAGCAGGAGGTGGTATGAGATAAGCGTACGAATCAGTACGAAGACCATATGCCACACAGCTGGGCAATGTCCGGTGGCTTACATTGAAAGCAGGTATGATGGATCTGTAGAGAAGATTTGTTAGACAGAGAAAAACTGTGCTCTGACTCTAGTATGACAGAGACAAACAAATACACTTCCTAACAACGGAAGACATCAATTCTGCACATCATACCTAGACATGACACACAACAAGAACCCACTTTTTTCTTTCTGCCTCCAGTTTGCATCACCTGTGTTCATATCCTTGACAGTAGTTGTAATACTGTTTCATTGCATGATTCTCAGAGCAGGCTAGGTACAGTAAGCAACAAATAATTTGTATTTCTTAAAACTTCAAACTACAACTACCAACAAAATGAATTACATATCGTCATCTCTATATCATCATCATCTTCCGGTATCATGACAGCTGCCGCCGTCTTCCGGAAACTAAATGCCATTCCTCTCTGTCCATCCATTGATCTTCCTCCAATCCTCTGATATTCATAGCTGCTTGTACCCATTCTATCCAAGTTTTCTTCGGTCTTCCTCTCTTCCTCCTTTCTATTGGGATCCATTCCATAACAATTTTAGGCAATGTTTGCTCTGGCATTCTTTTGACATGACCATACCACTGTAATCATTTCTTTTTTGATGTCTATGATGTCCGGCTCCTCTTATACACCCATACTTTCCCTTATTTATTTATTTCGTATTCTATCCATTCTAGATTTTCCAGCTGATCTTCTTAAAACAAACATTTCTGTACTTAAAATTCTTTTCATTTCCCTGGTAGGAATTTGCCAGACTTCAGCACCATATGTTGAGTTACTCTGAATTATGGTTTGATATATTTGTAATTTTCTATTTTTTGTAATATTTTTGCTCCACGAAACAGAGTTTAAAGCATTTATTGCTTATTTTGTTTGTGCGATTCTATTTTTAATTTCCACTGTGTTATCGCCTGAATGGTCTAAGTTTGTTCCTAAATAAGTGCATTCAATACTAGGTTTTAGTTCTTCTCCATTGTTGAAATTTATATTATCCATTCCTTCTTCTATACGCAGATAAAGTATCCATTTTCATATTCTTCTTTTAGTTTTTCAGCCATATATTCTATGTCCAAAATCCAAAATACACATCTCTATATAAAATAAATAATAGTTAAAAAAACTAAAACAACACGCTTTATTAGAAAACCGAACTAAAAAATGAAAAATAATTTTAATTTCCAACAAGCTTGGGATAAAATTAAAGTGCTAAACAAAAAAATTATCTCTAACAAATCTAGAAGAAAACTAGAGTTATCTACAAAAAAAAAATAATTTTACCATCAAAAGCGTGGGGGGCTTTTTACGTTTTCTTCTCAGAGACTTTACTTTTACCAATACCTGTTTATTATCAAATGCATTAATTGATATGGAGCACCACATGCTTTTGATGGTAAAATTGTTTTTTTTGTAGATATCTCTAGTTTTATTCTAGATATGTTGGAGATAATTTTTTTCTTGACCAGTTTAATTTTATCCCAAGCGTGTTGGAAATTAAAATTATTTTTCATTTTTTAGTTCGGTTTTCTAATAAAGCGTGTTGTTTTAGTTTTTTAACTATATTTTTTATTTTTTAGTTTGGTTTTCTAAAACATGTAAATATCTTCAAATTCGATACTATTGTAGTATGAGCTAAAAGTAATACTCTTCTAAAAAATGGTCCGGGCCGGATTTGAACCAGCGACCTATGGATTACTGAAATTATATACCACAGTAGTCCACCACTGTACCAATTGAGCTACCACAACGACGGACTAAAAAGTCGATACGTCCGCAGACTATTATCATCATCATCTGCATTCATGGATTAGGTCTGTTGACCCGTTCCGACTTCAGCCCATCTCTTTCTAGGTCTGCCTACATCTCGAGTGCCTTTAGGTGTGTATTTTGTTATTTGTTTTGGATATCTATCTTCATTCATTCTATGTGTTGCTTCCATTTTTGTCTATATGTATCTATTTTATCAGTTATTGCAAATATTTCAAGTTCCTGTCTTATTTCTGTGTTCTTGATTCTGTCTTCCTTAGTGCACCCTTTAACAGATCTCAAAAATTTTATTTCTGCCGCCATTATCCTACTTAGATCTTGTTTTTTATGTACCCAGGCTTCTGATCCACAGAGCAGTATCGGTACTGCCAACATTTTATAAAATTTCAATTGGCAGTCGATTATACCGGTATTTATTTTTTTATGTCCTCATGATCCTGGCCAGGATCTTAGAAATAAATTACGAAATTATTGTGTTATCATTGGTCCTTTACAAATATACAAAGTTTCAAGTCGACCCAATGTTTTTAAGTGGGTGAAAATCGTGCTGAAAGATTCCGTTACGTAGATAGATGCAGGTCAAGCTAATATAAAGCGTGTAAATATATATATATATATATATATATATATATATATATATCCATGGTGTGACAGGCCTAGAAGGCCCTTGGCCTACCATCCAGCCCAGAGGTGGACGATCATCCAGCCAGTCCAGTGTAGGAGTGACGTGTGGTCGGCATGTCGTGTCCCCGAGGTCTTATACAGAAGTTAAGAAAATATACATTTATTTCTACTTAATTTTTATTTGTAGACGCTTTAATTAACAAGATAAATATATAAAAATAGTCATGAATATAGGCGAATGTTGACCTGTTTTGGTCTCAACCAGACAGGGTCTAAAAGTCTTTTTGTGGATGTCCAGATAGTCGCTCTCGTGGGCGATACCGAAGAACTGCATTAGGGATCCTAGTTGATGAGATTCGAGATAATGTTATTGCCATCTGTCTCTGTAGGTGGATATATTTTCTTCTAAAGGTTTCATGTGGAGTTTCTTTCAAATATTTTCATTCCTCTGATTGTCAGGTAGAGTATATCCAGCAGTTCGGCGCATGAATTTCATTTCTGTAGCTCTTAATCTTGTGATGTTTTTTTTTTTTAGAACCCAGATTTCACTTCCATACAGGATAGTCGGGGGGCGAGAGTTTTATAAAATTTGAGTCTGTCATGTTTTTGTACAAGATGTGATTTTAACATATTATTTATTAATTCACAAAATAAATATTTATTCCGTAAACCAACTAAATCGTGTCATAAATTTGACTTGTTAAAGAATTCGCTCAGTTTACACAGTTCCTGCGTAATGGACTTTTTATGAATATTACCATTACCGGTACATAAATCTGTAATGATCAGTTTTTTCGGTTCTTTTTAGAAATCGTAAAGAAGTGAAAATAGTATTTTTGCGCGATAGTGAGGTTGTCGTACTTACAGCAATGCCGACCACGATTCAAAGTTCAACTTCCTACATTTCGGGGTTGCCAAGCTAAATAACTATACTGTATTAAAATAACTATACTGTAATATTACATATTACAAACACGCGTGTTGGAAGTAAAATCACTCACCTCTATGTATATTACATACGATGTATATACAAAAATATCCAAAAGCTAGTGTTAATATACATTATACGAAACAAACACTGCATTTTAAATGAATTGAACTTTATTTGAAACAACATAAAACAATAAACACGTACTTGCCGCCAATTTATCACTAAATTGGTATCACGGCCTCCTGTAGTTTCAACTAATAAACATTGCCCACACTATTAACGTTAGTCAATTGTTTATAATTAACGCAAATTTTTCCAACAAAGATGTTATTATTTTACTTACTTACTTACTCACTCACTCACTCACTCACTTACTTACTTACTTACTTACTTACTTACTTACTTACTTACTTACTCACTTACTCACTTACTCACTTACTCACTTACTCACTTACTCACTTACTCACTTACTCACTTACTCACTTACTCACTCACTCACTCACTCACTCACTCACTCACTCACTCACTCACTCACTCACTCACTCACTCACTCACTCACTCACTCACTCACTCGCTCACTCGCTCACTCGCTCGCTCACTCGCTCACTCGCTCACTTGCTCACTTGCTCACTTGCTCACTTGCTCACTTGCTCACTCGCTCACTTGCTCACTTGCTCACTTGCTCACTTGCTCACTTGCTCACTTGCTCACTTGCTCACTTGCTCACTTGCTCACTTGCTCACTTGCTCACTTGCTCACTTGCTCACTTGCTCACTTGCTCACTTGCTCACTTGCTCACTTGCTCACTTGCTCACTTGCTCACTTGCTCACTTGCTCACTTGCTCACTTGCTCACTTGCTCACTTGCTCACTTGCTCACTTGCTCACTTGCTCACTTGCTCACTTGCTCACTTGCTCACTTGCTCACTTGCTCACTTGCTCACTTGCTCACTTGCTCACTTGCTCACTTGCTCACTTGCTCACTTGCTCACTTGCTCACTTGCTCACTTGCTCACTTGCTCACTTGCTCACTTGCTCACTTGCTCACTTGCTCACTTACTCACTTACTCACTTACTCACTTACTCACTTACTCACTCACTTACTCACTTACTCACTTACTTACTTACTTACTTACTTACTTACTTACTTACTCACTCACTTACTGGTACTATCGAACCCGTAGGTTCATGGCCGCGCGGACTAATGCTTTCCAATCATTCCCTTTATAATCGACTTCCCTCAAATCATAGTTAATGTTATTCTCCCACCTCATTCTTGGTCTACCATCTGGGCGTTTTCCCTCTGGCTTTCCTACAAGAAGCTTCCATGCAAGCCTTTGGCATGGGTTCCCTGAAGTAGTCCCCGCCCGGAGATCCGATTGGGGGACTATTTGAACTCCGGAAAATTTACCCCAGTTGAACCTATGTCCGCATATCTTGACGGTTGTATTTTTACGGTGAAAGATCGTCACTCTTTCGACCAGTCCGGCATGGGTAACCCTATCGGCAGCAATTATTTTACTATTATTTATTATTTTGAAAACACCATCGCGCAAAAAATAATGTACAACGCAAGTTTGTGAAGTGTTTTACACAATCACGGAAATTAAAAACCTCGCTGTTGCTCGGTTTTAAACATTTTCTTCGATTCTGTAAAACCACGTCCCAACCTCTCATCGTAATATGTAATTAATTAAATAAAATGTTAATTCAGATCGCAATGAAAGCCGAAATTTCAGATGAAAATATGTTTGTTAAAACTTGTAGGCCTATTTGATTTATTAGTCTCCTATAATTATTTTTGTATTTAATCTTTCCAATTTATAGAATTTGTGTTTATGATTAGTACCGTAATCAATAATGATTTTCTTGTAAATGGATTACAGAATCGAGGTGAATTATTACAGCTTAAGGGAGAATAAGGAAAATGAAAATAATTAGCTATTTGCTACGATATTTTAATTTAATATTGTTTGGGAAACCACAGTTGTGTATGATTGGACATCCAGGAACTGATAATCACAAAATAAACGTCAAAATAAGTTTCCGGCCATTTATATAGGTCATGAAACTTATGATGTGGTTTTCATCGAATCAGAACGTATCAGTATCAATGAGTACACAAGTACTCAAATGAGTTGACCGTACCGATTACCAAGTATAGAATTTAAAACGATGAACATCGTGTCTAATAATCATTTATTTGGCTTTTGTTAAATTAGTTAACGTATGCAGATATCTCTTTCGGTTTACAGTTGCTGTATGTTTTCTAGGCGCGTCTCTTTTTCATAAGTAGTGCCACGAGTGATTTCCAGAATTATCGATAAATTCACGACTCACCAAGTGGAGGAGTGAATTTATCTAGAGAATTTGGAAATCAAGAGTGTCATTTTTTTTTTCTTTTTTGTTAGGCACTATTTAACGAATAAAATTAAGCTGTTTACTCACAAACTAGTATTTACATATAGTATTTTAAACATATTTCTATATTTAATGTTATTCAACTGGCGTCTGTTTGTATAAACAAATATGATGAAACGATTGGTTTACGCTTCATTTGTTCTTTTTGGTCGTCTCTGCAACCAGATAATATTATTTATTTGATCAATGGTAATTCGTACTTAATTATTTGTAATGATAGTTGACTCATAGTGCGAGGAAAAATGAAACACATCAAACTGTACATTAATTTCACTTTTATGATGTCCTATGATGTAGTCCCGCGCCGTAGCCGAGCGGTTAAGGTAGGAAGCCTTGGCGCAGAGCTACGGGACTTGCGCTGGTTCGAGTCTCCATGGGGGAAGAAATTTTCTCATGGTATTTCGGCCAGTATGGGACCGGTGCCCACCCAGCATCGTGAGGCAATTGGGTAGCTACAATAAGTAGCGGCTCGAGGTTGAGGAACCAGCTCTAACGGCTGGGGGACTCGACATGCTAACCACATGTCACCCCTACACTGGCTGTTGATCATCTACCTCTGTGATTGACACATGTGGATGTGAAGGGCCAGCAGCCGGCTGGTAAAAGGGCAACCGCTGAAAAGTGGAAAGACCCTGAATCGGAATGTCCTATGATGTAAATATGACAATTATATTTTTTCTGGGAAAAAATACATTTAAGAAAGCGCAAACAGTGGTTTCTTTTTTTGGTGGTATAATCAATTGCTACAAATCTTTTTATATTAACTCCCGCATGCGGCATGTGTTGACATTCATGCACTATATATATAATCAGGTAGCCGTATTTCTTAGTGAGTCAGTCACTGCAAAATAATGCTATGACCTATTCAGAATGTTAAAAAGGAGGTGCTTTCTTTATTATGATAAACTTTAATTGGTAAATTCTAGGCGAAACACGACTGTGATTGGTTGTAAATAAAAAATCATTGTAACGTTATTGGGGCATGAGTTAAATAGTCTCTTTAAATCTCCAATAAGATAACACGTATTAGCGAAATCCGAAGGACTGAAGAAATTGAGGTTTTCTTAAGAAAATATATTTACAATTTTTTTTCACATATCTTCATAGATCTTACCTAATTATACACCGAAAATGACCATAAATCACTAGCACTACCAAACCCGTAGGTTCATGGCCGCTTAGATGTAAGCTATCCATACTTCCCTATCCTGAACTAATGTTTTCCAATCATCTTCTGCATAATATACTTTCCTCAAGTTATGGTTAATGTTATCCTCTCCCACTTCATTCTTAGCCAGCCTACTGGGCGTTTTCCCTCTGGTTTTCTACAAAGAGCTTGCAAGCCCTTATTTCATTCCCATCGTAATCTACGAGACTTAGCTCTTCTTATTATATATAGTTTCCTATAAAGATCATATATAGCTTATTGTTATGTAGTCTTCTCCATTTGCCTGTCTGTTCATCTCTCTTCGTCTAAAAATGTTCCTAAGAACTTCATAATTCGTACTGAACAAGACGAATATGACATGGATGATGATTATGGTAGCTGAATGATATTCTGGGACCATTTTGACATTTGCCTTAAAGGTGAGGAGAAGCACGACATCTAGGCCCTTCCCCCACCCCTTGGGATACCTCGGTCGTCATGCCCATACTCCCAAGTCCTACAGTTCTTGTCCTCCCTATCCTATGTTCACGTCCACGTTCAAGTTCACGGTCCTTAAACCAACACCCCTAGGGAGAGGGTGTTGGAGTTGCAACTTCTGGGAATTGCTGAGCTACATAGTACATCAGGTCGCTCACTCCTGACGACCCCACAGTTGGTCCATGGGCTCCATGAGCCTAGCCGGGAGGACTGCTCTCGCAGATCCACCGACCATTCCCCTGTTCTGCCTCCCGGGACGTGTCCTGCAGCCGTTGTGAGACCGGCTAGGGCTACAAGCCCAATAGTGTGAGACTTTTAGTACATCCAGGTGCCCATCTCCTGGCGACCCCACAGTTTGTCGACGGGCCCGTAGGCCGAGCCAGGAACCAGTACAGTTGCTCCCCTCTGCACTGGTCCGAGCCGAGCCCTGGTCTGCCGCCAGGGACGCCTTCTGCTGCAGTTGTGGGCCAGCACGGAGCTCGCAAGCTCCAACAGATGAGCAAATAGTAAGACAAGGCGCTCAACTCTTGCCTACCCCACTAATGGTTCACGAGTCCCTTGGACTTAACCGGGAGGACTGTCTAGCAGATCCACCGATCTTTCCCCCAGTGCACCAGCTGGGGACGTGTTTGGTTGCTGAAGTGGGTCCAGCCTGAGCATTAGTACGTCAGGTCGCTCAACTCCTGACGACCTCACAGATTGTCCTTGGGTCACTCGGTTCCAGAGTCGGCGCCAAGTCCCAAAAGCCAAAAGACCGCGCTTCCTCCTTTCTCGAGCTTATCGACCTGGTGGTAATTCCCAGCATTACGCCCGGTATTGTCCCATCCAGCCCGTTCGCAAGACTAAGCCTAGTCGTGTAGCTGCTGTGAGGCAGCCCACTGAGCGATGTAGGCATCCAGGGTGCTCATCTCCCATAGTGCCCCCACAGATGGTCTCAGGTTCAATGAACCAAGAGAGAAGGAGCGACAGATCCCCCACTCTCCCGCGAAGCATGGGAGAAACTTCAACCAGCAAACATGTCCCGGCCACGGATCAATCCCGGGCCCGCTGTGATGTTAATCCGTTACTAGAGCGCAGACGCCGTGGACTACTTTGTTTTTAAATTCCAGAAATATAAAAAAATGTCTTCTGAAGGTTAAATTTTATAAGTTGATTGAATAGGCTATATATATATATATATATATATATATATTTAAGAAATAACATTTGAGCGGTTATGATAGTCAGCCTAACTAACTAACTCTAACTCACTGGCACTATCGAACCCGTAGGTTCATGGCCGCGAGGACATAAGTTCTCCATACATCCCTATCCTGAGCTAACGTTTTCCAATCATTCCCTGTATAATCTACTTCCCTCAAATCATAGTTAATGTTATTCTCCCATTGCATTCTTGGTCTACCAACTGGGGGTTTTCCTTCTGGTCTTCCTACAAGAAGCTTCCATACACGTATTTTATTCCCCATTCGTGCCACATGTCCTGCCCATCGCAGTATAGTCGGCCTACAGAACTAAAATCCTTACTTCAGTCTGGTTATGACTGATTCGGTACGAATATATATTGATGGTAGGCCTATAGAAATGTTTTTGTATATAAGAACAGGCCTAAAGAAATTCAGATCATTGATTTATTTTAGGGTAATAGAGGTCTCATGTCGAGAAAGTAAATTTGTATTATTTATAAGAGTAAATCACATGTGGATGTGAGGCTAGCAGTCTGATAATAGGCAAATGATAATCTAGAACTGTCATACCATTGAGAAGAATAAATATATATAAAGATTTTTGGATATTTTTTAAAACTATAAAATAAAACAATTTACCTTAGTAATAGTTTACCATCGTCATCCGGTATCATGGCAGCTGCTGTCGTCTTCCGAAAATCAAAAGCCATTCCTCTCTGTCCATCCATTGATCTTCCTCCAATCCTCTGACATTCATAGCCGCTTGTACCCCTTCTATCCAAGTTTTCTTTGATCTTCCTCCTTTCAATTGGGATCCATTCCATAACAATTTTAGGCAATCTTTGCTCTGGCATTCTTTTGACATGGCCATACACTGTAATATTTTCTTTTTTATGTCTATGATGTCTGGCTCCTCTTGTACACCCATCAGTTTAGTAATAGCTTAATTCCACTAAAAGAATCAGCAATTAATCAGGGATGCAAATATGTCCAATTAAAACCACAGATACTGGTAAAAGTGATAAAACAAGACAAGAAACGTTCACAAATGGATCCCGACATATTTTCTCACTTGAACAGACATCATCAGGGTGATTATATCAAAATAGAATGTAGCCCTACTAAAGAGAGAAGCATCCTGTTCAAGGGATCAGTTTGGGTGTGTGTCTTGTCTTGATTTATCACTATTACTGCTATCTGTGGTTTTAATTGGACATATCTGCACCCCGGATTGATTGCCGTGTCTTATAACGGAGTTACTACTAGGGTAAATTGATCTATGCCAGACTCCATTAAATATATTATTTTCTAAGTTTTCTGGTTTTAATTATAGTTTTATAGGCCATTTTAAAACATTTTTAGGTAATCAAAATCCGGGCAATTGTGATTAGTGTATATTCCCACTTCCGCACCATTGAGTTGCCACTGCAAATACGATTTGAATCAATGTGAGAGGCTGTCGACATGTCACATATCAAGCGGAGTGGAGCTGTTGACATACAAATGTCAAATGTACAAGTGCGACAGTCTGTTTATCCCAGACATCCTATTTTCATTTATGCTAAATTCAAATGTTGGAAAATTTATTTACTCTACTTACTTTTGGGATTATTCGCACCTCAACTTATTGTAATGTTAATATAATTTGTTGCTGTTATTTAACAGCAAAAATGGAAGAATTATTTGCAGTATGTAATAATATCTTGAGAATGTGTTCCCTGGTGTACGAGATTTTGTATTTGTGTGGGCGTTTTTGTGTATGTTTTGCTGATTTTTTTTAAAATGAATGTTTGCACGTCCATCGCTGTGGTTTCGGGATAGCGTCGCTATGTCGTTCACAACTGAGAAAAAAAAACAATTGAAATTAAATTTCAATAAAAACATTCACAAATAAAAATAAAATATATGGCCCACATTTTAAATAAATGGAAAGTTTTAGTGAATCCAGGAATAAAAGTTAATAATAAAGTACATGTATGTATGTATGTATATATATATATATATATATATATATATATATATATAATATTTTGTTTGCATGCGATTTAATTATATTAAAGAAAAATGAAAATTACTTACCGAAATTCTGTGCATGAATTAAATAAAGTATATTAGAGGATCTAAGGAAAACAAAGGTCGTGGATTTTAGTGGAAAAGATCCAGAGAGATCTAAAATTATTTTAGAAAACCAAAGTATATAGAATAAGTGTCTAAGTTTCAAATATTTGGGCTGCAATATTAGCTTCAATATAGAAGGAGATATTAATTCCAAAATAAATACATTTCAGACGTCATGTGGAACAATACAGAGAACGTTTAAAAATAAAATTAAAAAAGTAAGTATGAATAAAAATTCATAAAATTATGGCAATTCTCGCAATATTTTATGGAAGTGAAATTTGGGTTGCAACGAAAAACAGAAAGATGGGATACAGACGGCGGAGATGAGGTTTTTCTGACAAGTAAAAGGATGTACAAAACTTGATAGAATTGGAAATGAAGATATAAGATAATAATTAAATGTGCAGCCGTTATTGGATAAATTCACGAGTTACAGATAAAAGAAGATTGATCATATGAATGGAATGAGTAAGGAGAGATATCCATTGTTAGCAAGACATTATCAAACAAGAGAAAGAGGTGATGTCGGGAGACCTAGAAAATGTCGGCAAATTGTCTAATCCTTGGAGTGACGATGATGATGAAATAAAAATAAACATCTACTTATTAGTTTAACGTCCCGCAAGTAGCCGAGTGGTTAAGGCAAGATGCCTTAGCTCAGAACTACGGGACTTGCGCTGGTTCGAGTCAACATGGAGGAAGACATTTTCTCTAGGAATTTCGGCCAGTTTGGGACCGGTGCTCACCTAGCATTATGAGGAATTTGGGTAACTACAAGAAGTAGCGGGATAGGTAACGGCTATGGAACCCGGCATGCTGACCACATGTCACACCTGCACTGGTTGAATGGTCGTCTATCTCTGTGATTAACACACGTGAATGTGAGGCCAGCAGCGGGTTGGTATGCCAAGGACCTTCTAGATCTGTCGTGCCGTGGGATTTATTATTTCAACTATACTTACTTAATACTTAATACAGGGTTTCCACTTTACAGCAGTTTGCCCTTGATTCCTGCTTTCCAGAGATTCCTATCTTCCCATTAACCATCCTCCATACTCCTCTTCATCATGGCATCATATATTCCCTCATACCATGCTCTTCTACTTCTCCCCCTCTTCCTTCTGCCTGGTACCATCCAATCCAGCACCTGTTTAGGCCACTGGTCTTCCGACATCCGTTGTACATGTCCATACCACTGTAGAGCTCTCTTTGTTATCCTATCGATAACAGTTTCTTGTGCATCCATTTCTTGTCTGATATATATATTTCGAATTAGTTGTAGCCTGGATATTCTCATACTTCTCCGTAATATATCCATTTCTGTCGCCAAGATTCTTTTCTGCATCCTGTCATTTATTGTCCAGCTTTCTGATTCATATGTAAGTATACTTTCTATTATTGTCTGTATAATCTCTTTTTTGTTTTTCTGGTCAAATTTCTATTCCATAAAAGACCATTCAGGGATCTAATCGCCTTCCTTGCACAATTTACTCTGTTAATTATATCTTTTTCACAAGTACCAGATTTATCTATTATAGATCCAAGATATTTAAATTCTTCAACACGTTTAATTATCATATTATTTATTTGTAGGTCTTCTGAATTTGCTCCGATTACCATATATTCTGTTTTAATATAATTTATCTTCAGTCCACCTACCTCAAATGCATCAACCAACTTTCTAATCATATATTCTATATCTTCTTTATCTTGTCCTATTATAATCTGGTCATCAGCGAACAATAAATTGTGCAGTAAATGACCATTAATGTTGATTCCCATTCCCCTACATGACTTATTCAATTTCATTAATACATCTTCTAAATATATCTTGAACAATGTTGGTGACATCCCGCATTCTTGTCTTAATCCTTTTGTTATATCAAATTCTGAGGATACTCTATTTCCAACCTTAATACTTGCTTTACAATCATACGTTTCTTTTTTTAAATGTACAAGATATTTAGGTATTCCAAACTTCTCCATTGCCACCCAGAGCTTGTTGATGGGTACAGAGTCATATGCCTTTTCCTAGTCAATAAATGCCATATGCGCTACTTTTCCTTTCGCCAACATCTTTTCTATAATCTGCCTAATCGCAAATATATTATCAAGGCACGATTTACCTGCTGTGAAACCTGTTTGTTCTTCTGATATTGTATTTTGTATTAGTTCCTCCAGTCTAATTTTAATAATTGTACTTAACATTCTACTAATTGCTGCCATAACACAGATCCCTCTATAGTTTGCTGGATTATTTCAACTATGTAAAAGAAAATCAAAGAGCTTATATTTTACGGGAAAGATAGTAACTCATTTTTTAAAACTATTTTTACAAATATTTGTTGTTTGGTTCTTTTTTTGGTCAGAGAAATGTGGCATATTCTGTCAGTGTATTTTTTCTTGGTTCTTATATAGTGTAAGAATGCAAGTGATGGATTATATTTTTTCTGGACATGGAGCGATACTTCTGGAGCAATAAATAGCATTAACTCACATATTTCAAATTCAGAGTATGCATGTGATCTCTGCCATATTTCTCTCCTGAAGTCGCATGTAAAAAAACATATGATTGAAAGATGTAACAACGTATGGCTCAATGGTACCACAGACACATTAACACAACTGTTCTTTCAAAGTATCTATGACAGAATAAAATGCAAACACGTTGTTGCAAATTTTATACTAACACAGTTCCTCACTGGGCACGGTATATTTGATCAATACCTCCAGAGATTTAACATCAGAGAAAATGCAAATTGTAATTGTGGCATTAGCAACCAATGCGTTGAACATGCTATATTTGATTGTCCTTTGTTCTGAAACGAAAGATTCGAATTCTCATGTCTTCTAAATAAAACCACTTATTTAAGTGAACCACCCATTACAGAAGTCCTTATGACAGAAAAGAACTATAGACTTTTTAATGTTTTATAAATATAACTAGCTAATACATGTCGTGTGCTGCTACGCCTAAATAAATTAAAATTAATGTGCTGTTATGTTTAATTGAATAAGTAAAAGGAAAAAATAATTATAAATTTATATTTTTTACATACCCCGTACTTATTACCCGGGAATCTATCTACTTATCACGATCTTCTTGACATAAATGAGCTGAAATACGAAAATTAATGTGTTTTGTGTTTAGTTAAATAAGTACAGAGAAAATTTTATATCGTAATCATTATTAGATACCCCGTGCTGTTTACCCGGCGTTGTCCTGGAATCTACTCATCCAGATCTTCATGGCATAAATGTATTGAAAGACAAAAATGAATGTACTTCTTCTGATTAGTTTAATAAGTAAAATGAAAAATAATTATAAATGTATATCGTAATTACTTTCAGATTCCCCGTGCTGATTACCCGGCATTCCATGGGAATTTACTTATCTCGATCTTCTTGTCATAAATGAGCTAAAAGGCAAAATTCGTTATAGTGAGTTATCCGTAAAAGAATACCCGCCATGTGCTGCTATGCTTGCACAGGAATCTACATACTTGTCTCGATCTTCTTGGTATAAATGAATGACAAAAATGGTTATTGTGAATTATCCCTACCGGTAAGAGATAAACATGTGCTCTCACGGACTTTTTTGTAGAGCTTTTTGAGATATTCAGTTCTGTGTAAATTAATTTTGTGTGTTATGGTTTAGGTAGCGTAAGCCATTTAAGCGTCCAAAGAGCTACTTTCTTCACGTTTTCCATTACAAAGGGCGATTTTTAAAGGTGTAGGAGTTGAGTATAACAACTCTCTTAAAGCCTATGTTCATCCCGGGAATCTCCTGAACATTTTGCAAAAAGCCTCATCAAAATCGGATCGACGGTATTACCGCGCATAAAGTACGAACAAACAAACAAATATACAAAAAAACATTAATTTTTATATATTAGATTACATAAATAAAATAAAGTAAACTTAATTTCAGATTACATAATGACTCAAACTTTGTAACAAACTGTAACCCTAATGTACCTTGGGTGAACTAACTCACTGGCAATGTCGAACTCGTCTGTTCATGGCCGTGCGGACATAAGCTCTCCATACATTCCTATTCTAAGCTAATGTTTTCCGACCATTCCCTGTATAATATAATTCCCTCAAATCATAGTTAATATTATTCTCCCACCTCACTCTTGGTCTACCAACTGGGCGATTTCCCTCTGGTTTTCCTACAAAAAGCTACTGCATCATGCACGTCTTTCATTCCCCATTCGTGCCACATGTCCTGCCCATCGCAGTGTACGATACTTAACATTTCTTATTATATCTGGCTTCCTATAAAGACCACGTAGTTCATTGTTATGTGATATTTTCCATTCACTTGTCTGTTCATCTCTCTTCAAAAATTTTCCTAAGAACTTTATTCTCAAATACTCGTAATCTCCTTTCCTCCCTTAAAGTAAGAGTCCGTGTTTCGCATCCATATAATACAACTGGTAGAATAATAGACCTTGGGTGAACTACTGAGTGTTTATGCATTTCAGATATTAAATAATAATACATTTGAGGGTTTGTTCCTTTCTTTGGAGAATGTGGTGCAATTGTTGTTTATTCCTTTCATTATTTACTGACAGTTAATAGTTGTTCCTGATTTGTTATCCATTTCATTCCTGAAATGGCGCTTATTTTATTCCTGTATTGAAGTTTGTTAACCATCACACGACGACTTGTATACGACATTAATTTGTCGTATGAGGATCAAATGGAACATCCAGGACATGGATAAGACCTGACAGCATGAGGACGAATTTCTCTGTAAGGGGGAGGAATGAAGGAAGGAAATAAATAACGGGGATCGGGCAGACGGCATTCGTTTCGTCTCCCGTCGTGAAGGGGCAATAGGGTCAGATGGCGGCGAACCCAGTGGGGAGTTGCCGACCGAAGTGACTGACAGGGAGACCGACCCATGCCAAGTATCATTCTCTCGATAAGCTTCGGGCAGGAGCATCGTTTAC
The DNA here is from genome assembly GCA_030220185.1 of Diploptera punctata. Taxonomy (NCBI): domain Eukaryota; kingdom Metazoa; phylum Arthropoda; class Insecta; order Blattodea; family Blaberidae; genus Diploptera; species Diploptera punctata. The sequence continues at coordinate 39,621 of JASPKZ010003793.1, forward strand.
CAGACAAAGTGCACCTTCTTTACATTTCTATTACATCTTTCTACTGTCTGATATGTAGGGACTGGATTTCCATGCATTTGCATATTTTTTTCCTAGGACGTATATCTACATGATTAGCTTATTTGTATCCACTGAATGTTAAGATTGTGACATAGTAAGCCACTTAATCATTGATAATAACTTCTTTACAGTTTTATAAAATTCTAGCTCATCCCTGCGTGCGCTGCTAAGCCTAAATAATTGAAATGCATTTTTATGTTTAGTTGTATAAATAAAAAGAAAAATAATTATAAATTTATATCGTATTATTTTCAGATATCCCGTGCTGATTACCCGGTGCTGCCCGGGAATCTGCTTATCCCTATCTTCTTGGCATTAATGAGCTGAAAAGTAAAAAACTTATTGAGAGTTATCCGTCAAGGAATACCCGCTGTCCGCTTCTACGCTTGTCCGGAAATCTACTATAGTCATCCCGATCTTATTGGCATCAATGAGCTGAAAGATAAAAATGGTTATTTTGAGTTATTCGTAAAATATAGACATATGCTGTCGCGGACATTTTTTTCTTTTTTTTTAGGTACTCCATTTTGTGTACATTAATTTCGTGTATATGTTATGGTTTAGGCAGCGAAAGCCTTTTAAGTGTCCAAAAATTCCGAAAACACGTTTTTTTCTATGAAGGGTGATTTTAAGGGTGAAGGCGTTGAGTATTACAACTCTCTTATAGCCTAAAACCTTCTCGGGAAACTCCTGAACATTTTGCAAAAAGTCCCATCACAATCGGATAAACGGTATGGCAGCGCATAAAGGACAGACTTACATATATTCATTTTTATACCGTATATAGACTCCATCCATAGTAATTCTGCCCGAGGACAGGTCCTTCACTGCTATGCTTTGTAACCCGAATTTCCCTCCATATTGTTTTAGTTTCAAATATAAACTAAATATTTCATCAAATCTAAATCACTTAAATATAGGCCCATCATTTGAGATAAAGATATATGTATAGACATATCGAGTTTGGACTTAAATTACTCAGAAATTTATTTGCAATACAATGATCACATTAATGAATCAATTTTATTAATTATATAAAAATTGATATTTTTTTTGTTCTTTTATAAATGACTAAGACTATCCCTTCTGTTAAATTTCGGTTATTACAAGATAGACGGTACCAGAAAGTCTAGAAGACGTATGGTATAACAAAGGTATGCTTGAATTACAGGTGCCTGAATACAATACGAACCTATAGATACGTAACTCTTTGTTAATAGAAATGTATCAGAACGTCTTTTAAAAAAAACAGATTAGAATGTCAAGTCAAAATAATGTTTATGAATGAATGGAGTTTCACTATGAAGTTTCAAATTAAAATTTAGACACATATATCAGTTAAAAGATAACTACGAATAACAATAAAATTAATTGAAACTAGCGATTTTTAAATAAGTTGCTAGGCCCTAAATAGAAAACCCGATAGGCCTAACTACAAATAAAATTGACAATATTGTCAGTAAGTAGCGCGAGATGGAAACGCCCATTATTAGCTGCGTCACAAACAGAAAAAATATTCACACCCTTTATTTATATGTAATATATGTCCACATATGTATAAACCAATGGGAATAAAATTGTAACCCCTTCTCCTGTAGCGATCTGAACGATTGAAAGAATACTGAAGTTTTTAAATACACTGCTCAAAAAATATGGGGATATTGTAGAATAACCTATTAAGACTATGTTTTTTGGAATAGTATTAGATGCCATCACTTTCTATTACTCCAAGATAATGTAAATAAGAGTTTGAAGTTGTTACGTAACCTCGGTACCACACCAGAGGGCAGTGTCTGTACAGTTGATGTGAAAGGGTGGTGTGGGGGTGAATGTTTTGTTGCTGTTTTTAAATCCAGTCCAGATTTCAGTTAGTGAATGGCTTGCCTTAGGGACAGTAACGCCTCGACAACGTGATTTACCTGAACCAATGGCTTGGAGGGCCATAGGAAGGATGGAAGCTGGACAGACACAACAAGAGGTGGCACAAGCCATTGGGGTGTCTCAAAGCATGATTTCCAGACTTTGGAATCTTTTCAAAGAACAGATACTGTTCACGGAAGAGCCGGACAAGGTCGACCAAGGGCAACAACAGCAAGAGATGACCGTTACCTCTTGTTAACAGCCCGTCGGAATAGACAGCTGAATGCAACTCAACTGCGAAATACACTTCAAACAGCAAGAGGACGCAGGGTGTCAACTCAAACTGTCCCTAATCGACTGCATGGAAGTGGTATCTATGCCCGTAGGCCCATGGTGTGTACCAGGTTAATTCCACAACACCGTAGAGATCGCAGAAACTGGGCGGAGGAACATCGTGGGTGGAGGCATGCCGAATGGAGATCAGTTCTTTTATCTGATGAGTCGCGATTCAACGTGGAATGTGATAGTCGGCGTATATTCATCTGGAGGGAAAAAGGGACACGAAACAATCCAGCTTTTGTACGTGAAAGATCCCCATATAGTGGCGGTGGATTGATGGTGTGGACAGGAGTCAGTAGTGGTGGACGTACGGGCCTCTAGTCATCCAAGGTGGTACTTTGACTGCGGTAAGGTATAGAGACGAGATTCTCCGACCTTTTGTCGTGCCTTATGCTGGTGCCATAGGTGATTCTATTCTTTTTATGGACGATAATGCACGACCCCACAGAGCTGGCTTGGTGAACGACATGCTGGAAGTGGAGGGAATCGAGCGTATGCAATGGCCAGCTTCCTCCCCGGACTTAAATCCGATTGAGCATGTGTAGGATGCATTAGGCAGGCGCATTGCAGGCAGACCAGCACCTCCCCAGAGCTGCACATTGCTCTTATGGAAGAGTGGCCACGTATCCCCCAAGAACTCATTGCTAACCTCATTGCATCAATGCCATACAGGTGTGAGGCAGTGCTGGCCATTCGAGGAGACCATACACCATACTAAAGAAACATTTTCACGCATGTTAATGTTGCTTTGTTTGTTTGCCATATTCCTAATCAGGACCTCTTTGACATCTGGTGTGGTACAGAGGTTATGTAATGACTTCAAACACTTGTTTACATACTTTTGGAGTAATAGAAAGTGATTGCATCTAATACTGTTCCTAAAAACATAGTCTTAATAGGTTATTCCACAATATCCCCTAATTTTTTTGAGCAGTGTATATAAAACTGAGACGCGTACAAAACACAAGCCTCCCAACTAGCGAAGGGAGAACATCGAATAAGTTTTATTTTAACTGCGGGAAAATAACGACCGCTGCTAGTTCAAATAGAAATTTATAACTCCTAATCGAGGAGGACGAACTTAGGGTAAGTTCAAATAGCTCAACAATTATATTAAATTATCTAAGAAGTTAAATATTTGAGCAAAACATCATAATAAATCGATATTTAAAAATACTGATTCGTATTTTTTTATATATTATAGGCCTAATATTAATAATAATAATTCTTCGGTATTCCGTAGAGAAGCCAGATCCCTATACACACCCTATCATCAAGTGTTTTCATTTTATTAAATATATGTATAGTGACTACTATATTAAATAAATCGAGTGATTTATAAACTACAATTATTGATAATACTATCGCTGCCCGTGCAAAGTTCCTTCGTTATTTCCTGAGATATAGTGATCTCATCGCTTACCGAACCCACCCTGACTAGACCGCGAGCCTAAAATTCTCACATTCCTGTGATAAATCCCACACCCAAAATCCATCACCATTTACCCACCCCCTAATTAATAAGCCCCTATCAGCTTGCAGCTTTACTAGGAATTGAAGGTGTGGTAGCTTTCCGTTGCTTTCCACACCGGCGAAGGATGATGATGATGATGATAATGATAAGGAAGAGGATGATGATGAAAGCCATATGATTTCGGGGACCGTTTGGGCCTTAAAGGTTTCCTACATTTGTCTTACAGGTGAGGAAAAACCCCTATAAATACCTCACCCAGAAAATCTGCCCCGACCGGGGATCGAACCCGGGCCCGCTGCGTGACAAGGCAGCACGTTACCTCGAGACCATAGTGGTGGACTGTATATATACTATAGAATAGTAATTTAAGAAAGATATTCGATGCTTTTGTGGAATCTAGTAGTATTAATTTTATATTATACAAGTATATTTTTAAATTAGGAAAGAAATGACGTTATTTTTATGAAAACATTTTCTACCTATGTTGCAATTTTAAGTTTTAGCACACAAAATCCGCTCCCTAAGATTACACATTAGACTATCTATACGAATCATCACTTGCTTGAGTTTGATAAAAATGACTTTGGTTTGCATATATATAGGCCTATATATCTGCTTAGTTTACCTATTTTTATAAATATGAAATATAAATATCCTTAACTCGTGTCCAACTCAGGGACGGGTCGAGGAATGAGATGAAGCCTCTATTTTATATACGTCTATGAGCGAAAAAGGTGCCGGCCGACCACTCCTTGACGCACCGTCACAGGGACGGATGAATAAAATGAAACGAAATGGATGGGATGAGTATGGAGAAATGGCGAATTGCATTTTTGACAGATGACACTCTGAGGAAAACCTGCCCAAGCTTCATTTCGTCCACCACGAAATCTATTTGGAGTGGCCGAGTCTCGATCTCGGGACCCCAGCGGTGAGAGACGAATATCTAACCGCTTGAGCCACGGAGCTGCCATTTTTATAAATATAACATTTTTCTAATAATTGAATAATTATTATAAAAATTGTTTTACCGGGCAGAGTTAAGGCCTTGTATACCATTCAACCAGATTAAAAAATATATAAAAATACAGGGCTTCCAATATAAAACCGGACACGCCTCACGGGGTTTCACCCGTCAGGCTGCGCTCTCTCCTCGTCCGCATTTCACTCTGCCAGCCGCAGAGTGTCCGGTTTTATACTGGAAAGCCTATAGTATTGCATCTAAATTACAATAAATGTCTATGCAGCATGTTTATAGGGTATCGAAATATTTCACTCCACGTCCACTTAGATGACAATTCTTCTTCTAAATATGTTTCTTATAAGAATATAAATACAGCAGATTGTTATTAGATAAAATCAATTCACGAGTTATAGATAAAAGAAGATTGATCATATGAATGGAATGAGTAAGGAGAGATATCCATTGTTAGCAAGACATTATCAAACAAGAGAAAGACGTGATGTCGGGAGACCTAGAAAATGTCGGCAAATTGTCTAATATTCTGTACAGGCCATAGCATTATTTTGCAGTTACTGACTCTCTAAGAAATACGTTGGATATAGCAATTTATATATTAAGGTCTAAGCATCTCAGAGTGCACGTGGCTCCCAGATTGTATATATAGTACACGAATGTAACCAGATACATCTTGAGAGATATAATAGAAAACATGTAGCAATTTATTATACCGCCATAAAAATAAACCACTTTTGCACTTACATAAACGTATTATTTCCCAGGTATATATGTTCCAGAAAAATATAATTGACATATTTACAGCATAGGACATCAGAAATTAATTAATGATCAATAATGTTGGTTATAAACAATTTTGTGTGTTTAATGTTTTCTCCACTAGGGTGCATTCTTACAATATTGCGATTCTATTTGGCAATAAACAATATGATCTGGTTGCAGTGGATGAACAACTGAAACATAACAAATGTTTCTCATTTGTTTTCAAACATCGCCGTTGATATTAAATATATACATATTTTAAAATAACTATATTTAAATAATGATTTGTAAGTGAACAGCTTATTTTTATTCGTTAAATAGTCCTAACAAATGCCAATCTTGATTTCAAAATTCTCTACATAAATTTGGAAATCACTCGTGGCTCTACTTGTGACGACTGATTGTGGAAAACATAAAATATTTAGTTATTGTAAACTGCAAGAGGACCGCCAAGGCTGCGGCTATAGTTAGAAATAATATTAAAACCCTTACAATTCAAGTATGTAAACATTTGTGGGCTAGTGGTAACGTCATAGCCTCATAATAATCTATTTATTTAAACAACGTTTTCATTATATTATAACAACATGCCCGATTACATGTTTTGGTTACCTTTTAGTTCTTTTGCGCAAATTTTATAATCTTAAATAGACTATAATTTGGCTGCGATTTCTATATTAATAATATTAGTGTTATATGAAGGGTACAGGAAGAACCACAAAAGTTACTTTTTTGTTGAATTAGAGTTAGAGGTGTTACTAGATTCTCCATGGAAAACGCTATCATTTTGAAGTGTGAACCAGTAAAAGTATACTGTTTATTCATGGGTTTATTTAGCTCCAAAGTTTGGTATGCAGGAAGGAAGTATGGATGTTGAATAACTAAAGTACGTTTTTTAGGTTTCAAGGAAAGTTCGACTTACCTAGGTTTTTTTTCTGTCACCTTCATTTGTAGATTATTAAACATTTCGTGATGGTAATTTATTTGATGTAACAAAGGAAAATGTGCTTTGTTTCTAAAAGTTGATTAACGTGTTTACAATATTTACATGTATTGGTAAGTTATTTAAAGCGTAATTTAATTTGACATTTAATTTATAGCTTTTAATACTTGTTACTTTATAATTAATACTCAAGTACTTTTATAAATCGTATTGGAGTTAATTGAAATCCACTGTATTAATGAACTCTGAAAATGCGTGGGTCGTTAATTCCCTATTGATGATAAGCCAGTTTCCCCCAACATTTCAACAACTTATCTGTGTAAAACACATGTATTCTAAAATAGAATCAGATATATTTCTACGTTTATGTCTGCTTCATGAGGGAACTGTCAACTATTGTATGCCGAAACCTATCTTGAAATTTCTCCTAGAGAAGGATTGTGATTTACCAAGGCCGAGTCCAAACAATTATCTGCTGTTTTCTACTGCAAGGCTTACAAATCGATGCCAGAATCCAGCGATGGTAACCCACTAATGGAACAGATGAACTCCAAGCACGCGTAAGAGCGGTGTGGAGTGAGGCGAGACGCGGCGCGGACGAAAGGTAGTGAGGGTTATCCAATCAACTAATTCAAGGGTAATTCAAAGGATAACATTTTTTGGACATGGTCTTGTGTTACATCACTACTCTTCTCTGGAAGAAATTTGAAGGTATGTTTCGGCATGGAATGGTTGACAGTTCTTTTGTCAGTAAATTTTATGTCTTCGTTGAGCTTGCATTTTTACGCCTCTAATTCTTCTAAGATTTAATCTTCGAACCTGCACACTCCAGTAAAATGTATATCCGAGCCGGATATTTCTTTCAAACTCTATTAATACAAGAATAGAATTGACAGCTTTAGAAGTATTTCAAACAATAGTACTAGCAATTACTTTATGTTTATTTTTACCTAAGGATAAAATAATTTACTTCGCCCAAAATATCTAATTGTTATGAACACGTAATAATAGGAAGAAGCGCGCACAAATGTGCATTAGATTTGGTCTCTGCTGTATGCCAGTAACGATTCTGTTCTCTTTAACAGACATCGAAATGGTATTTTGCACATGGTCTATCACAGAACTTACACACGCAGTCCATTGACGGTTCATGATAGTTTGAAATTTTGCAGAGTTTGTGGTGATTTCCATGCACTTCCAGGCTTGTTACTGCACTGCGTATCTTGTTGTTTGGTCCACTCCAGTCTCGATTGATCATTGTATCCGTTGCGTAAAAATCGTCGGGTATTTATTTTCTCTTCTTTTGTCTTATCTCCTTCAATGCAGTTTCCTGTTTAGTAGCTGGCAGCAGGAACTTTGTGCGTAGGTCTTCCACGAGGAAAGTTTCCCGTGCTAACTCATATGCAAGTCTAGATTGAGCAAATATCGAGATCCCCATAGCTGCTTTTAGGAATCTTGCTTTCACTTTTTCTATGGTGTTTAAGTCTCCGTAGCTTAGGTCAGTCCATGTGATTTCGATTCCGTATGTAAAGATGGAAAGTATTTTGGCCTCGAAAAGTTTCATGGCTGTTGCGAGTGGCAGCTATGTGATGTTTTCTATGTCGTTTGTGGCAACTATAGCAGCTGCCGCTCTTTCTTTCGTATGCATTCTGAAGGATTTGGCTGTTGTTTGGAGTGTTTCTCCTAGATATTTGAAGGCGTTTGTGATTTGCAACAGGTTGCCCTGGAGTTGTATGTGGTCGCCGTCTACCAATCGACCATCCTTTCTGAATACAATCTGTACCGTTTTTGATAGATTTACATCGAACCCATTTTTGTCTGCCCACGATGCGAGGTTTTAGTTTCTTGCAGTTCTTCCTTATTTGTCGTTCCAAGTACCATGTCGTTTGCGTACTTATACATTTTTATTGATGGGCGGCATATCTGGGTTATATCTCTGCTGCCATCACATTGAAGAGGAGAGGGCTTAAAGGGTCCCCTTGAGGAACTCCTCTGGTTTGAATGACTTCCTTTGACTGCTGAACTGTATCGTCTATCTTTAAAATATTTTGGGCTAATGTGTTACGGATATATGTTAGGGTGTGCTCGTCCAGTTCATCCATGTTTCTTAACTTGGAGATCAGTAGTTGCCTGTCTACGTTGCCAAAAGCTTTGCAGTAGTCTACGAATACAGCATAGAACTTGTGCTTCGTGTATGTCTGTAAGTAGGCTGTCTACTGCCTGCAGAGTAGAGCGGCTTTTTCTAAATCCAAACTGTTGGTCTGGTATTTTCCTGTCTATTTTGTTTGTTATTCGTGTGTTCAAGATGTCCATCAATAGTTTAAAGGGTTTTTTGCTAGGGCGATCCCTCTGTATGAGTTAGGGTCATTTGTGGGTCCTTTTCCTTTGTAAAGCACCTTATGAACACGTAATGGAGTCACGTTAACACATGAAATGTCATTATTCTCTGCTATGAGTAATAATTGCTATTGGTAAACAATAGACAACAATTCCCAAATTAAGTTCAAATCCAATGTTTATAAAAAATATATAGTTTTCTTGCTTACTATTTCCATGGTAAAAATTAGAATCTTCTTTTTCAAAACAACATGTACATGTTTCTAAACCTTTCTCGTTTGATTATTAATACCTATCAGCAGAACAATGAATTTTGAGCACTATAAGATATAATTGAGACGTTTATAGTTAAATGTTGACATTACCGAAGTTCCCTTCACGCGCAGGGATAGATCTTGGAACGTGGACTTGGAAGTGAACAGTGTTCTGTCGAAAGTAGAAAAATAAAAGTAATTCAACTACCAAGTTTGTTTATTCTGAAGTAAATGTGTATAATTTATTAGTATTGCAAGGATTTTAATGCACAATAAAATACAAGAAAATTCATTATAAAAATGCAATAATGCTCTAACAACTACAAAAAATGCACTAAAACTTAAAAAATGCGAAATGATATTTATAAAATCTACATTTGCAGTTAAATACAAGGTGTTCACTTCTTTAGCCCTGCATTAAAATGCAAAACAAACAACTTGCTGTAGATTGTCAAAAAAATAAAAATTGTTGTGATCTCTTAACAATAACTTGTACATCGAGAAACTCCTTTCCTCTTCTATCGATACTAAAGGTGAATATTTAAAATAAACTATTTAACTGGATTGTAGGTTCCCTGATAGCTCTCCTACAGAAAAATTTTCACCTGCTAGAACATCAGCTACTGAAGACAGCACATCAAATCCTTTATTTGTACTCAACATTTTATTCAATAGAGCTTTTCCCGTCTCCTCACTCACTTTTTTCTAGATCACTTAAGTTTTTACTAGGTTCCTTTCCTCTACTAATTGAACTCCTGATTTCTCTAAAATAGTTACAGCATCAAATAGGATTTTATATACAAGATTTTACCTATAAATTCTTTGTTGGAGAGAAATTTATGTGCAAGTTTGATTGCATGCTGCTACGCTACTGTCAAACACGTCAATTATGTTTTTCAGCACCGTTATGTGCTAAAATAAAAAGTGCTCTGATTGGTCAGAATAACATGTGCTACGATTGGACAATGAAGTTCAAGTCACTTTTTTATAATGGTAGAGACAGTAAAAGTAAATTGTGTTTATAAAAATGCACATTTTCTCGTGAAAATGCATGAAACTACCAAATAGGATGTTCGAGTGGTTGAAATAAGCACTAATATGCTAATAAATCCATAAAAATGCAGTATCCCAAAAAACCAACAAAAAAATGCAAATAAATGCATTCACAAAGTTGGCTGTTTAAAATCCTTTTCCGCCAAAACGTATTTATAACTGACTGAGCGTAGAAAAAATATGCAAATGCATAAAAATCCTTGCCCTAGTTATTAGTGTACTGTACTCGTTCGTGCCTGTGATGTAGTTTGCCTTACACTGACTGAACCAAGCGTTCTTTATATTGCAACAGATCACTTCCCCTGCTTATCAGCTAAGAGATAAGTTATTCTAACTTACATATTCCAACTCCGGTAAACATGAAGTATGTATTGTACCTTAACGCATTGTATTTAGGGTGTAATAAAGTAATGTTTTCTGTTTTCAGGTAGGACTGGCTGAGGATCTACTCACATGTTCTTTATGAATGCATTGTAATGTATTTTTACAAGTAAGTGAATTAAGCATATATAACATTTTATTCATACTATAGTTGATGTCCATGGACAATTTTGATTCCCCAACATGCCATGTAAATTTTCCATTGAATATAAGATCTGGAAATTGGACCATTTAGCCTTGTAAAGATAATTGATAACCTTCTTCGTATAAGAGATAGTGAAATTATTCGGTTAAAAAGATAAGGTTCAAGGGATAAGTTATCTTACCATGTGACTTATGCTATCATTGGAGAGTGACAATTAACTAAATAAGTTAACAATTAAAATTTAAAATGTACCTGTTGGCAGGTGCCATTGTCTTCACTTTATTAAAATAATGTATGTAGAATATTATTAATGGTATTAATAAGCTGTTAGTTTATGCTGATGATGTAGTACTACTGGCCGATAGCGAGGAGATACTAAAGGCCAACACGCACACACTATTGAGTAACACTAAGAAATTAGGACTGGAAGTAAATATCAGTAAAACTAAATATATGGTCACACGTAGAAATTCAGTATATAATGGAAATGGACAGCTAATGACAAATGAGTGAAATTTTGAGGAAGTGGGTGAATTCAAATACCTAGGAACAATAATCACAAATAGGAATGAGATGCACAAAGAAATTAAACATAGGTTCAATTCTGGAAATGCATGCTATTATGCATTGCAGAGACTTTTGATGTCCCAACTCCTTTCAAAAAACGTTAAGCTGAAAATATATAAAACTATTATTCTACCAGTTATATTATATGGGTGCGAAACATGGACTCTTACTTTAAGGGAGGAAAGGAGATTACGAGTATTTGAGAATAAAGTTCTTAGGAAAATTTTTGGACCAAAGAGAGATGAACAGACAGGTGAATGGAGAAGACTACATAACAATGAACTACATGGTCTTTATAGGAGGCCAGATATAATAAGAACAGTTAAGTCCCGTAGACTGCGATGGGCAGGACATTTTGCGCGTATGGGGAATGAAAGACGTGCATGGAAACTTCTTGTAGGAAAGCCAGAAGGAAAACGCCCAGTTGGTAGACCAAGAATGAGGTGGGAGAACAACATTAACTATGATTTGAGGGAAGTAGATTATACAGGGAATGATTGGAAAACATTAGCACAGGATAGGGATGTATGGAGGGCTTATGTCCGTGCGGCCATGAACCTACGGGTTCGATAGTGCCAGTGAGTAAGTAAGTAAGTAAGTAAGAATATTATTAATGTGGGGCACGCCGTAGCGTAGTGGTTAAGGCACTGAGCTACAAGCCGGAGGGTCGAGGGTTCAAGTCCCGTTGGGGTCAGGATTTTTAAAATGACCCAAACCCTCTGGCGGCACTATGGCCCTGGGGTCGACTCAGCCTCTAACGGAAATGAGTACCAGACGCTTGTTCTGGGGGTAAAGGCGGCCGTCACGCAGGGCTGACAACCCGGCTGACATAAAGTGCCGATTGTCTAGAAAAAGTGGGAGCCTTAACCTCCTACTACCCCAAGGGCCTCCGGGCCTGTTGTGGGATCACTTTACTTTAGAATATTATTAATTGGAGGTCTTTAGGAAGTTGAGTGTGAGCTACTAGTTGTTTTCAAGACGCTGCAGAAGTTGATGGTTTTGATTCGTCTACAGTAGGAACTGACTGGGTTTAAAAAGTTAACGTCCGAAAGGCCTCCAATTAATAATATTTCACATACACTATTTTAACAAAGTTGAAGACGACGGCACCTGCCAACTGGTACATTTTAAATTTTAATTTTTATCTTATGACTATTGAACTCAACGGAATTTGATATGATTTTATTAGTATTAACTAACTAAATAACTCACTCACTCACTCACTGGCGCTACTAAACCTCTTCAGTAGCCATTAGTTTGTAAGAAATTTACATGCCATATTTCTTCTTTATCTATTTAGCCCTAGATTAAATTGCTATTTTTATTTACAACGAACGCAACCAAGACAAATTCCATTGCAATCATTGGTATAGACTACAAGGTAAGAGAATAAGTGGAAGACCTAAAAGCTTTGGTGAGAGCGGATAAAATTGTAGAGACGGAAAAGATCAAATGTTCAGTCCAGACGTCTATTTTGACGATTTTTTTTGGAAGGTGGCCTAATATACATAAAATGTTACTGTCAAAATTGTATTGTTGTAATATTTATTTTTGGGTTTTATTTAAACATCTGTTCCATTAGTTGTAATAAGTATTAAAATATTTGTAATCAAATTGCATAACTCAAGCTTTCGAGTTGCTTCCAATTGAAAGAAACATTGACTCTTCTACCAGAACCGCACTTCGACAATCTTATCGTCCCTTTATCTTCCAACTATATTCCAATCAGTATATTTTGACCATAACTTTAATACATGGTCGATAGATAACTTAAGTTGTATCCCTTCATCGAAGACATCACTATTTCTCATACTTACCTCCATTTAATCCTCTCTACACTTACATCAAGTACTACCCAACTGAGAAAAAATTAAAAATACTGGTATATTTTTTTTACACAAGCCATAGACGATGTATAACTTATTTAGCAACCAGAATAAGTTTCACTTTGGGCGCCAATATGAAACCTGCGTCAGCTTACTTTGGCGTTATGCGTTACGTTGGCGTTATGCACCAATATTAGACTATATTAATGTTCTTATTTTATTAATCATATATTTCCTCGTTGATTTCCAGTTTTACTATTCCTCAATTTCCTTAGTGTGCCCAAAAATTTGCATGTTTTCACTTTACTCTCGATCCATCCTTATCGATAACTGTTTTTATTACTATACGAAGTGAAGTGTTTTATATTTTTTATATCTGTACACATGGTCCTTTTATGTATTAGTGGAGATTTGTATTATTGTGTATATACTGTATGTGTAGACTTAAATATATTAATAGTTTTTATGCATTTTATGTACGAGTATAAATGTGTAGCCATGTATGTATTTGCTTATATATCCCTATGTTTTTTCTTTACTCTTATAACGGAATAATTATGTATGGCGAAATAGACTCGTGCACAATACAAAAGAAAATGTATTTCTACTCTGTGGAAAACATGTCAATATATTCCATTACTGCTATGATGAAGGTCAATCAGTGGTAGAGTAAACACCTCAGGGAACATCAAAGGAAGTGTGTATACAGTCATTATATGTTTATAACATTATTAAATTTTATTGGCATGTATTTTGGATATATTACTTGTATTCGTACTTTACTTTATCTTGAAGTAGCCCTAATCCTAAAAATCTGAACATTCCATAAGAGGAAGTTCAGTAGGAGTCTATTTAAGGATGTCGTTTTGTACCAGTTGAAAAATAGTTTATAGCATATGTAGTACATGTTAATATCTATTCATTAAAAATGAAATTCGATTTAATATGAAATAAAATTATGCCCAGCTGGCAAAAATGAAAATAACGGCTTTCACACACATTCGTATTAAAATGACGAATATGATGATAATTATGATGGCTAGATGATGTTCCTTACATTTGTCTTACGGGTGAGGAAAACCCCGAACTTTTCCCATCACCCAGAAAAATTGTCCCGATCGGGGATAGCGGGCCCGCTGCATACAAGGCAGCGACGCTACTTCGAGACCATAATGGTAGACCATTTATATATTAAATCTTTGAAATAAATGTCTACATATAGAACTGGTTACAGTGTATTGATAAGACTGTAACATGTATCCATATTACTTATATTTTATCTTAAAATATATTTTTTGCGCGATAGTATGTTTTGTCGTACTTACAGCAATGGCGACCATGATTGAAAATACAACTTCCTACATTTCGGGGTTGCCATCCTAAATAACTATACTGTAATAAAATAACTACAGTGTAATATTACATATTACAAACCACGTGTGGGAAGTAAAACCACTGACTCTATGTATACTACGTACTATGAATATACAAAAAATATCCAAAATGTAGTGTTAATATACGTTATACGAAACAAATCACTGCACTGTAAATTAACTGAACTTTATTTGAAACAATATAAAACAATAAATACGTACTTGCCGCCATTTGATCACTGATTGGTGTCACGGCCGCCTGTAGTTTCAACTAATAAACATTGCCCACATTGTTAACGTTAGTCAGTTGTTCATAATGAACGCAAATATTTTCAACGTGGGTGTTATTATTTTACTATTATTTATTATTTTGAAAACACCATCACTCAAAAAATAATGTATAACGAACGTTTGTGAAGTGTTTTACAAATTCTCGGAAATTAAAAACCTCGTTATCGTTCGGTTTTTAAACGTTTTCCTCGCTTATATAAAAACCATTTCCCAATAACAAACTACAATAATATTTTTACAACAGAGGCCTCCCTAAAATATTTCTTAATCCAAGCATTGGCCTCATCAATCCTTTTATTACCTCGCATCGTAATATACTATTTTTATGATAGTGAATGCTTTTGCATTATGTTATGATTGTTTGATAAACCGGCGACGTCATTTTTGCCTGATACTTTGACCACTCGATTACGAAATATGATGCATTTGGAAGAAAATGGATGAAATATTGAAGTGTGGCTTCTTCATTTTTAATAGATATAATTTTCTAAGGGAGAGGCCAGTGTTTTTGTTTTATTCCACTAAAAATAGTCAAAAATTATAAATAATATTCTCAAGCCAAACACAGTACAGCAACACACACGAACTAGAATTTATAAAACACTGGCCAGATCCATATTATGTTACGGCAGTGAGGTCTGGACAATTCGCAGTGTAGATGAACAAAGACTAACTACGGCAGAAATGAAATTTATGAGACGTACTCCAGGCTACTCAAGAACAGACCATAAAAGGAATTCTGAGATTCTCAAAGAATTACAAACAGAATCAGTCATGGAATATGTACAAAAATACAGAAACAACCAGACGTTGTTGGACCAGATAAGAAACGAGGATATCCGTGAATAACTGCAGATCTACTCCATAAAAGAAAATATATTTAACAACAAGATACAGTGGAAAGAACATGTAGAAAGAATGGAAGAAAGTAGATTACAAATAAAGTCTTCCATTATTTTCCAAGAGGAAGAAGAGATGTCGGACGTCCTCGGAAGAGATGGTCTTAGATCTATTAGTGAAGACAGAACAGGCAACTCTTGCCTAAACCAGGAAGTGAAGAAGAAGAACAACACAGAAACAACTGGAAATATCACGTAAGAAGAATGAGCAGAACAAGAATACTACATCAGATCTTAAATTATCAGCCACCAGGCAAGAGATCTTTCGGCAGACCCTTCAAACGTTGGATTGAGACCGTAACAGACACTAGATCTATCACATGAAAGGAAGAAGGAGGAGGAGAAGAAGAAGAAGAACATAGTTTTTTTGAGAATAAAATATATTTCTATTCACAGCCATGATGTAAACACATATAATGACAAAATCATGGCATAAAAAATCATAAGTTATTTAGACGAATAGGTATTAACCTAATTTTGTAACGTGTTAACTAAAATATTTATCTACATTCAGAGTATTAGGTTATGTTGTATATCTAGTGTGTTCAATGGAATTTGTTTTTGCGGAAATGATATGATAAGAGAAAGAGAAATGTGGGCTTTGGAGAAGAAAAAAAAAAGACACGATAAATCAACAAACCTTTTTGTTATATTCTGCAATTTTGGGTGCTAGTTTCATATGTGAATTTAAAGTACGAATGAGCGGAAAAGGTGATTTTTACGGTTCATCAGGAAAAAATGTTTAAAGTAGCCCAAGATACAACTATTAATATACTTCCAGAAAAAAATCAAGGGAAGTTAATTTATGTAATTACACGAAATAATCACTAAAGTGTATTTTACATTTTGTTGAATCTGTATTTTAAGTTCTGATAGCGTGTTTCGTTAGAATATAAAGTATAGGTTTTTTTGCCTGGTAACTACGAACTAAAGCGTCACTGATTGTTATAATAGCAGATAAACCTGGTTTATATTGCTAAAACAAAGGAGGCAGAAAAAATTACATTTCCTCTGCCTTAAAAAAATAAACTAGTTCTTGTTTCTACGCACGACCTTATAAATTCCAATTCAGAACGTTACCATCACGCTGCAAAAATTACCAAGAAGAACCCTTACACTAAAATGATATAGGCCTATATCAGTATATGGCAGACCGAGGTCCAACAACATGTAGCATTGCCGTCTCTGAAGAGTAGCGAAACATATGTAACGAATCTTAACTTTTAAGACAGCGGCCACTTTCGTTTTTCCCAGCTGTACATTACAAGAATTGAAAGTGTTTTTAGAAATCGTTTCAAATGAATTTTAATGCATCTGTGAAACCTCATTTTCAATCCTTGTAACGTAAATAAATATTATAAAGATGAATACTTTTAAAATTCGTGGTCATTGATTAAAACATTAAAATTGTAAATTGCATACATGTTGTATCAGTCGTCCTCAACTAAAACAAACTTTTCTTCATAAAACACCGTCAAACATTAAAAATGTAGGCCTTTCAGAAGACAGTCTTCCATCATCAGCATCTACAATAGCACTCCGTTTCATAAACAGAAGTTTATTTTAGTTGAGGACGACTGGTACAACAAGTTTGCATTTCGTAATTTTTATATCTTATTATGCAATTTTTAAACTGACTCACTGTCTGGTGGCACCGTGGCCCTGGGTTCGACTCAGCCTCTAACGGAAATGAGTACCAGTCGCTTGTTCTTTCTTAATCATTAGCCCAAATATAATTAGAATTCTAATTGGGTGGGATGGATTAGGCCTAGTATATAATAAGTGAATTATTACTATTGCTACGATAATAAAGGGCAATAGAAAATGAAAAGTAAACAATCGGTTCAAAGTGGCATTAGAGATAAAAGCGGCCGTCACGCAGAGCTGACAACCTGGCTGATATCAAGTGCCGATTCTCTAGAAAAAGTGGGGCCTTAACCTCCTATTACTCCGATAGCCTCCAAAGGCCTGTAAGTGTGTTAACTTTACTTTTATTATGAAGCTGAAAGTTTTCATGCGGAACTGTGAGAAATGTTGGACTGGAATGTACATACAACTTAAAATGATGAGAGTATGGTGCACAGAAGGGAAACCATTTACCAAATAAGAATAGAGATGAATGTTATAAATTTTCATTAGACAAGAACGTGGGCTTCTGCTATCCGAATCTATTTTGTTTGATATCTCTACTCTCTCGTATGCAATAAAAATTCTGGAAGCAAATTGTAGCATCTGACATTCTGCTCAGTATCGCTACAGAAAAAACCCTTATAATGTTCTGTATTTTTGTAAAAAAAATCATCATTTAATTTTTCTATAAAACTTCTATATGATGTAAATTAAATTACATATATTTATATTTAAATTTACTTCCTATATTATAAATTCCGGGTTCGATTCCCGGTCGGGACAGGATCCTTGGGTGAGTTTTTTTCGGGGTTTTTCCTCACCTGTACGACAAATGTCAGGAAGCTTAGGGCCCAACGGTCCCCGAAAATCATCCGGCCATAATCATCATCCTTATCATTATTATCATCGTTCAGCGGTGTGGAGAGCAACGGGAAGCTACCACACTTACAACATGCTATGCAAAGCATAGCATGAAAATTCCATGATTGCAGTGAAAGACATGCCATCGAAAATAATTACTATGGATGGATGGATCATAAATTAATATGAAGTAATTTTACAAAATTCCGGCCGCGGATGACTAATGGTTATGTTCTTTTGCCTGTGCTCCCAAGTGTCGTGAGTTCAAACCTGGATGGGGTCGAGTGATTTTTTTAGGGTAGAAAAATCCAAGGAGCAATTTCTCTAATTATTTAAGCATGGGTCCCGAGTCTGAAGATATTCAAGCTCGTAAAATATTCTTAAACCCGAATAAAGGGTCCTCTAAACAAAATTTACCGACCTCACTATAATTGTAATACCTTAGTTGCCTATTACGTAGATGTTCCACTGTGTCGGTATCTTTATATTTTGTAATTTATAGAATCAAATAAGATCAACATATTTTTCATATTTCATAATATTTTGGCGAAATGTTCATATTTTAGTAAAAATTTAATATTCCTTCATATTTTTCAATTTTTTAAAATAAAATGTCAGTAATTGGTTATAAACATTTTTGAAGTGATTGTAGTTTTGAAATTACTTGACAATGTAATATGGTGTACAGGTAAAAATTCCTCAGTATCCCATCCAGAAGAAAATAAATAGTTTTTATAAAAGAAAATAATTGAATAAGGAGACTTGGAATGACCAAGTGTAGGCCTTTGTCTCTGCAAAATGTCTACTGAAGGTTTGTGGGTTTCCTATGGATCGCAGGAGGTTCGTTGAAATTATAATTTCGACGAACATAACACGAGCAGCGCGCGCGCCGCGCATGCGCCGCGCGTGTTCGTGGTGCGCATATGTGTACGTACCTTAATACTACTACTACTACTACTACTACTACTACTAATAATAATAATAATAATAATAATAATAATAATAATAATAACAACATAAAATTATATGTAACATATCTGTATTGATTATTGTACAAATATTGTAGATATTTGATGTAAGTAGCGTCAAGTATGACGAATATAGACTTTCCAATTAAAGGCATCGACTCTATGTCGAAGGTAGGGAAAAAAGACTGTTTCCAATTTTTTTTATTGATAACCTTAAAGTTCGTCAATAGCTACTAAAAATAGGAAATCTGTTGAGAAACAGAGGATAAGAAGGTACTTAACTGTTTTGTCTTATATATAGATTCCAATTCAAATTTTACCCCGTGTGTAGGAAAAAATTATTTGTCTAACAATGTCGTTAAAGGAATAGTAGGAGATAATACAATATTGCAAACTTGAAAAGTTTGAAATAAAGTTGTAAAATTCTAGGGAATTATTCCTTAAGTGCTCACTTACAAGAAATTCAGTCTTCCATTTATTGTTGAATCGCATATCGAAAGAAATAGATCCTCTGAAAGTTTATTTTAAGTTAGGATTTGTAGCTATTGAATTATTAGCATAGATCCGACAGTAAAAGTGCATTCTCGTGTTTACTGTTCCAGAACTCTCTACAAAAGTTAATTCCAATTACATTCAAATGTAAAAGTTCCAATAGGCCTAATAAAAAATATAAAAAGTAAAAAGTTTAAGGCATGAAAAAATCATGTCTTTTTTTATGAATCGATGTGCGGAATGCTACAGGATCAGACTGACTAACTTCCAGGAACGATATGTCAGAAAATATTTTTTGTTCAATGCTACCACGTTGTCATTTTGACATTCTGGTATTCTTCCCTGGCATCACGTTATTGTAACCCACTTCTGAGGTTGGGGTGCACAGTATGTTATTTTAACAATCTAGGGGGATTTAATTCAAAATTCCAAGGTTAATTAATAAAAGTGATATTTAGTAATTTACATGCAAACCAACCTGTTAGTATATATGTGTAATTTTAGGCATGCGCAGGGACTCATAAATAAGGTCTAAAAACAACAGTCACGCGCAGATGCGTAATCTGTCTTATTGAATAGGTTGATCAATCGAGCTGCTTTGTGTAGAGAATAAAGTCGGTTAGACGGATTATTGTGAAGTTTGTTTAGTTTAGGGTTCTGTAAGTTACGTAAATATAGGTTTTATTAGTTTACATTTACCGAGTAATGTTAATATGGGAAGAAGACTTCATCAGCTGTGTTCCAATCGCAGATATTTTAGACTAGAACTTTCTTATAGGCAGTTGGCCTATGGACGTATGATGACCTTCTAATTGCATTATTTTTTATTTGTTGATATCCGCGCTTCTGTTGGAATCGACCAGATAAATAAGAACTGGCGTCGCGGATCTGCGTTTCTTTAGCTTATTCTTTTTTGTTTCACAATGGTTCCCCTTACTTCCTGGCACGCAATTTTCGAAGTTTGGTCCGGAAATAATAAAAGGGAACGTTGTGATGCAGTGTATGAATTTGTGTTTAAACAAATTAAGCATGTGACATTCTCTGATGTCGTTATAAAGAATTTAAAGGCCTACATGAGAAGTGTGTGCAGCAAATTGAAGTAAGATGGAACATATATTATCGTCATCGTGACAGATTCCTGGAAAATTATTCAGACTGGCTACAAGAAAATATTAATTTTCCCCTGACCGATTGTCAATCTCTGCCTTCTACTTTTACAGATCAACCGCCTTCTGGTTCTGGTAGACCATCAAAATCATTCGAAGAATGTTGTGAAAAGATGAAAAGGCGAAGGCTTAGAGAATACGTTCGGTCAACAAGCCTAGAAGAAATATCTACTGCGCTCAAATGAAGTTGCTTGATAAGGAGAAGAAAAAGACTCTGCTACAATAGTCAAAGAATAATCCCTTGCATCACCTTCACGAGACACCAGAGTGAAAAAATAGTCGACGGCTGTTTTTAGATAAACCAAAGAGTTTATAAGCTGATCGAGCCCGAGCGATGATGATAGATGCCAGTCTTTCAACTTATCAATATAGAAATACTAAAGTTTAAAATAGGAAGAAGTACATTCTGAACAGATTCAAGAATGAGACAGGCCTACTGGTGGATAAGCCAACACAACAAGCAGGAAATACGAATAATGGAAATACTGCTCGTCGATTTTTCAGAAACACCAAAAAGAATGCCCAAATAACAGGTGCCAATTCGCCGTTTTCATGTCATATTACAGACTCTAAGTTGTGGGTTTTCCATAAATGCTGCTGCTTTCGGAAAGTATGCAGATGAAACTAAACATTTGCATTAAAAAGAAAACTGTTGGCTTTATGTGCCAAGCAGTGTGCACAAAATGTTATGCCACGACAAGCTTGTTATTGGCTCTTGTATTCTTTTGATTGGTCAACTTTCGGAAGAAGCTCAAGAAGCAAGAAACATAGATAGTACAAGATATTGGGAATATTTCACAAGAAAACTTCGAGGGTCGACACAAACACCGATATTTCCACAGACTTTTGATATCCTCTGATCCTTTCTTGGCCAGCTTGAGGCATAATCCTAAAAGAAAACACGTTAAGTAACACAGGAAGTTCTCTCATTGCTCTCACCACCTACTTCAGATACAGAGGCAACAGATTCTGATAAAAGTGACTCAGATTATGCAGATTAATATTTTTGTAAAACATATGTCTTTTTTCTTTATATGTGCAAAATAATGAGAATAAAAATTCATACCATATTTTTCTGTAAAAAATAGAAGAGCAATTGTATTTTTATTTTCATTTATAGAATATTGGCAATATAGAAATCATAATATAGGTACTTTCTAATAAATATAGTACCTATTTTCAAAATAATGAAATTAAAAAAATACTTAAATAAATTTATACGTTCTTAGAAATGTAGAATCACTTGTATTTTTTATATTTGTAACATGATAAAAAATTATGAATTTTGTAAAAAAACACAATAATATTTTTAATTTGAAAAATAATGATAAATAATTGATAATAATTATATGTTTTGTGTATGAAATAAAATACAATTTGTTCTCTATAATATGTGAAATATTTATATTAAAATATATAATATAAAAATATAATATGCACATGTGATTTTTTTTCATTTGTAATATAGCGATAAATTAAAAATACTTGTTTTTGTCAGAAATGCAATATAGTTGTATTTTATAATATGTAAATCAGTAATATATTATTCGAAATAATAAATTTAATGTTTTGGTAAGAAATAGAAAATCATTTGTGTTAATTAATTTTGTAAAATATTTGGAATAAAATAATACATAATAAAAATGATTTTTATGAAAAATAGTAGTAAGAATAATTTAAATTGTCAAGAGCGTTATCCAAATAATGTAACAAGTGGAATAGAAAACAATAAAGATTGAAAAATAGTAAAATTATCTAGCTAAGAATTAAATCCCCCTAGAATCATCAAATATCACACTGTGGGGCGCCTGGAAGCCGGAGTTACGTTGCCCCGATAATATATGATAGGTGATCATGATGATGGTAATGATGCGACAGGAGAGGCCTATGTTAATGGTGATAACGATGGCCAGATGATGTTCGGGAACCGTTTGGGCCTCAAAGTTTCCTGAAGTTTGCCTTACAGGTGAGGAAAACCCCGAAAAAAAATCACCCAAGATACTTGTCCCGACCCGGCTTACTGCGTGACAAGGTACCACGCTACCTTGAGACCACAGAGGTGGACTGTCACCAAAAATATATTGTTAAGGAATATATATTCTAATACGGGATTTAGGAGCTCCATCACCTATGCGGCTAGCTTCCGGTGAACTGCAAGAACACAAATTACAAAGCAAAGAAAGTATAATATTGAGGAGAATCTCGCAAGCAGGTAGATATCGAAATCAAAAGGAATTAAAATACAAGAATATTACAGAATGGTTTCGTGACCTCAAGACTGAGGAAGATGAAAAATAGGTTAAGATTTTAACAAATTAATTATAACATTTTAACAAATAGTTATAAAAAATAATCTAATATATAAAAATAAATGTTTGTTTGTTTGTTTTTTCGTAATTTATGCGCGGCCATACCATTAATCCGATTGTGATGGGGTTTTATGCAAAATGTTCAGGAGATTCTCGGGATGAACATAGGCTATGAGAGAGTAGTGATACTCAACTCCTACACCCTCAAAAATCGCCCTTTGTAGTGGAAAACGTGAAAAAAGTAGCTCTTTGGACGCTTAAATGGCTTACGCTACATAACCATAACAAATAAACAAAATTAATGTACAAAGAATTGAATATCTCAAAAAGCTCTACAAAAACGTCCTGGACAGCATATGTTTATCTCTTACGGATAACTCACAATAACCATAAGAAGATCGAGACAATTTTTTAGATTCCTGTGCAAGCATAGCAGCACATGGCGGGTATTCTTTTATGGATAACTCACAATAACGAATTTTGTCTTTTAGCTTATTTATGCCAAGAAGATCGAGATAAGTAGATTCCCGGGCAACACCGGATAATCAGCACGGGGAATTTTAAAATAATTAAGATATACATTTATAATTATTTTTCATTTCACTTATTCAACTGATCATAAGAAATACATTAATTTTTGTCTTTCAGCTCATTTATGCCAAGAAGATCGGGATGAGTATATTCCCGCATAATGCCAGGTAAACAGCACAGGGTATCTAAAAAATATAAATTTACATTTTTTTTCTTTTACTTATTCAGTTAATCATAAAAGCATTTTAATTTGCATTTATTTAGGCGTAGCTAGTAAATGAATAAAAATAATAAATAAAATGAAACAGAATAATAAATGAAGAAATTAAGTTTACACTCTCTTTCTATTGATTCTTTTGTTTTGACTTAGTATATAATTTTGAATTATATATTAAATACTCAGGATCACAATTTTTTTTAATTTTAATGATGAAGGTCATTCTCCAGGGGTAACATGGTTGCCGGATTATTAATTCAGTAAATGACTGCTGTAGGTGTTGCATCATTTAAAAATCACAGTATATGCTAGCGCTCTCCTCAAATAATACAATTCAGGGGACAGGAACTGGCAACATACTAAGAGAAAAAACAGAATCAATAGCATATTCCTAGCATATTTTCCGCGTCCAGATTTAATTTGGTCTAGTAACATGTAAAGTGGTTCACCGAAGTGGTATGTAATTAAAAAAATAGATTACATTAACCGCCATCTATCATCTAAGCCCGGAACCCGAAGGACGAAAATTGCATTGAGTGTCATTACAATACATACATAAGGCATATACTTAGACTAACATAGCTTTTTTAAATATTAATACAAGTACCTTTTGTATCAGTTTTTCTCAATTAAAGTGGATTTCTGTTATAAAAACTTCGTTAATTAATTAAAATCATGTAGGACTTTGAAATGACATACCGAAGATGAAACATATTGTGAAAGGTCTACATGATTCTAATTAACGAAGTTTTTTAAACAAAAATCCATTCAATTGAAGGAGACCGATATGAAAAGGTACTTACAGTAATATTAAAAAAAGTTAATACAGTAAAATCTCATTATTCGCGGTTCCCTTATTCGCGGGTTAAAAAATTGCGACACAGTTTCTGTATTCGCGGCTAAAAAAATCTTTATTAGCGGATCCTGTCGATATATTAAAAGGATTAGTATCCTTCATTAACGCATCGGTATCTTTTTTTTTTTTTTTTTTTTTTTTTTTTTACTGCAGGCGTCCCAAGGCAACTTTTACGAAGAGCGATTCAAACCAAATTGACAAATTAATATCAAAGTAAAACAAACCTTATTGTCACTAAGCCTAAAGTCTGTTGTTAAAACCCATCGCCGTCTTACTGCACGTGCTACTATGTCCGTTATAAATGCCGTATTCGCGACGATAGGTGTTTTTATACGCTTTATATTAGATTTGGCCTGTATCTATCTATCTGTCTGTCTGTCCGTCTGTCTGTCTGTCGATCCATCCATCCATCCATCCATGCGATTTTAACCCATTTAAAATCATTGGATCGACTTGAAACTTTGTATACTTGTAAAGGACCCGTGACAATACAATAATTTCATATTTATTTTCTAAAATCCTGGCAAGAATCATCAGAAAATCAAAAAAAAGTGTCTTTGTATCTATGTAACGGAATCTTTGAACACGATTTTCACCCACTTAGAAACATTGGATCGACTTGAAACTTTGTATACTTGTAAAAGACCCGTGACAATATAATAATTTCATATGTATTTTCTAAAATCCTGGCCAGAATCATCAGAAAAAAATTAAAACTGGTTTAATAGGTTGCGGACTTGTCGACTTTTTAGTCAATCGTTGTAACAGCTCAGTTGGTAGAGCGGTGAACTCTAGTGGTGTATAATTTCAGTAATCCATAGGTCGCTGGTTCAAATCCGGCTGGGAGGATTTTTTAGAAGAGTATTACTTTTAGCTCATACTACAATAATATCGAATTTAAAGATATTTACATTTTTATCTTATTCTGTAAAATATTAATACTAAAAAATAAATAATAGTTTTAAAAAACTAAAACAACACGCTTTATTAGATATTCGAACTAAAAAAATGAAAAATAATTTAAATTTCCAACACGATTGGGATAAAATTAAAGTGGTCAACAAAAAATTCATCTCCAACACATATAGAATAAAACTAGAGTTATCAACAAAAAGAAAATAATTTTACCATGAAAAGCGTGGGGTGATTTTTATGATTTTTACATTTTCTTCTTAGAGACTTTACTTTTAGTAATATCTGTTTATTATGAAATATATTAATTCAAATAGAGCACCCCACGATTTTGATGGTAAAATGATTTTCTTTTTGTTGATAACTCTACTTTTATTCTATATGTGTTGGAGATGATTTTTTTTACCACTTTAATTGTATCCCAAGCATGTTGGAAATTATAATTATTTTTCATTTTTTTAGTTCGACTTTCTAATAAAGCGTGTTGTTTTAATTTTTTAAAACTATTATTTATATTGTTTCACCTTGTCATTCGTTGCAATGATTTTGATTGAATAACACCAGTCTCTTCTTTGTTGTCAGTTTATAATGTCGAGTACAAGGAAAGAAAACTAGTTTCGAAGCTGAAAAAAGTTGTGTTGCCGCTTAAACAGAAATGCTTGACCGTTTACACGTTGGCGAATCGTTTGCGTCTATATCACGCTGTTTCAATGTTAATGAATCAACTGTACGATTCATCAAGAAATCCGAATACAAAATAAGGAATTATATCGCTGAATACACGGCTGAATATCAATCTGAATTGAAGGACTTTTTAAAAGCGACAAAACACGATAAAATTACTAAGTTCTTCAAGCACTTTGCCTAAGCCTGACAGTAATCGTTAATAGAACTTGTTCAAAATCTCTCATTAGTTGATTTTATTTTTATAATTTTTATGCTTTATTTTCGAACCTTGGAACGTATCCCCTATAGCTATATCCATACGAATAACCATTGAATATTCACGGTTTCTGTATTCGCGGCAGATTTGCGGAACATATCCCCCGCGAATAAGGAGCTTTTGCTGATCATAGCCTCAATTCTGATTACAATGAATTTCAGGAATATTGATAATATAGTTATGTTTTAAAATGGTATAGCATGTTTTCGTAACAATTATTTCATTCAGTAAATTATAGAGTTGTGACCTAGAAAAATATGTAATTTTACAGTTCGCAATAACATAGACCCTATATATTTTTTCTACATAATAAAACTGGAAATGATATCGTTGTTTGTGTTTTTTGTGACGTACGTTATTACATCAGTGTTTTGAAGTTATAACTTGTGAATTCAGCAAAATGTGTTCAATTTGACGTATGTCTACATCGATGAGTCTTGAAATAAGATGCTTCATTTCATCTTCCAATTCCAATGTGTAATATATTTCCCATCAGCAACTGTATCGTGAAATTTCTGCAGGATTTCTATGTCTTGACATGGTACTGAATTTAGAGCATAGAAATATAAGATAGCTAACCATCTTGTGCACACACACACACATAGCATCGATCTTTCTCTATTCCTGTTGTATAACAAAGCATAACCGCTCATATACCTTACTTTCAAAGAGAAAATGTCACATTTCAAGAATATTTTCAACATCTCTTGAAACAATATCATGTATTCTAATATTCATAGGCCTATATACAGATTGGAACAGCAATCTATTGTAAGCTTTCGTAAGTTCAGATATGTTGTCTGAGTATTTTGATATAAGGATCGGATGGTCTCCTATGACTTGTTATACTGTAATATGTCGTTAATATCGAGACCCTAATAAGCATAATTCGGATTTTAGTCTTTTTTGCCTATTTTGTCCTCGAATGCTTGCTTTTAAAAATACAGTTATATAGATACAAGTTTCATGAAAAGCTAAAATTTCTTGGAGAGTTTAATTGTGCGTAAACTGCTTTAGCCATTGGTAGGGCCAATTTGGTTTTTAAAATATGTTTAAATCACTCATTTAAAAACAGCGTGCGAACATTTCGAACATCTTCGGAAACTTTTTAGAGAAACGAAAAATTAAAAAAGAAATTACTTTGTAGTCGGTAAATAGGTCGACTGCAGGTTCGATCCCTGATCGGGAGAAATTTCTTCAGTGAGGGTTTTCGTTTTTTTTTCTCACCAACGTTAGAAATGTTGGGAAAAGTTAAGATCTAAATTGTTTCATTTCATTTGCTTGATGCAAAGGCATTGATATAAATATAATTTGCCGTACAATGACAAAACTACAAGAAGAAAAGGAAAACACATAAAAGAATAGAATAGTTATAACACGATGTATTTATCCTGTCTCTATTCTCTTGCTTCCCAATAATCGGGTCCAAATTATACCTGAACACAATTTGGCTATTATTAACGAGTCATGTTGGCTTTATTTAGTATGAATGTGTGAGCAAATGAGGCCTTCAACTAAATGTTCGTGTTGTCTCAGAGGTAACCTGGCCGAAAGAAGATCCCTCTTTCTGGGAGGCCCTCCATGACCTTATGTGATGAAAACAATACGTATGTAATCCAAGGTTTAAGCATCCTGTTCCGGCGTGCATTGCCCAGTTAGCTTGGAACACAAAAAGTACCTAAAAGTAGAGGTTAAAGTTAGTAAATAATTCTTCTTTTTTCGGCTTTCCCCCACTTATAGGTTTGCCGTTTTCAGTTTCCATTTATTTCTGTAATTTCTATCTCCTTCTTCAAAATTCCTATTATCCATTATAGTTCTGACATAGGTTTTATATATCTATCTTGGTCTGCCACGTTTATTTCTTCCAGGGGTGACCATTCTTATATATATATTTTTTGGCCTTATTTCAATTTAGCCAATAATTCAAAAATCAAAATTCCCTTCATTCCTTCGTGGCATATAAGGCTCTCAAAAAACTTCATCTGACTCTATTCTTGGCCAGCTCATAAATCTCATTCCAACTCTTCCCCATCTTTTTGGCTTCTGTGAGAACAGTTCGTTTCCATGTTATCTTGGGTCTGCTAATTCCTCTACTGCTCTCTAGATTCTAATCTAATGTCTTCCTGACGGGGTCATCTGGAAGTCGGCGAAGTGTATGTCCCAACCACCCCCACTTCTTATGTCGAATTTCAAGTTCAGCTGGTTTTTGTTTGGTTTTAACCACAGGTTTTCATTACACATGTTGACCGGCCAGAATATTTTTCATATATTTCGGAAATGAGTAGTAATGAAAATTTGTAGTTGATTGATAATGGTTTTAGTTATTCTCCAGGTTTCACAGCCATATAAGAGCACGGATTTGTCATTTTTGTTAAAAATTATTTATTTAGTTTTCATTGTTTAAGCAGCATTGTTCCATAGAGACCTTTTTATTCTAACTCTCACATCGCTACCTGTAAAAGTCAATTATTACATTAATTATGATTATTTATCTTGATATAGCTACATATTAATTTCATAATTATTATATCTGTTATATATTGTTTTTAAATCTACATTGATATAGTCTACCAGAACAATTTGTGAAAACTATTTAGAGTTATGTTGCTCCCGTATGTTAGCGAACTATGCAGAAATGAAACTATTGAGGTCCTTTCATGAAAAAAGTGAATTTTTACAGATATTCACCCATTGAACAAGTAGACAAAAAACTGATCATAACATAAAACATATTTTTTTTATTTGTGTGTGTGTGTGTGTGTGTGTGTGTCCGTCCGTTAATGCTCTAGTGGCCGGAATTTTTGTTTTATCAAACCATAGCTTAGCATATAACAATCAAATTAAAATGTAAAGTCAATTTTGTTAACCAGCAAATTTTATCATTAGGTGTAGGAGCTCATCTGAAACGAAAATTTAAAAATCACTCTAGCGGTTGCAATTTTCGATGTTTCGCGAGGAAACTCAGTATACACTATTATAATAAAACGAGGAAAGTATTCTCAAAAATCAGCTAATTCAGACCATTAGTAGTGGTGGTTTACCTGAAACCCGAAGTTAATAATTCGCTCTAGAAACCGCCACATTTACTTTGTCAAAATGCATACCATACAATTAAATTAACCCGTAAATTGTCAGTGTATCCTAAATATTCATTGATTTTATTTATCTAATATTTTAATAAAGTAGTGGTAAAATTAATCGGATACTATATAATTCGTGTCAAATTATTCAAAAATGTTAAATATGTACATAAGAGTACATTATGGTTATACATGATCTGTTTTCACTGAAGTCCAACATTTTAAATAAGCTGGCTACATAAATTGAGATTTTCCAATTAAAGAAAAATTAATGTAAGCCTACATTCCGTAAACCAGCAGAATTGGACCATAAATTCGATTTGATGAGAGACTCGTTATACTCGTAGTTTACATAGTTCCTAAGATAGCGTGCTGCCTATTCACGCAGCGAGCCTAGGTTCGATTCCCGGTCGGGACAGGCTCCTGGGTGAGGTGTTTTTCGGGGTTTTTCCTCACCTGTAAGACAAATGTCGGGAAGCTTAGTCCCAACGGCCCCCAAAATCATCCGGCCATCATCATCTTCATCATCCTTATCATTATTATCATCATCCTTCACCGGTGTGGAAAGCAACGGGAAGCTACTACACCTATAATTCCCTAGTAAAGCTGCAGAGCATGAAAATGCTATGATTGAAGTGAAAGACCTGCCCTCGGGCAGAATTACTATGGATGGATATTTTCTTTAGGAACTGATAAAAATGGAACGGGGAGTATAATATCACTTAAAACTCATTTTAATAGAACAAATGTTCATAAAATGATATATTAAGTGTATTAGGCCACGGAATTTAATGATCGTTAACTGATTTTACTTGTAAATATGAAAAAAAGTGAGAATATTTCTTGTCATGGACACTAATTCCTTTCGAATGATACAACAAGGAACTTTTTCTTGTCATGACCACTATAATACCTCTGGTTTAACACAACCCTGTCCATAACTGTACGTCTCTGTCGATAATAAAGAATATCTCCATAGTTTACCTATTTTGTGGTGTTACATTAAATGTAATTCCACAAAGTGTAATAAAATTCCCATTACAGTCATTGAGGGCATGTAGTGGGGAAACAAGATAGTTACAAATAGCAAAGGAATTTATGTCCGGAAACGTATCTTTTCCCGCTGCACGCAAAATACCACAACACATATTCAACTCTCCCGCATTTTCGTCGCTAAAGACCTGCAACGTTCTCCCAACTTGACTCCGAGAGAATACTACGTAAATGCCTGATTTACGAGACCTCTGTGGCATCAGGGAAATACGTAGTGGCGCGGTTTATGGCTGCGACGGATGTTGCAGGATCATAGATTGGTGATCGTAACAGAACATGGCACGGAGGTAGAATCTGTGTTGACGTAGATGGCCGTCACATGGAGCCACTTTTGTAAGTGGACCCAGATTACAAGCAGCGCAGAGAGAGCAACCTGTGTTGTGGTTTTTTTTTTTTTGCAATGGCGGGAAAACAGTACGTTTAGGGACATGAGTTCCTATGCTAACGTAACCATCAAGATCCCAAATAAACATTCTCAAAGTCTGTAATGGGAATTTAGTTACATTCTGTATTTTATAATCTTATAAGTTAGAGAAATTAAATTACGTTATAGCTTTTAGATTAGGTATTTTAGGTCTAAATATATTTTATATAAAATCTACAAACATTCGTTTCATTTAGATTGCTCTGTAGTTATATTATGAAAATTCGAAATTGCCGACATTTATAACACAGGAAACGGTTCCACTTGTTACGAAAATTTAAAAAAATTAAAAATACGTCCACAATAATTATTTTCCGGGCCTAAATATTGCTAATATAAAATTCTACAAACATCCCATGCATTGAAATTGTCTTCAATTCCGTAAGTAAATTTCGGCTATTATACACTCCCACCGTAAAAATAAATGTTTTTTAAATTTACACTTTGTAGCTACAAATATACAAAATACAGGAAGTTGCTAACATAAACACAGCTGCTAAGATACGCACAATACCAACTTAACAATTCATGCAAGTAAGGAAGACAGGGATATGAAACATCCAACAAAACTTGTTATGCTCTCTCTCTCTCTCTCTCTCTCTCTCTCTCTCTCTCTCTCTCTCTCTCTCTCTCTCTCTCTTGTTGATTCACATGCTGAAGCAAAACTTGTGTTATGAGTGGCGGCGGGTATGATGCAGAAATAAGGCTTAGAAGAGAGAGAGTACGAAGAATATTGCTCATCCATCCGGGACTTGCACACAGAAATGCTAATTTAATACCCCAAAAGCTCTTTCCCCTCTTCTTTCATACCCCTTTCCTCTTCAATGTAAAAATCTTGTCTTGCTTTTTTACTTCTATTTTTCTATCCCTCCAGTTTTCTCGTTTTTAGTGCACATGCCTTTACGGTAGACGCAGGGCATTTATGAAAGGCCTTAGGGATTTTTGTCTGTGCTTTCTTAAATTATTATTTTTTTATAAAATTCTTCTTTTTTTTCGTCCGTTCTAGAAAGGTCTATTGTCTGTATTCACAATATAACTTTAGTCTTGTGTTTTACTTTATTTGTATTTTCCTTCCCTTAGTTTTCTTGTTATATTTCATATATGCAACATAGTTTGACGAAAGAATTCTTATATATGTTTATATGAACGCTCCAATATAAGTTATCATACAAGTTACTAGTTCTAGGCTTTGCATATTGCATATTTTGAGTAGGACAACTTTCTGTTGTATTCTTTATGAAGATGATGCTTAGTTTACTTTATCTATGAACAAAATAACATGTATTTTTTCCTTAATACTTTCAGAGATAATTTATAGTTTAGGTTAAAATAAATCTCTGCTACAAATCTGGAAAAGTTGTTCATACAAAATGCATTTTAGCGAATTCCGAAAGAATAGAGCTACCGAGATTTTTTCTCATTAAAATATTTTAAAAACATAGTTACAGATCTTTATCGATCTTCTCAATTAGACACCGAAAATGACCATGACCAAAATGTATACATATATAAATACTCGCGTACGCGTGCGTTGTTTGTCTTTAACGCCATTTACTATCTACCATCTCAATATTCTTTCTATCGTAGTTTTACTTCTCACTTTATATGTACTTTTTTAAATGTCCCGTGGTCATCCGGGCCTTCGAGTGCACCTCCTGTCGGAAGAAGGACCTTAAAGTTTGTATGACACGCACACTTTTTGACCAGAAGGATAAGGAAGGCCTCCCCGAATGAGTTATCAGCTCAATTCGGGACGTCCTCCTAAACAAAACAACATTAAGACGAAACACACCATTCACAAACCTGGAGAATATGATGGTTATTATGATCAGATGAGGTTTCGGGATCGTTTAGGCATTATATTCCTGAAAATTGTCTTACAGATGAGGAAAACCCCGAAAAAAAATCATTGCCAAGGAAACTTGTCCCCACCGGGGATCGAACCCAGGACCGCTGCGTATGAGGCAGCCACGCTATTCTTCGAATTTTTTATTATGAGGTATACCGTTTTAGCAGGATTTTGGGCTAATCTATGCCACAATGAATATTCGGTTGGAGAACAAGTGACTTTTACCGTCATGTTGGCCAATGTGATAACTGGTAAGTGATAGCACATGTTACCGCCAGAGTAAATTGTCAACATGTTTGCTCACATATACGGGTCCACTTACATTAGTGGGCAAAGTTAGGATAAGAAAATAGGCAAATAATGTTAGGTGGGCAAATTAGTGCTAGTTTGGGCTAATTAAAGTGATAAAATGGGCGAGTTAGTACACCAGATTAGTTTAACGTTCACTTGTTTGTTAGCGGATTTTTGCAATAATTTTGGCTACACTGACTGTGCAATGACTATACACATTTTACGTTACAAGTACGCTGATTTTAGGATACTTTGAGCTCAACTTCTCACTTTATATTCAGGCATTTTTCTCATTTTTTTGGGAAAAATCAAAATATATTTCTCACAGGTAATTTTTCACATACTCCAACAATAAATTGTGTTTTATTCCTTTTTTAATTTGAATTTATATTGATGGCATAGTGGCATAGAATTGCCGGATTTTATAGTAGGATTTAATTTTAGAAATGGTGTCTTTAAGATATTTAAATTTATTTTATTTATTTTATTTTAATTTTCTACAGTCCGAGACCACAGCACAGCGGTGGATACATTCAAATGTTTAATAATTGTAAACAGACGTGTAGGCGATACGATTCCTAACTTTAGAGTTTAACAACTGATTGGCATTAAACTTCAGAATCTGATAGGTCTGTGAATTTATATTAGCACGCGGCCGTCTGTTTTATGTTGGAAACAATTCGAATCAATTTACGACGTAGCATTACCAATTAACGAAGATTACATGGTGTGGTTTCGAGAAGATTCGTTAGTTTAATTGCGTGGTTCAGTAGCGATTTTCTAACTTCATGAGTCAGGCAGGTGGTCATACAGAGGATCTAATTACACACCATGTTTCTCAAGTCGGATAACCATTCTAAGAGTTATGGTATTATGTATGTATATACCTTTACGTCCTTCATGAAGACACGGGTGCTCTCCTAACGGGATTTTCTTGTTAAAGCTAATTTAGTTACGCTTATTTCCCTTGAAATGGACAGCTAATGACAAATGAGGGAAATTTTGAGGAAGTGGCTGAATTCAAGTACCTAGGAACAATAATCACAAATAGGAGTGAGATGCATGAAGAAATTAAACGTAGGCTCAATTCTGGAAATGGATGCTACTATGCATTACAGAGACTCTAGATATCCCAACTCCTTTATAAAATGTTAAACTGAAAGTATATTAAACTATTGTTCTACCAGTTATATTAAATGGATACGAAACATGGACTCTTACTTTAAGAGAGGAAAGGAGATGAAGATTATTTGAATATGAAGTTCTTAGGAACATTTTTGGACCAAAGAGAGATTAACAGACAGGTGAATGGAGAAGACTACATAACAGTGAACTACATGGCTAAATATAATAAGATAAGTCTGATAGACTGCGATGGGCAGGACATGTAGCACGACTGGAGAATGAAAGAGGTGCATGGAAGCTTCTTGTAGGAAAACCAGAGTGAAAACGCCCAGTTGGTAGACCAAGAATGCGGTGGGAGAATAACATTAACTATGATTTGAGGGAAGTAGATTATATAGGGAATGATTGGAAGGCATTAGTTCATGATAGGGATGTATGGAGAGCTTATGTCCGCGCGGCCATGAACCTACAGTTTCGATAGTGTCAGTGAGTTAGTTATTTCCCTAGAGAGTCAGTGAGTAACATGTGGTCAGCACGTCACTTCAAAGAGACACCTAGTAGGAAAGTAGATTGAATTGGATCGGACACGTGAAGACAATGGATAAAGAGATACCTAGAGGGTGACGGAATCAAAGCCAGTTGGTAAGAGGTTAGTTGGAAGACAGATGCTTAGATGATATTAGGGAGTTATTGAGGAAGTGAAGAAACTTGGCATTTTCAACTAGTAAGTCGCCCATGATAGATATAGATAGTGATTTATCCTGCGAGAAGGCGAGGCCTAATTGGCTGTAAACCTGATGAGTAGTGTGAGGGTGATGCGTCTATCTATTTTATTAAATATTCTGGAATTATTTAATATTAAGGTACAAAAATTACAAGACAGTACCTTAACTCATATGGGCCACTGTGGTCTAGTTATTATATTCCTTTTTTCTAGTCTCGAGGGTCGGGATTCAAATCCGACCGGGCTCATTGAATTTTTAAGATGGACAAATCAGAGAGACAAGCCCTCGGGAGGAACATAAACTGGGGCTCTCGAGTCTGAAGATTTTCGGGCTCGAAAAAGAACCTGATCATAAATTCGTATCTGTAGGCAAAATTTATCGGCCTCTCAGCAACCAACTAATAACTGAGTTGCTTACTAGATGTCTTATTTAGGCATATGTGCTTACTGTATTCCACTCTCGACATCTGTAGGGAATTATGCGTAACTAAATTTTGAGTCCCGGTGGGGTGAGGATTTTTTAACTGACCAAATACTTCTGACGGCACCATGGCCCTGGGGTCGACTCATCCTCTAATTAAAATTAATACCAGACGCTGTTCTGGGGGTAATGTCGGCCTCACGCAGGGCTGACAGCCCGGTTGATATCGAGTGCCGATTGTCTAGATAAAGTGGGAGCCTTGACCTCCTACTTCCACATATGACTTGTAGTGGGATCACTTTACTTTTTAATTAATTTAGTAACTACCGCTATGGAGCACTAATTTCCCCACATGAAGACGGGGTTGTCTATTTCCCGTAATATTTACTGAATTACTCGCCCAAGTTAAATGTGCACACGGAAAAAATACTAGAAATATGCTGGGAATGAGCTGTCCGTACTTTGCCTTCCTCATTACATTTTGCCAATTCCCGCTCCCTGTGTTGGATTGTGAGTCTGGTGTTAGGGATATGAAACAAATTGTGATTTTAAATGATTCGACACCTTCAGCAGTCGTAGACTAAATGACTAATTTGAGAACCATATAATTATATTTCACATGTATTTAGGGATTCTTTCAAGACTAAAAGTGTATAAAACACTGGCTCTTCTAACTCTTTTGTATGGTAGCGAAGTATGGACATTGAAACAGAAGGATATACAAAGATTTAGATCTGCTGAAATGAGATACCTTCGGAGGACTGCAGGATACACACTACTAGATTCAAAAAAAAAAAAAAATGAAGACATCTTAGAAAAATTACACATGGAACGTTTAGAAAACAAAATTTCTGATTATAAGGGAAGATGGATGCAACAAGTTCGTCGAATTAAAGATCACAGGATACTCAAACAAATGTTAAGCTATCAACCTGCAGATAGAAGAAGATCTGGACGTCCACTCAAAAGACTTTTGGATGGTGTTTCTCTTGAGGCCGAAACAGGTCAACAAATGGCCTATATTCGTGACTGTACCTTGATGATGATGATGATCATCATCTTGATTTAGGGAATCTCCTTTCAACGAGAAATAGTTTGCGGTTATATAATTCCGCCTCAGCCATATGTAAACTCAACACATATTTAAGATAGTATTCAACGTCCTGAAAACATCCACCGTTGCTTGTAATAAATTTTATAGTTTCACGTGTAAACTTTACTGCTGTGTCGCTTATGTTTGACCAGGCACTTAACAAGGATTGCATTATACAATCGACAAAGTACTTTTACACATTGTTCCTTTTTTCACCGTCAAAACTAGTGTGGTAAAATTAAATTGAAATCTGAAAGGTGGGGCATTCTTTGAAATATAGCCTGGTATTATTAAAAATAAATTGAGAAAAATACAACATTGATTATTAGAGCTGTTATCAATATTTACAACCAAACAAAGCAGTTCTTTTCATTTTAAAGTTATATTTTATGACCTATTCAACTGAGGATGGATAGGGCTATACTTATAGATCTGGTTGCTACTAATGGTAGCTTATAAAATTCAAATGAGTTGTAATTAAAGGTAGTAAAATTTAACACACTGCAATTGCTTCAGCGAAGCCGCTCCTCTCGATTTTCATTATGCATAGCAATAACAGTGTGGTTATAACACATTCCATAATAGGTGTCTTAAAGTTGAGGGAGATTCAAATCAGCCTTTTACAATATATTATTATTATTGTTCACTGCTGTGGTCTTGAGGTAGCGTGCTACCTTGTCCACGCAGTGGGCCCAAGTTTCATCCTCGGTCGGGGTAAGTTTCATGGGTGAGGTTCTTTCTCACCTGTCAGAGAACGTCAGGAAACTTTAAGGCCCAAACAGTTCCCTAACATCATCTGGCTGTCATTATCATTATATTCATATCATTAGATTAAGTTAAGGAACAAGGCCTCTCCTGGCACATCTTTACTATCATGATCATCTGTCATGTATCATTGGGGTAGCGTAACTCCGCCTTCCAGGCACCCCAACCTCAGAAGTGGGTTATAAAAACTTCGATGTCAGGAAAGAATATCAGAAATGTCTTAATGACAACCAGTTGGAATTGAATATATTGACACACGCACACTCACACTCACACGCACACTCACACTCACACTCACACTCACACTCACACTCACACTCACACACATACACTCAAATATATAAATAAATAAAAAAAATATATATATGTTATAATTAAATGTTTAACATTGAGAAATGCAAGCTTAATATGGTATGATAAGAAAAATAAATGCCTGGACGGGATTCGAACCCGGATCTCTGAGTCTGTACCTCAGCGTGATATCCATTACACCACCAGACGAATCCAATTCAAACACTTATTTTTTCTTATATATGTACTATATTCTCCATTATTACTAGATGTCGCGAGAACTCGGTCTTCACTGTCATATAGTAGCTGACTATAACAAGTAAGCAAATTAAACAAAAATCTCTTTAATTTGCTTACTTGTTATAGTCAGCTACTAGATGGCAGTGAAGACCGGGTTCTCGCGACATCTAGTAATAATGGAGAATATAATACATATATAAGAAAAATAAGTGTTTGAAATGGTTTCGCCTGGTGGTGTAATGGATATCACGCTGAGGTACAGACTCAGAGATCCGGGTTCGAATCCCGTCCAGGCATTTATTTTTCTTATCATACCATATATATATATATATATTCTTCTGCAGGCTTATAGCCCAAATCTGTCTTTGGTTGCAGATTTTCGTGGATATAAGTATGAATATGAAAGTTTTCTTGGGTTTTCCGCGTCTTGGATTCAAGTTCGGCCTCTAGCCACTGATTCCGACGTTTCGGCATGATCCCACATGCCATTATCAAGGAATGAATAGCAGTACCTTGATTTACTGTCAACTGCACTTTTCTAGTACCTCGTTGTTTTCATTAAATTACCCTGAAACGGTTATGAAAAGGCCATATGTATATTATAAGTTTTTTTTTGTTGTTAAGAATCACCAATACTCTTACCCATCAAAACATGTAATTTTCCTCTTGACTCATTCCTTGATAATGGCATGTGGGATCATGCCGAAACGTCGGAATCAGTGGCCAGAGGCCGAACTTGAATCGAAGACGCGGAAAACCCAAGAAAACTTTCACACACACACACACACACACACACACACACACACACACCACACATATATATATATATATATATATATATATATACAGGGTGAGTCAGGAGGAAAGCTACATGCTTTGAGGGGTGATAGTACTGGTAATTCTGAAAAAAAAAACTTCTAATATACATATGGTCATTACTTAGCCGTTTCAGGGTAATTTGATGGAAACAACGAGGAACCGGAAAAGTGCAGGTGACAGTAAATCAAGGTAATGTTATCTTAAGTTTTGTTTAATGGTGTGCGTTTCTTCACACAATATGTTATCACACTCCATCGCCAACTTCAATGCATTTTGGTGCTCTTATAGACAGCTGTTGTGTTGCTGATCTGAGCTCATTCGTTCATTCCTATTCTTGAGTACAAGCTTGAGTGATAAGTTCCTCTCTTGTGAACCTCGCTCTTAATCCAACCTCATGAACAGTAATCTAATGGGGTAAGGTCAGGTGACCTCGGTGGTCAAGCAATGATTCCTCCACCGCGACCGATTTCTTGAAAATGTATTACCAGAATACTTGGATGTTATCCCTTTGGCAGCACGAGCTCGTATGTACTTTCAGCTTGACGGAGCTCCTGCACATTCCGTACGCCCAGTGAAACGGCACCTCAACATGACGTAGTGTTTGAACATATTTTGTGAGGAAACGCACACAAACAAACAAAACTTAAAATAACATTACCTTGATTTACTGTCTCCTGCACTTTTCTGCTTTCATTAAATTACCCTGAAATGGTTATGAAAAGGCCATATGTATATTAGAAGTTTTTTGTTAAGAATCACCAGTACTCTTACTCTTCAAATCATGTAATTTTCCTCTTGACTCACCCTGTACACACACACACACACATGTATATATATATATATATATTTCATTATGCTAGCCTAGGTGATAGCAAGGCTGCTTCCTGACTAGTGGCCCCGGGTTGGATACTCGGCGGGGTTGAAAATCGTAATTTTAAAATTTTAAATCTCGGGACTATAAATTCAGTTGTTTTATTAATTTGTTTTATTTTTATTTTTTTGGTTTCTGTTCGGCATTCGAAACCTTATGTTAGAACTGGCCTTAGGGCAGATTTGTAAATTCTTGCTTTTGTAACTATTCTTAAATTCTTATTTTTCCGAACAGTATTGTTTAAACATCCCAATATTTTGTTTGCATTATTTTCTTGATGAGGATTTCATCTATTATTCTGTTGCTGCTATTAATTTATATTCCTTCTTCTTCTTGTTTAGTTTTAAGATTTTCATCCTGTTTATTTCCCAAAATCACTCCTCAGAGGAAGACGTATTAGATGTGCATCCACTGTCTATCCATCTATTGGATGGCCTTCCTCTTGCTCTTCTCCCGTCCATAGACCAACTTCTTTAGCTCTTTTTGCAAAGATCAAGCCTCGGATTAAATTTCTATTCCTAAATATTTGAATTTCGTGACCTGTTCTACCCTTTTCTTTTCCATTTCTAATTTAACACGGCATGAGTCCTTGGATGTTGCCATTGTTCTGATTTTGTTTATTGAGATTTTCATGTTATATTTTGTTGCAACTTTTAGCTTTTTAATAATTTAATTAATTATTAGTGCGAACGATATGGGACTTAATATTTTGATATACGGTATATATTTTCGCGATCTGATCATAACATTTTGCTTTTCTGACGTATATGTACGCTTTTGAGGTTAACCTTATTCAGTTTTTCTTACTTTCTTACACCTTGAATTTGTGCTGCGCCTTATATTCGGACATATCCGGTA
Organism: Diploptera punctata; assembly: GCA_030220185.1. Taxonomy (NCBI): domain Eukaryota; kingdom Metazoa; phylum Arthropoda; class Insecta; order Blattodea; family Blaberidae; genus Diploptera; species Diploptera punctata. The sequence goes on from JASPKZ010003793.1 coordinate 79,952, forward strand.
TACAATTCTCTGCTTCAAAACCGTCCTAATATTTTTCTCCTACACGAGTCTTTAGATGTACGAGGTAGAGAAACAGTATATATAGCCAGGCGTAACATCAAATACTATCGAGGAATAGGCATTTTGGTCTCTTCCGCCTCAGGTGAATTGGTCTCCCCATCGCTTCTGTTGCCTTTTAAGTACTCTCGCCCCGTTAGGTCAGTAGGCAATGAGTTCTTGAGGTAATCTCTCATTGGACACATATGATATTTATCCGTACCATATATCTCGGTAAACATTTATAGTTTCAGCGATGGTTGTCATGTTCAATTCTTCTCAGATGTGATCAAAAAGATCAAAAATAATTTCAAAATTATCTTTGCTCTGTCTTTTCTTAGAAACGTTGATTTATTGTAGCCTGCCTAAAAGTTGCTGAAGTTTAGCTAATTTACAAACTAGGTAACTGCATTAATTTACTTGTTCTATACACTCTTTATTTACTCTTAATTTGAAAATGTATCTTACATTAATTGGTTAAATTTTATGTTTTGGAAATACTTTATAACATGTGACGCGAACATTTTTTTTCTAAGTTCCTGTCATACATCATGCGCATGCGCCAATAAACGCGAAGAGGTTTACACTATGAAATCCCGGAATGCAGCCATGATATTTAACGAACCTAAAAGTTAATCTAACACAGTTTAGGAACTTTAACCTGTAAAAGACTAACCTAAGAGCTAACCTAACGCAATTTAAGCACACTAACCTGTGAAAGAACGAAACGCAAAAAAAAAAAAAAAATCTGAAATTCTGAATTATATGTGGTACAGTTAATTAGTACAAACTCAATATTCGATGCACTAGAACACATCTTTGTTGTTAAATATAATATTCGTTAAAATCAATATGGCTGCCACATCTTCATCTTATGTATGTAGTTAAATATCATAGAAAAATATATTAAAATAATCGTTAGAAAAAGTGTAAAAATCGTTGTAAATCGTAGGAAGTAATTTGAAAAATGAAACCATAAAAATTTTTTACAGGAATTTATGAATAAATTAAGAGTCGCGTCAAAGCTTGTAAAGTTTAGCCAACATTTTTAATAAAACAGAAGAAAACGAGCGAGTATCAATTGTATCGAATTAAACAATATACCGGTACCTAATAACAGATTTACATGATTTCGTTTTCAGTGCGGTCCGCCACATATAAATAACTGGAACGAGAAATTAGCGTTTTGCCAATATAAGGATTAATAATTTATTTGACAAACGTGAGATCGAAACAGGCGAAGACCTAATCCAAGAAAGATGATGATGGCAATTTCTTTGGTGAATTTGTCTTCGGAATACCATTATTTTACTTTTCTTTTTTAGAGGTCTTCAGTTTCTAATAGTTGATTTGGTAAAAGGTGTATACCGCTTATTGTTCGTTTTTTTATTATTGACTTTAGAATCGCGGTGGACTAGTGGTTATGTTCCTTGCCTCTGGTCCCGAGGGTCGTGGGTTCAAACCCGGCCGGGGTCGATGTATTATTTTAGGATGGAAAAATCCACAATAAAGACATTATATGAAGACACAAATATAATTATAGATACCGGATTCAAAAGAACAGATGCAATCAAAACAAATACTGGATTGCGACAAGGATGTAGTTTATCACCCATTTTGTTTAATATATATATAGACGATATTTTTAATAAATGGAAAGTTTTAGTAAATCCAGGAATAAGAATGGATAATAAAGTGTGCATAAATAATCTTCTATTTGCTGACGATGTAATCATAATACAGAAAAATGAAGACGACTTACAGAAATCAATGCATGCATTAAATGAAATATGTAAATTATACGATCTAAAGATTTCTGTAAGGAAAACGAAGACCATGGCTTTTAGAGGAAGAGATCCAGTGAGAACCAAAATTATTTTAGAAAATCAAAATATAGAACAGGTGTCTAGTTTCAAATATTTGGGCTGTGATGTTGGCTACAATGTGGAAAGAGATATTGACTCCAAAATAAATAAATTTCAGACTGTGTGTGGAACAATACAGAGAACATTCAAAAATAAAATTAGAAAAGAAACCAAGATAAAAATGTATAATGTTATGGCGGTTCCCACAATATTGTATGGATGTGAAACTTGGGCTCCAGTGAAAAGACAGAAGGATAGAATACAGACGGCAGAGATGCGGTTCCTAAGACAAGTAAAAGGATGTACAAGACTTGATAGAATAAGAAATGAGGATATAAGAGAAGAATTGAAAGTACAGCCTTTATTGGATAAAGTCAAGAATTACAGACAGAAATGGATTGATCACATGGATGGAATGAGTAAGGAGAGATATCCATTGTTAGCCAGGAACTATCAAGCAAGAGGAAGGCGTGATGTTGGAAGACCTAGAAGACGTTGGGCTGATGCAATATGAAGTCAGAACGGGCAATTGCCTAATCCCTGGAGTGATGATGATGATGATGAAAAATCCAAGGAGCAAGTCCTCCGGGAGGGACTTTAAGCCGTGGATCCCGAGTCTGAAGATTTTCAGGCTCGTAAAAGATCCATAAGCCTGAATTAAAAGGCCTCAAAGTAAAATTTACCGAATTTTCCCGTCCTAGTACTACCTTGGTTCCCTAGATGTCAGTATGACACGGAACGCTGACCACGGACCACGCAAATGATATCTACACGAAAACATGTGTAACTAGATTTAGTATGGTTATAATTCTTCCCTGTAGGGGGAGAGCGCCTAAATCTCTGTTAAGGGAAACATGGGCTTACAAACAAAAAAAAGAATTAGCTAGAATTATCTGCTCATCTGCATAAAGTAATAATAATAATATTATTAATAATAATAATAAATTACGTTTTAAGTAATCTTTGATCAGATGCTATCAATTTTTTATAAGGAAGTGAATATACCGCCTCGATAATTTTGTCGGCGTCTTTTATATTTTTATTTTGTAACAGGTCAATGATCTGAGATGGGGAGCTTTTCTTTTCATTTAACTTGAATGATTTTATCTGAGAACAAGTTGATACCCTCAACACCTCCATCAACATCTTCATCGTGTGTCTTCTCATGATATCTCACTTAGGTATCAAATACTCGCAGGTGACTTGCTGTATTATTTCTATTCAGAGTCGACGTACGTCACTAATGTTCTTCCGTCTCCTCTTTCTTCAGTAACTTAACTTGAGGTAGTCAGGAATTTGAATAATCGCTTCAATCAGAAAACGAAAGTTCAGAATACTGAATGGACAATAGACCAGTATCATTCCGTAAGGGCAAGGAGCTCCTCCTATCTCAAATTTAAAACTGTAACATTTAAAGCCTGAATACGAAAATATTTTTGTTCACTCCTACACTAATAATGGCCTAATTATCATTCTGTTTTTAGGAAAGTAAGTTGAATTTACCTGAGAGGTCTTGGCATCCATTGACAACGGCATGCATTAGCTCAAGCTACTTCTCTAGGGAAGAAAAATTGACTTCATTACTAATGTAAAAATGTTATCTACTTAAAATTTTATTGAGTTAATATAATACAATTTTATTGTATCACACTTATTTCTTACTTTGATAATTCAAATTTATTAACATTAGCCATAACATTTGGTTGATTTTCATTAGTATGTTTTTGATTTATTTCAATATGTCATTCTACTTTATGTACTACAGTTTTTAATTTACACCAGTCCTTAAATATACTTTTTCATACCATATTTTTTAACTTTGCTGGTGATAGTAAATGAACCGCAGCATTCGCCGCTTCCTCTACATCACAATTTATTAATCATATATGTAATTAATATGCAGTCAGAAACTGTTATTTAATATGTCTGCCACTAATTCAGATAACAATATAAACAATTGCAGTTGTTTTATCAATAATCTCTTGTAATCAAACAATTACTCTTCAAACCAAGATATGAATTTACACCAAATATAAAAATTAAACGTATTGATTATCAGTATAGGAATGAACAAAATTATAAACGTAATTCGGCAAAAAAGTACATTACTAGTCTCGAACTTGTTTACTAGCCCTCGACTAGTAATGTACCACTTACTTTCTTCGTTGCGTACGTACGTAACTATTACATAATTCATATATTGTTGATTATATAAACTTTGCTGATGACTTATACAAATCATCATAGGTCTAAAATATGACTTCATTACAGAAATTAGAGCCAAAATTGTCAAAAATCTAATAACTTGAAAAATACGACTCCTAAGAAACAATGAGAAGCATTATATAATATATATATATATATATATATATATATATATACACACACAAATACACAACACACACACACATACATACATATATTCAATGCCACAGGTTGACATTTTGACATTTCCGGTGTCCTCTGCTTGCATAGGCATAATAATAATAATAATAATAATAATAATAATAATAATAATAATAATAATAATTCAATTCTGAGATTGGGGCGCCTGAAAGGCGATTTTACGCTGTCACGATGATATGGGTGATGATGGTGAGTCTGGAGAGTCATCATCATCATCATTATCATCCAGGGATTAAGCCTGATGGCTCGTTCCGGTTCCATGAAAGTTAGAATTGTTAAAATTGTTCAGTCTTCTGGAGAGTCCTTAATACTAAATTTAATCTAAGGCGAATATGATTGATGCTTATGATGGCCATATGATGTTCGCGGGCAGTTTGGGCCTTACATTTTCCAGACATTTGTCTTATAGATGAAGAAAAACGCCGAAAGAAACCTCACCCAGGAATATTTTCCCGACTGAGACTCAAATTTGGACCCGCTGCGTAACAAGGCAGCACGCTATCTTGAGACCACAGCAGTGGACAACCATTAAATATTCATAGGAAGTCTTATTTAAATGTTATTTACTTATTTGAAACTGAAATAAAGATTTCCAAAATATGACTTACTATATCATAAAAATCCACCCTTAATTATTATTATTATTATTATTATTATTATTATTATTATTATTATTATTATTATTATTATTTTATATTTTATTAAATTCGTTTAACCTCTCATGTTATAGGAACTTTTTATATGACATACGTTGTAAGGCCTTACAGTGGCAAGACCTGTTGGGAGAGGGATTTTAAACTGTGCATCATACACATACTTTTTTTATCACACAAGGACATGGAGGGCCTCCCCTGGTAAGCTGTCAGTTCAATGTCAGGGCCTCCTCCGAGATAACATAGCATTTGAACGAAACGCATCATTCACACAGATATTCGTACTAAACACTGCGAATATGTAATGATATTTATGAAGGCCATATAATGTCCATGGACCGCTTGGGCCTTAAAGTTTCCTGACATTTTCTCAAAGTGAGGAACCCCCCCCCAAAAAAAAGTCACACAGGAAACAGGCGATCGAATCCGGGTGCGCTGCGTAAAAGGCAACGATGCTACCTCGAGACCATAGCGGTAGAATTATTTTTATTGCTATTATTATGCTATTATTATGCTATTATTATTATTATTATTATTATTATTATTATTATTATTATTATTATTATTATTATTATTATTATTATTATTATTATCATCATCATCATCATCATCATCATCTGCATTACGGTGTGGACCGTAATGTCCGTTCCAGCCCCAATAAAAACTGGTCTCGCCATTTTTTTGTAGGCCTTCCCGGGTTTCTTTTTCCCGAGGATCAAAGTTGTTTACTGTTCTGGTAATTGTTTCTGGCATGCGTTTAACGTGCTCTCTCCAATTGGCTTGTAGGTCTGTAATGTTGTGTATTTTTAGTTGTGATCTAAAGTCTTCACTTCTCTTTTTATCAAATAATGTATAGCCGGCTACAAACGTCAGAAACCTCATTTCAGCAGCTTCAATATTTTCTCTCGTCTCTCTTCCCAAAAACCCACTTTTCACAATCATACAGTAAAGCTGTATATTATTATTGAAGTTTTCGAGCCACAATAAGGCTCCGGTAACGTGTGGCATGTAAAAAGTACCTGTAAGATTAGAGGTTAAAACTGAGTTAATGGAATGGAAAAGAATTTAAAGTTTTAATGAGTTAATTTTCATTATATATGTTGTAGATACAAACTTCGTGCTGCTGCTGTTATGGTACAGAAGGACATAACTTTTGGTTTTCACTTTGAGACATCGAGTTCCGTAAGATCACAAACTAACGTCATCTTGAATCACATCAAAATCAGTGAAGTGCTTTGATCAAAGGACGAAATGTTTCAAACTTCGTCTAACTGATGACCACCAAGAAGCTCTTTCCATTCTAGTAGACAAACTGGATGATGTAACGTTGATATTTGTAAATAATCTCCCGCTTTTATTATTACCTACGCTAATCGACGCTGCGGCGGGTGCGCTTCTACGCGTAAATAAATGAAATGTAGATAGTTCATGCGGTTGTTTAATGTCTTTGATATCGTTCCCATTCTAATAATGCCCAATTTTGTGATCCATTCTATCTCCTGGTTGTTAGATGGTTTTCTTCCCTACTCCTTCATGTCTAAATAGGCTGTATGTTCCCTTACCTCCAGAAAGTTCTAGGTACTTCCTGTCTCGCCTGTCCCTCAGAATTCCTTCCCAAAACACAGTTTGGTAGCCGAAAACCTCTTCCAATCGCTGGACATATCCGTGCCCATCTTAATATGCTACAGTTTTAATATGATCTTAAATAGTGTCTTTAATCTTCATTTCCTTCTCTCCCTTATAAAACGAGTTTTCTTATTTTTTCTCCTCTATGAAATTCTTGCTATGCCCTTCGAAATAGAACCATGTACGTTGCCAAATTTGTTTTGTTGTTAATGGCCAAAGTTCTGCTCCATAAGTAATGATGCTTTTAACAATTGTATGATATATATTCATTTTATCTTTATTGCTTATATTTTTAACCCACAATATTTCATTGAGGAAAGCAATTGCAAATTTCCCTTTATTATTTCTAGTATTTCTTATTTCGTCTTCATAGCTTGTCTTTTTATTTATTTTAATTCCTAAATATTGATCTCACTACAAGACGTTATTGTTTTTTCCAGTCTCCAAAATTAAATTTTGTTTTGGTTCACCAATTGATAAAAATTTTGTTTCCTTCATGTTCATAATTAATCCCCGTTTACTGTATCGTATTCTTCTATTAACTTCCTAGTCATATAATCTTATATAATTAATAATTGATCACCTGCAAAATATAAGTTATATAAAGTGTTATTGTTTGAAATAGGAATTTCCCGTTTTTGAATATTTTGTCCTCCAAATCTTTAATATTTCATGTACATATAGCCTATTTTAAACAGATTCGGTGATAGACAACAACCTTGAAGTAGATCTTTATTTATCGTAAAACCATGAGACAATTTACTACCAAATTTAATTTTAGATATGCAGTTGTCATATAAATTTTGTATAGCTGTATTATTATAGTCTTAATTCCACAGTCTTAAAGCAATCCATAGTTTCTCTAGGGACTACCTGAATAATGCAAAATAAATTGTCGGTTGTCGAACGACTTGCTGTAAATCCTAACTAAGAAATGATATATGATTTTTAAATTTTCTTTTCAGGTAAACTCTTACACCTAATTGTTTTATAGCATAATATATATCGGTTAAGTACTAAGTGTACTTGAAAACATGTATGTATACATTTTCATGAAAATCGGTTGAGGGGTTTAGAAGTCTATAATTCACAAATATACGCAGGCTGAATTGTTATATATAAGAAATTTGTCGATTACTAAAATTAAAATTTCGATGTTTGACAATTTTCTTTAGGAGCCAAAAATTAATTGGAAAGTTTTTAAAGAGAAGTAATTATAAAATGTTTAAAGAGAAGATATCTACCTGAACCGGGAGTAGAACCCTAGACATTCTTTCTACTTGAGCTACCCAGGCAAATTCCTACTCAGGCAATTTTTTTACACTTGTAAAGTATAATCCCGCGTAGCAGTGATATTTCATTCACAATGCCGTTGCGTTGGATTGCTTCTAAATAAGACATGATGAGATTTTTTACACTAATTTAAGTTATAAACTAATTGTTCTCTTTAAAATTGATCATCATGAAGCAGATGAAATGAGATTTCTGAGAAGTGTGGCTGGCTGCAAACTTCTAGATAAAAGAAGAAGTGAAGATATTAGAAATGAGCTAAATATTTTTAAACTTTTAGAAAAAATTAAAGACTCTAGAAAAAACTGGAAAGAACATGTTCAAAGAATGAAAGATGATCGGATTCCAAAAATTATACTTAATTACAAACTAAGAGGAGACAGGAATATTGGTAGACCGAAAAAGAGATAAATTCAACTTTTTGAATGAGAATCTATGAGACCGGAACAAGCCACATAGCTTAATCCGTGATTGTTGTTGATGATGCTGATGGTAAAGATTGATTCAGAAAGTTTGCTTTACAAGGGAACCGTCATCCAGTACATACCGAAACCTACCTTGAAATTTCTCTCAGAGAAGCGTATTGATGTACCAAGGCCGTGTCCAAAAATATATCTGCCGTTTTAACTGCAAGACACACACATCGAAGCCAGAATTCAGTAATGGTAATCCACTGTACGGAGCAGTTGTACGTCCCTGCTTGAATAAGAGTAGGGTGGAGTGAGGCGGGATGCAACGCGGACTGTAAGTAGTGAGGGTTATCCAATCTACCAATTCAGGAGTTGTATTAGTTCTCTAGGATAAATGAGATATTTAGCGCTAGATTTTAGTGCCTTGCAGTTAAAAACGCGAGATAATTTCTGTGTACGGTATTGGTACATCACCAGCGGTTCTCTGGAATTAATTTCAAGTTAGGTTTCGGCAAGCAATGGTTAAAAGTTCCCTTGTTAGAATATTATTTTACATATTACATACATAATGAACTAGTTATTTACTTTACAAGAACTGCAAGTTTAGTTTAACGGATGAGTTGTGATGATTTTCGAAGCGAAATCTTATAATATTGTCACAAGGGTTTGGTGCCAGATCCTGGGCGAGTTACTCTAATTTAACTACATAGATTTTTACACTAAGTTTCTAAATTTACTTAATTTCTTTTCCAATATCGATCTGTATTCACACAAATAATTTGCTGTTGTAAGAACCTCTTCTTCAATGTTTATTTTATAATTCTATTCTTTACACTCGCTGATGGATTCACTTACAAAACTTTTTTGTCCTTCTCTCTTCCACAGCTTTCACTACTCTGGTAATAAGACACTCAGAACCTCGCTTGCATCCTCTGATACTACTCCCAGAAGATGCCATACCATTCATTCTCAGAAATTATAACCAGCTCCTCCAAGTAGTAAAAGGTAAAAAGGTAAAGTGATCCCACTACAGGCCTCAGGAGGCCCTTGGGGTAGTAGGAGGTTAAGGCTCCCACTTTTTCTTGACAATCGGCACTTGATGTCAGCCGGGTTGTCAGCCCTGCGTGACGGCCGCTTTACCCGAGAACAAGCGTCTGGTATTCATTTCAGTTAGAGGCTGAGTCGACCCCAGGGCCATAGTGCCGCCAGAAGGTTTGGGTCAGTTTAAAAATCCTGACCCCACCGGGACTCGAACCCTCGACCTTCCGGCTTGTAGCGCAGTGCCTTAACCACTACGCTACGGCGTGCCCCCCCTCCAAGTAGTAGCAATATTAATTTCTGCGTTGGGTAACTGCCTTCTGCACATATGACTCTTCACATCCAGGAACAGAAAACAAATGCACTGTATCCTTCTGTAGACAAAGAAGAATCGTGATCGAAAGTTTAAGAAAAATTATACACGGGTTGATTGGAAAATACTGGCTCTGTAGCAGTAAGATTAGTTTTTAGTTTTTAATTTGTTGTGTTAATATATTTTATTAATGTACATTATATGCTAATGTTGTAATTGTAATTGAATAATTGTGTAATTAATGTGTTTCTGTGTGTGTGTATGTGTGTGTGTGTGTGTGTCCTATCAGCTTTCACCGGTCAAGTGTTGTCGAGGATCCATTTTGGACGCTTGTGTTTGTTGTTGGCTGTTTCATAGGTTCCCAGCGATGCCACGAGTGGATTATCATGGCCTTCACATGTATTATAAAATTTAAGAGCCATGCGTTTAATATACTCCTCGATTGTTTCTACACCCGTTTGATCGTGTAATATGTCAACCGGTGTTACACGCGGTAGTTTTGTAATCATATATACTTAATAATTTGTTTTGAAAAACTTGCAGTTTCTTTATGTGAGTTCTAGCGGCGTGTCCCCATATGGGGCTTGCGTACGTGAGTACTGGCCTTAATAGTGCCTTGTAGATTGTTAGCCCTGTGTTTATTCGAATTTTGTTATGGTTATTTAAAATAGGGTATAGCAGCTTCAATGTCCCATACGATTTGCCTAAGGTATTTTGGATATGTTGTTTAAACAGTAGTTTTTTGTCGAGTGTTACACCTAAATAAATGACTTCGTTTTTCCACTCGATATTGTGTCCATAAAGACTTAATTGTGGGGGCATGTATCGATATTGAGAATACCTTTTTGTATAAAGAACTGCTTGGCATTTATCTACGTTTATTTTTATTCTCCATTTTTCCAACCATGGTTCGAGAATATTAAGATTATTTTGAATCTGTCTAGACGCGTGTATTGTTCGGGAGGATTGACTAGTGATTAGAGTGTCATCTGCATACATATATAGATGAGTGTTGTTATGTCTATTGTCATGTGGAATATCATTTATGTATATATTGAAAAGTGTAGGTCCTAGAATACTGCCTTGTGGCACTTCACTATAGACGGGCCGCAGGGCGGATTTTGAGTTATGGAAAGCAACTTCCAATTGCCTATTGTTTATATATTTAGCTATTAAATGAATTATTCCGTCATCTAATCCTGTTTCGACCATTTTCCATAGTAGGCCGTGATGCCACACTCTGTCGAAGGCTTGTTTTATATCTAAGTATAATCCAATCGTGACACGATTTTCGTTGAACCCTCTAGTGATATGTTCAACAAGTCTCATTAGCTGGGTTACTGTGCTATGTTTTGGACGGAATCCGTTCTGTTCATCCCGAATTACATTTAATTGTTTTAGATTGTGATTAAGGCGCTTACATATAATTTTTTCAGATACCTTACTGATTGTGTTTAATAATGTTATCGGGCGATAATTTCCTGGTTCTCTAGGATTTTTTCCAGGTTTGGGGAATAATATTATAATACTGGCTCAGGTTAGATATGTATGTAGAGCTTATGTCCGCGCGGCCATGAACTAAATGGTTCGATAACTAACTAACTCACTGGCTCTATCGAAACCGTAGGTTCATGGCCGCGCGGACATAAGCTCTCCATACATCTCTATCCTGAGCTAATGTTTTCCAGTAATCCCCTGTATAATGTACGTCCCTCAAATCATAGTTAATGTTTTTCTCCCACCTCATTCTTGGTCTACCAAATGGGCGTTTTCTCTCTAGTTTTTCTACCAGAAGCTTCCATGCTCCTCTTTCATCCCCTATACGTGCCACATGTCCTGCCCATCGCAGCACCAAATGGTTCGATAATGCAGTGAGTTTGTTACTTGGCTGGGACCGGCCTTTTAATGTCCGCGACGCATAGGGCAGGTAAAGTGACCATAAGACTAATTTAATGGAGAGATGGAGAGAAAGAGAGAGAGAGAGAGAGAAGAGGAAATAGTTGAATCCGAGAAAAAAAAATACTGAAACGACGTTGCCTTGAAATGCAGCCATTTTCTAAAGATCATCAATCTTTAATACATACGTAATTAGGTGTGCGAGTACCCGCCAAAATGCTCGCCTAATGATTAAATAATGATGCTAGATTGTTTTTCATAATTTAAACAATGTTTATTGCTTCTAGTTACACTAACATTTGCATTTCTATCCTATCCCTATAATGAATTCTAAGTTAAATAAATTATATATAGACTTCTATATTTATGCTATAGATTTACGCACATAAAATAGGCTTTTAAACTGTAAAATAGGATCTAAAATTCTATTTACCCTTTGTAAAGAAATGTTAATTGCCATATAATATATTAAACATGCTTTGAGAGCTGTAAAACTTGTGCTGGTTTGGGTCCTCATGGAGGAAGAATTTTTCTCATAGAATTTCGGCCAATATGGGACCGGCTCCCAAACATCATCGTGAGGAATTTGAGTAGCTACAATAAGAGTGTCGGCTCCAAGGCGAGAAAACCAGTTATAACTAGGTATCATGATAGTAACTAATTTCAATACGCACTGTTTACAGAATGTGTGTCTTATCGAGCGTCTCCACTGCTTGTTCGGAGCGGAGAGTGTGTATATTCTACTCTCCTCAGTAATAGACCTGTTTACGTGACGTGTGGTTGGTTGTATCAGAATCCCGAAACAAAAATTATGCAAAGATGAGGCCATTTATACACAAAGCGGACTGTACTAGAAGTGTGTCCCGAATAGCGCGTGCAAATGTGTAAACATAGCGGCCTAAGTACGATGCAGCCTAGCCTATAACCAATACTTTTTTCAGGCCTAGTTATAACACTGGTTATCATAACATGTTGAGCTGGAGACCAAGGGCTTTCTAGACCTGTCACGGCATGAGTTTTTTTAATATCTAAAAATTTTATTCCTCCAGTTATATGGAAGCGAAACATAGTCTTTTACTTAAATGGAGGAGGAGAAGTTTGCAAGTATATGGGAAAAATATTATTAAGAAAATTTTCGGACCGGAGCGAGAAGAAAGGACAAATGTAACCTATAGACTATTTCAGACATCCAATAAGAGTATACATGTATATATATGTATACCCATACGTCCCCATGAGGACACGAATTCCACCTAGCGGGAGTTTTTTTAACCAAGCAAATTTATTTAGGCCTACACATTTTCAATTATAGATGTCAACGAGTGACATGTGGTTAGCACATGGACTCAATGAGGCATCATCGTCCGTTCACGAATTTAGTCCATTAGTTGACCTGTTTCACCCTCAGTAGAAATACCATCCATAAGTGTTTTGCGTAGAGGTCTTGGTTTTCTTCTTCCTGCAGGTTGACAGCTTAACATCTACTTGGATATCCTAAATCCTTCATTTGATGAACATGTTGCATCCATCTTGTCTTATAATCAGGTGTTTTCTTTTCCAAATATCTCATGTGTAATTCATCAATCAACTTGCGAACTAATTACATTGGTCAATATGATTTTTGTCTCATGAGTACCAATAGCTGTACTTAATGCAGTTTTTTATCGAGTTTTCAAATATGTATTCGGAATTTCTTCATCACCCACAGTTTTTTTATTTCAATTTCAATTAATGGATTTAAATAATTATTTTTTTAATACAGGTTCTTTCGTCCATTTGTCCATTGTAAAATAAAATCAAATGAGCTAACTCAGGAGACTTCAGCTATGGAAAAGATGTATCAAGACAAATGGAATCCTAATATGCTGGCCGATTGTTGTTGGACCATCAAGAGAGATGCTCCGCAGGCGAAATATAGCAGAAAATCGTAATTTCTTACTTTCTAGGTGAGTCCGTATATTTGAATATTGTGTAGTTACGAATGTAGAAAATATTAAAGTGTTTGAAATTATAGATTCCTGTCTCTCGGAAACCTTGCGTGATGGAGAAAAACCGATATCATATTTGAATTCAGGAGAAAACAGAATCACATATGTTTCTTTCTGAGACAAAAAAAAAGTTTATTTTTTGTTGCTCAGTGTTATTGGCACTATCGAACTCTGAGATTCATGGCTGCGCGCACATTAGCTGTCCATATATCCTATCTTGTGCTAAAATTTTCCTAACATTCCCCTGTAATTTACCTCCAAGACATAACCAAATTTATTGTAGATAGACGAAAATATTGGAAAGGTCATAGGGCCTATTTGTAGAAAGAATAGAAGATAACCGACTTGCAAAAAAGAGCTAAAGAAGATATACCAATGCATGGGAGAAAAACAAGAAGAAGACCAGCCAAGAAATGGATAGACGATGGATGCACATCCAATACGTCTTCCTCCGAGGAATTATTCTGGAAATAAACAGATTGAAAATCCTATACGTTATGAATAAGAAGAGGAAGAAGAAAATCATATATGTGTATATTCTCCATTCATCCCTATATAGCCACATGGATGTTCCCCTAGCGGCGATTTTCTTGGCTTAGGTTATTTCAGTTATATCCATTTCCCTACAGATGCCAGTGAGTGGCAGTACATCACCTCAATGAGACATATAATAGGAAATTGAAATATTACTTAGATGGTGAAAATCGGTTAAATTTAGCTCAGATGCACTAATTTAGGCTTGAGGTTCTTTTATGAGTCAGAAAACATTCAGATACGGCTTAAAGTCCTCCCCGGAGGACCGGTCCCTTGGATTATTATATCCTAAAAATATATCAATCTTGTCCGTGTTTGAACATGCGACCCGCGGGACTAAAGGCAAGGATCATAACCTATAGACCACCGCTGCCGACATAAATTATATTTTCGCACATCATTCTTGATCTACATACTGGGAGCTTTCACTTTTGTTTTCCTACAAGAAGCCTTTTATTCCTCATTTGCAAAAATGTGTTCTAACCCTTCGAAAGTCTACTATACTAATTCCTAATTAAGTTCAGTTGTACTGTAAAGAAACTTCCATAATCTATTTAATTAAATAAATTATGGATTTTCATCAAGTAAACGCCAATTCAATTGAAAACTTCCATAAAGTATTACTTCGCCGACTCCGGGGGAACCGTGGTGCTACTTTTACCCGCCATATGACTGAATTGTATGTGGAAATATCATGGATAGAAATATTGTTCTTAGGCAACATCGTATGTTACGGTGAATAAGATTGAATACGAGGTATGATGGTACCAATAATAATTAGGAACTTCCATTTCTTATATACTTATTTATTTATGACAAAAAATATATATGGGCCTAACTAATTAGAAGCTTACGTTCTCTCCATGATATCGATAGGCATTCTTTATTTACAATTTCATTACGAGCAAAATATCTGGACTTACCTATGTTATTTTTACCACATCCTCAATGACAAATGTAGGATGCGTATTTTTTACTAAAATGTTTAAATACATAGCCTATAAAGTACTTTTTCTCCCCGATTTTCAAATGTTTTATTTTTCAACGTATATTACATTGCGAATGCATAAGAAAAAATCTATTAAAATTGTAATAATATATTTTATAATTATCCTATAGGCCTATAACTTACGTGCTAGTTAATACATTTTTTACGCGATAGTTCGTTTTGTCATACTTACAGCAATGGCGACTACGATTGAAAGTTCAACTTCCTACATTTCGGGGTTACCAACATAAATAAGAATACTGTGGTGTTACATTTACACCCACGTGCGGGAAGTAAAACCACTGCCCTCTATGTATACCACGTACTATATATATAAAAAATATCCAAAAGGTAGTGTTAATATAGGCCTACATAATACGAAACAAATCACTGCATTTTAAATTAAATGAACTTTATTTGAAACAATATAAAACAATAAATACGAACTTGCGGTAATTTTATCAATAATAATGGTCTCACGCTCTCCTGTACTTTCAACTAATTAACATTGCCCAAACTGTCAACGTTACTCAATTGTTTATAATGACCGCACATATTTCAAACAAATATGTCATTATTTTACTACTATTTAATATTTTGAAAACACAACGCAAAAAATAATGTACAACGCACGTTTGTGAAATGTTTTACAGAATCTCGGAAATTAAAAACCTCGCTATCTCTCGGTTTTTAAACATTTTTCTCGATTCTGTAGATACCACTTCCCAACTTTGCATCGTAATAGGCCTATACTATTTTTCACTTTCTCTATGTACTTGACAATAAAATTTTGGAGCAGGTGAATAATTTTACATATCTAGGATGCAATATCTCATATGAAGATGTAAATGATGTAAATGCAAAAAAAATCAACATTTTAAAGAGTTTTAGGGTTTATAAATTCTATCTTCAAGCCACAGTTAGTCCAAAAACATTCAAGACTAAAAGTGTATAAAACACTGGCTCTTCCAACACTTTTGTATGATAGCGAAGTATGGACATTGAAACAGAAGGATATACAGAGACCTAAATCTGCTGAAATAGATACCTTCGCAGGACTGCAGGATATGCACTACTAGATCACAAAAAAAAAAAAAGAATTGCACATGGAACGTCTAGAAAACAAAATTTCTGATTATAAGTCAAGATGGATGCAACATGTTAATCGAATGGAAGATCACAGGATATCCAAACAAATGTTGAGCTATCAACCTGCAGGAAGAAGGAGACCAGGACGTCCACTCAAAAGACTTTGGATGGTGTTTCTCTTGAAGCCGAAACAGGTCAACAAATGATCTAAATTCGTGAATGTACTATGATGATGATGATGATGATGATTATGATGATGATGATGGTTTTGGTGATGATGATGATGATGGTTTTGGTGATGATGATGATGGTTTTGGTGATGATGATGATGATGACTTTCTCCATTTCGAGTGCTAGAGAAGGAACTACATTTTTCTACACGCTTAAAAGTATAACTGTTAATCACTTAATGGTAAAATTGTTACTCGATTAATGGAAATGCAATCTTACATCTGCATTTTTTACATTACAACTGGAACTTAATTCGGAAGAGAGATAGAGGTAACTTTTCTTATAATATCAGGTTTCATATAAAGATCATGGAGCTTATTGTTAGATAGTTTTCTCCACTTATCTTCCTGCCTGTTTCACATTTACAGTAAAATATGAAATTAAGCTGCTTAAATTAATTGATTCAAAGTAATCAAATGGTACCATGATTTACAATATCAACTGATGAAAACTTACTTACACTCTCTGAAAGTAACGTTTCTGATTGGACGAATCTGATGAGATTAAGGATTAAAATTTTACGTGCAAGATTAAAGGTGAAGCTTAAAATTACTTTTGTCCTTTTATTTATGGGGACATCTGTTTGGATACATACACAATGCTTGTTTTCATTTGAAGCTACTTCTTTTAATATTCTAAAATTTATTCCTTTTGAAATGATCGTAAAGAATAATACTTAAATAGCTAGGAAGGGAAAAGGTATGAAAGACTACCTCCTGGTGTGCTTCTGCCAGAATATTCTTCAATAGCAACGGCTGCGACAAAGTGCTAACCTTCTTAGTAACTCCTGCTGCGTATACCAGCTCACAGCAATACTTCTTTTTCCCACCTTCATCCGTGTAAAGAATGTGGAAACACGCGTGTGTAGATAAACAGTTTACTTCATGTTACAAAAAAACATATAATAGCAATTTATAAGATACTATATCTGTTTTATACCCATAGATCCCCATTGCGAGAATTATGTAATCAAGCTAATTTTGTTACTTCACTATAGATGTCACCGAGTAACACGTGGTTAATTTATTGCCTTATAGATACATCTATTACGCAACTGAGATATTACGTGGATGGGAAAGGCCGATTATATTTTGCTAAGGAGCTCTAATTCAGGCTTCAGGTTCTTTTAAAACAAATTCCACGGCGCGACAGGTCTAGAAGGCCCATGGCCTCCATCCGGCTGCTGGTCTCACATCTACATGTGTTAATCACAGATGTAGACGATAATCCAGCCAGTGTAGGGATGAGATGTGTTTAGAATGTCGGCTCCCCTAGACGTTATAGCTGTTTTTTTCAGCTATGAAAGTTCCTCATGATGCTGGGTGGGCACCTGTTCCATATTGACCGATATTTCACGAAATTATTCTCCCTTGGGGATTCGAACTAGCGCAAGTCTCGTAGCTCTGCATCTTGCCTTAACCATTCATCTACGTCGCGTGACTTGAGATTCATTTACGAACCGAGAGATTCTGAGATTTGGGACATATGGCAAGTCTCTCCCGGTGGACTGTCCCCTTATCTTTTTCCAACCTAAAAAAAAAGATATATCGATCCAGAAAGGATTTGAACCCACGATCGTTGGGATCAGAGACTAATAACTCCTAGATCATAGAAGGCGATATTTAAAGGAGACTACGGTATACTTAAAAAAAAGTCATAAAATTCGTTAGTTATCAGTCACAATATAAAATTATAATATTCCATTCCCTTAACGCTGTTTAACCTCTCGAATTATAGGCACCTTTACATGTCACATGCAACCCAGGCCTTACATTGGCACAACCTGTCGGGAGCGGGATTTTATCTATGGATCATATACATACTTTTTTGACCGCATAAGGACATGGAGGGACTCCCCGAATGAATGATCAGCTCAATGTCAGTGCCTTCTCGAAGCTTCATAACATTAAGGCGAAACACACCAATCTCTCACACACACATTCATACTATACATGGCGAATATGGTAATGATGATTTTGCTTGCCAGATGATGTTCGGGGACCGTTACAGCATCTACGTTTCCTGACATTTGTCTTGAAAGTGAGGAAAAACCACGAAGAAAACCACCCAGGAACTTGTCCCGACCGGGGGATCGCCACGTATGAGGCAGCAACGCTACCCCGAGATGGCAGCGGTGGACATAAATTTTAATATAAAATTATAAAAATTAATAGGCCGAAGTTTTTTTATTCATTTATTTATTTGAAGTCCAGTGTCCTTTGTAATGCACATGTTTCAATGTTTTTAAATAATCAACGTTTACATATCAATTTATTATTGGACAATTTTAAAGAGTACATTCACTTTCAAAATAATCAGCGTAAATTGTTTAACTTTCAATCGAGAACGAATGACGCTTAGAGGCCCTTAAAAAGTTCCTATGGTATGACCGGAAATCGAACCCGGGACATCATCAGCTGTGGTTAGAAGCTATAACCACTAGCCCATGAGGCTGGTCTTCTCAGTCTTCTCATATCAAGGTTATGTTTTTCTGTCACCTTATTCTAGGCCTATCTATTTACCTAGTGCGCGTTTTCCCTCGGGTTTTCCTACAGT
Source organism: Diploptera punctata (assembly GCA_030220185.1). NCBI lineage: Eukaryota > Metazoa > Arthropoda > Insecta > Blattodea > Blaberidae > Diploptera > Diploptera punctata. The sequence continues at coordinate 98,871 of JASPKZ010003793.1, forward strand.
AAATTATCATTCCCATCTTTTATTCCCCATTCTTACTACATATCCTGCACTTCGCAGTCTATGAGACTTAACTGTTCTTATTACAACTCGTTCCCCATAAAGATTATGCGTCTCACTGTTACCTAGACTTCTCTTATCACCCGTCTGTCTGCTTCTCTTTCGTCCAAATATTTTCCTAACAACTTTATTCTCTAATACTCGCAATCTTTTGTCCTCCCTTGATATAAGATGTCATATTTCGGATCCATATAATATAACTCAAAGTATAATTTAATATATACTTATTTCAACTTTTTTTCACAGAAGTTGGAATGGAAAGAGTACATGTAATGCATATTAACACGTGTTTCCAGATTGTTTCTATTTATTTAATATAATATCAAGTCTCTAAAATATACATTTTTAATTCTTCATATAAATCGTCCATTATCACAAACATTTTCTATAAATCCAGCACAGGAAGCAGTACCGAATGAACTCTGGCGATGGACAAGAGTCCGAAAGGCCTCCGCAAATTAAAACAATAGTTGAGGTTGAGAAATTAACTCAGATACGTTCATACACTTTTAATCTGATCGTAAATGACCGAAAAGTTTCCCTTCCTCAAATTTTAGGATTCGAGACGCCACTGTCAATCCCTAGACATATGAGAAAATTTTGCTTCATAAATTTAGGATTAAATTACAATTTTTTTCTCATGACCAAATGTGTAAGTTTTATTGAATAAAAAGATGTTTATAAATCAGAAATACAATATGGCTTAAGTCTTGTGCACTTACAGCACTAATACACTGCGTTTATAATAATCAGAAGTCAGACTCACAGCAGGAACCCAAAGGTGTCTTCTTCTTCCTTTAAAAGAGTGGAGATATTACTTTCAGTGTACATGAGGTGGGGAGGGATTTGTAGTATCTGGTGTCTATAAAGCGAAGGCAGATATATCTTAAGACTTTTGTGTGTTCTATTTTTTCATGGATGGGAGTTCAAGATAAACTTCTTCTTAAGAAGAATGGAAAAAAAAGGAGGGGGGAGTGAAAAGAAGGGGTTTCATCTGGATTCAAGCTCAGCAGGGAGGCTGATCAAACGTATTCCAACTACATCAGGACTAGAAGTGTCAAAGAATACGAATTACGAAAATTAATTCAGTGGCGGCATTTAAATATCATGATTCATCCTGATAAATTAAAGCAATAATAATAAAAATAATGTAATTCTATTTAAATTAAATAATATTATACAGAATTATAGATAGATATATCATCGGTTGATTAGAGGTTGAAATGGCAATTGAAAAATTGAAGATGTATAAAGCATCAGGTTCAGATGAGATCCCAGCAGAACTGATAAAATCAGGGGGAGAAAAATTGATGGACAAGATACGCTGGTTGCTTAGTATGATTTGGGAAAAAGAAGCTCTTCCAGATGAATGGAAGGAATCAATTATCGTACCAATTTATAAGAAAGGAGATAAAACTGATTGCAACAACTATAGGGGCATCTCATTACTTTCAACTTCGTACAAAATTCTAACAAATATATTAGTAAGCAGACTTGCTCCCTATATTGATGACATTCTAGGAGATCATCAATGTGCATTTAGAAGAAACAGGTCTACAACAGATCAGATTTTTAGTATAAGACAGATTTTAGAAAAGAAATGGGAATATAATGGTACTGTACATCAACTATATGTAGACTTCAAAAAAGCATATGATTCAATTAAGAGGGAGAAGTTATATAGTATCCTGCTGGAGTTCGGAATTCCCAAAAAGTTAGTTAGACTTATACGAATGTGTCTAAATGGCTCAACGAGTAGGGTGCGTGTAGGCAAACAGTTTTCAGACACTTTTGAAATCCAGAATGGGTTGAAGCAAGGAGATGCACTATCTCCTCTACTATTTAATTTTGTACTAGAGCATGCCATTAAATCTTTAGAGAATAAGGAAGGCTTACAACTGAATGGTATTAATAAGCTGTTAGTTATTTCTGATGAATGTGGTACTACTGGCCGATAGCGAGGAGATACTAAAGGCCAACACGCACACACTATTGAGTAACACTAAGAAATTAGGACTGGAAGTAAATATCAGTAAAACTAAATATATGGTCACACGTAGAAATACATTATATAATGAAAATGGACAGCTAATGACAAATGAGGGAAATTTTGAGGAATTGGCTGAATTCAAATACCTAGGAACAATAATCACAAATAGGAATGAGATGCACAAAGAAATTAAACATATGCTCAATTCTGGAAATGCATGCTATTATGCATTGCAGAGACTTTTGATGTCCCAACTCCTTTCAAAAAACGTTAAGCTGAAAATATATAAAACTATTATTCTACCAGCTATATTATATGGGTGCGAAACATGGACTCTTACTTTAAGGGAGGAAAGGAGATTACGAGTATTTGAGAATAAAGTTCTTAGGAAAATTTTTGGACCAAAGAGAGATGAACAGACAGGTGAATGGAGAAGACTACATAACAATGAACTACATGGTCTTTATAGGAAGCCAGATATAATAAGAACAGTTAAGTCCCGTAGACTGCGATGGGCAGGACATGTTGCGCGTATGGGGAATGAAAGACTTGCATGGAAACTTCTTGTAGGAAAGCCAGAAGGAAAACGCCCAGTTGGTAGACCAAGAATGAGGTGGGAGAACAACATTAACTATGATTTGAGGGAAGTAGATTATACAGGAAATGATTGGAAAGCATTAGCTCAGGATAGGGATGTATGGAGAGCTTATGTCCGCGCGGCCATGAACCTACGGGTTCGATAGTGCCAGTGAGTAAGTAAGTAAGTAAGTATATCATCGGTTGATTAATGTCTTTGACATCGTCCGATTCCTAATAGCCAATTTTGTCGGTCCATCCAATCTCCTGGTTGTCGATGTTTCTCCTTCATATATAAACATATTCCCTGACTCGAGGAGATTTTAGGTCTTCCTCTGCTTCATCTTCCCTCAGGTTTCCATTCCAAAACAGATTTTGGTAGTCGATCCTCTTCCATACGTTGGACATGTCCGTATCATCTTAATTGCTGAGTTTTAATATAATCTAAAATAGTGTCTTCAATCTTCATTTTCTCCCTTATAACTGAGTTCCTAATTTTATCTCTTCTTGAAATTCTTGCCGCCCTTCGTATAAAATCCATTTCCGTTGCCAAAAGATACTTATTTGTTTTTGTTGTTAATGGCCAAAGTTCTGCTCCATAAGTAATGATGCCTTTAACAATTGTATGATATATATTCCTTTTATTTTTATTACTTATATTTTTATCCCACAATATTCCATTGAGGCAAGCAATTGCAGATTTTCCTTTGTTATTTCTATTTCTTATTTCCTCTTCATAACTCCCATTTTTATTTATTTTAATTCCTAAATATGTGATCTCACTACAAGATGTTATTGTTTCTCCAGTCTCCAAAATTAAATTTTGTTCTGGTTCACCAATTGATAATTTTTTTTTTCATGTTTAAATTTAAACCCCATTTTTCATATTCTTCTATTACTTTTCTAGTCATATATTTTAAATCTTCATAATATTGTGCAATTAACAATTGATCTTCTGCAAAATGTAAGTTGTATAAAGTTTTGTTGTTTGAAATAGGAATTCCCTTGCTTGAACCTTTTTCTCCTCCAATTATTTAATATTTCATGTACATATATTTTAAACAGAGTTTGTGATAGACAACAACCTTGACGAAGACCTTTATTTATCGTAAAATTATACAGAATTATAATTCAATATATCAATAAGTAAAACGAAAATGTTAGCTTTTAACGGATCAGACACAGTAAAATAATCTGGAAGGAAAACCTTTTGAACAAGTGAACCATTTTAAATGCGTGGGTTATGAGATCTCCTATTTTAAAAATGATGATCTTTTCAACAACTTAATGCATTTAATTATATATGTGGCACAATTAAGAGTACATTGAAACATACAAGAAAGGAAACCAAATTAAAATTCTATAAAGCGATGGCAGTCCCCTTACTATTGCATGGTAGTAAGTTTTGGGTTTTAACTAAAAGAGAAGAGAAGATCATAGAAATAGCCGTGATGAGATTTCTGAGAAGTGTAGCTGGCTGTAAACATCTAGATAAAAGAAGTGAAGATATTTGAAATGAGCTAAATATTTTTATACTTTTAGATAAAATAAAACAATATAGAAAAAACTGGAAAGAACATGTCCAAAGAATGAAAGATGAACTCATACCAGAAATTATATTTAAATATGAACCAAATGGAGTCAAGAATGTTGATAGACCGAAAAATATATGGATTCAATTTTTTTAATGAGAATCTATGAGATCGAAACAAGCCACTTGGGCTTAATCCGTGAATGTTGTTGATGATGAAGATAGTAGTAATAATAAAAATAATATTTTTTTTTATTTGGAATTTTTTCCACAATACTGTGGATATCGTATAACCTGGTTAGGGTCCTCCATAAATCTCTATCCTCCGCATCACGTTCAGTAATTCCTCTGTTGTTCATGGTAATTCTCACTCTGCTCATCCATTGTTTCCTAGGTTTTCCCCTTCTTCTTTTGCCTTCCGCTCAATTATCTCCGACAGGCCTATTCTGTGTGTTATCGTCCTTCGTATATGTACAAATCATTTCAGTTTCCTTTCTCAAATCACAACGATTTTTTACAAGTCCATTAATAATAATAATAATAATAATAATAATAATAATAATAATAATAATAATAATAATAATACTAATAATACTAATAATAATACTACTACTAATAATAATAATAATGACAGAGATGGACTTTTGGAGGAGGGCATCTAGAAATTCAAGAAGAGACAAAATTATAAATACTAAAATCATAGAAATAATGGATGTTCATAAAAGATGTTCAAGTTATTGAAGAAAGAAGACTGAAATGGTTCGGGCATGTAAAGAGGACGCTAGATGTCAGGATACTTACTATGATTTTAAGTTTGAAGCTTAGGGCAACAGAAGAAAAGGAAACCAATAGAACATTGGGTTCAAGGAGTGAATAAAATATGGAGTTGAGAGGACTAATAGAGTGTGATGCAGAGAATAGGGATTTATGGAGGAGTAAAATTTACAATGGGTTAGGAAAACTACACTATTGTTGAGGAATTCCTAATATGGAAGAAAGAATAATAATAATAATAATAATAATAATAATAATAATAATAATAATAATAATAATAATAATAATAATAATAATAATAATAATAATGGTGATGTTGATAAATAGCAATAATAATGGTAGTGATGATAAATGACATACTTACTTACTTACACTATCGAACCCGTAGGTTCGTGGCCGCGCGGACATAAGCTCTCCATACATCCCTATCTTGAGCTAATGCTTTCCAATCATTCCCTGTATAATCTACTTCCCTCAAATCATTGGCATGGGTTCCCTGAAGTAGTCCCCGCCCGGAGAACCGAATGGGGGACTATTTGACCTCCGGAAAATTTTACCCCAGTTGAACCCATGTCCGCATTTCTTGACGGTTGTATTTTACGGTGAAAGATCGTCACTCTTTCGACCAAGGTACTTTTTTCGTCTGGCTTATCATCTTCGACCGGTCCAGCATGGGTAACCCTATCGGCAGCGATGCTACCGCCGGCATAGCTCTCAGGATCATTTAAGCACGCAAGCCACTCCACCACGGCAAGGTAAAGATACCATGGAGGGGATAAATGACAGTGATAATAATATTTCCAAGCAGATTACCAAAGATTCTTAAAAATATATAAATGAATAAAAAGTTAACGAATCGGTCCTAGTAGACAACTCGCCTCTGATACCGAGATTCACGGGTTCAAAACTCCATTCGGAGTAGGTGGAATCTTTTGAGGGTATACAAATCTAGAGTATTGCTTTCTTCGGATGCGACGTAAAATCATGGGACCCATGTTGTAGATTTACAGCAAATAAAAGAACCTCAAGTCTAAAGAAAGAAAAGAAACAAATATGTTGGTTTCTTTCACACTAGATTTGAATTACGACGTCAATGAGTTGGTATAGCATATAAGAGCGTTCTTAAATAAAATCTTCTTGTATCTTGTAAGCCCATGTTTCCCTTAACAGAGATTTAGGCGCTCTCCTCCTACAGGGAAGAATTTGAACCATACTAATTTAGTTACACTTGTTTTCGTATAGATGTTATTTGAGTGGTCCGGGTCAGCGTTCCGCCTCATACTGACATCTAGGAAACCAAGGTAGTACTAGGACGGGAAAATTCGGTAAATTTTGCTTAGATGCCTTTTCATTCACGCTTAGGGATTTTTTACGAGCCTGAAAATCTTCAGACTCGGGACCCGCGGCTTAAAGTCCCTCCCGGAGGACTTGGTCCTTGGATTTTTCCATCCTAAAAAATCCATCGACCCCGGCCGGGTTTGAACCCCCGACCCTCGGGACCAGAGGCAAGGAGCATAACCACTAGTCCACCGCGGCCGATCTTAAATAAAATAACTTTCGAAAATGTCGACGACGTCTCATGAAGACTTTTTCAGTAAACCTCCAATAAGATAGAAACAGACCAAGAAAATGCCTAATTCCAAGACAATTAGATGATGATGACATTATTATATTATTATTATTATTATTATTATTATTATTATTATTCTTCTTCTTCTTCCTTCCAAGTATTAGGCCAAGGCCTGTTACGATCCTATAGAAAATTTTCCCTCCAGCGTTTCATAGGACGGCCCAGTGATCTTCGTCCTCTTGGTATATCATTATAAACAGCTTTGGGGATCCGATTTGAACTCATTCTTTCAAGATGATGTTTCCAATTTAGTTGGTACTGTTTAATATATTCCAAAATTGGCGTAGTCTTCAATTATTTTAAGATATCGGTGTTCCTTTTCCGATCCCATCTGGTGTAACCCGCTGTTCTGCGCATGAATCTCATTTCACAAGCCGTTATTCTGCTTTCATGTTGTTTTTTTAGTGTCCATGCTTCACTACCATAGGTCAACACTGGTCTAGCCAAAGTGTTATTATAAACGTAATCTGGTGTTTTTTTGTACAAGGGATGGTTTCATAACTTGATTAATAATTCCTAAACTTTTATTATAACTAGTAACTTTTTCAGGGATATCCTTTTCATCCCAGATTGATTAGTATTATTATTATTATTATTATTATTATTATTATTATTATTAATAAGTCGAATTAAATTATAAAATTCTTGTTTCTATTCAGTTCAATACATCCTCCTTTACTGGGTTTGTCAAACAACACAAAGTTAAAAATTAATAGAACTATTATTTTGATTATAGTAGGCCTAATACTGTATGAGTGTGAATCAAAATTTCTTACGTTAAGGGAATGAAACAAGCTGAAAGTATTCGAAAATAGGATACAAGGATCACATAAGGCATGAGAATGAGGATTGAGGAACTGCTTGATTTACAGCTTTTGCCTAACAATGTCAGAGTTTTAATTCAGGGATATTCGAATGGGGAAGTATTTTACCTCGAAAGGGTGGCAGTATAAATTATTTTAAATTTTTTATTGGGGAAAATAAAATCTCCGGAGTAGGCCTATGTGGAAGGAATAGGTTCAGATGATCTAAGGAAAGTGAATATTAGGAATATGTAGTGGATTGAGTTGACTATTTATAATAACCAATGCAGGGATTTGGCGAATGCAGGAATGAGTTGAAGTTATAGAGTTGATAATGATAATACGAAAATGATAAAATATAATAATATAATGATATTATGATGATGATAATTCAATCACGAATTATATAAACTACACTATAGTTTGGCAGCGAACAAAATGCAGTGATAATACGTTATTTTCTTGATCTCCGTTCGTGTCATTGGTGTTTGTCGGTGCCTGCGACGTTTTGGCGTCATGACCCGTAATTGAGGTGCTTGTATTTTTGTGTTCGGAATTGTGTTTTAGCGAAGAGAATATCTTTTCTCAGCTATTTGGTGTTTGTGTATTTGTTTATGTATTGTTTATGTATTTGTTTATGTATGCTTAAGATTTTTAGTCATAAAAGAGTTCTTAAGTGTTTGTACTTTGGGTTTATGTCTTGTTGATTTAAGGTCATTGTGTGTTCGTCAGGTTTGTCAGTAGTGTGACTCTTGTCTGTAGTAGTAGTAGTAGTTGCGTATTTTGAGGAATTTGAGTACGGTTTCTTGATTGCATATCTCTTACTACACGGACCGACTTCACTTCTTGTCCTTTTCAACCAATCAGCGTTAAAACCCCTCTTCACTTGAATTTGAGCTGAATATTAAGTTTTGGAACTAGGGTTACAAAAAACTTTTTTTTGTTTTTTTTTTCGAACTCTGCCTCCTCTACAATATGGATTTTTTTTCATAACATCCTGATCAAATATAAATTGATTAGTTGATACGTAATAACACAATTCATAATTTAACATGTCTGAAGAAGGTACAGTGTACCGTAACAGCTGTCACTGAATTATATAATAAATATGAAAATCAAATAAAACCACGTTTTATTTTAATTTAATTAATAAATATAAATGTATTATTTAGGAGATTGCACCACATCTTCCTCCGTCCAGTTAATATAATGTTATTCTCCCCCATATGTCTCTGTCATTCCAATTTAAATCGTCCTGTCCTCTTTTCCTCATGGTGATTAAAACACATCAGTGAAAATTTGTTTGACCTATTCTCGTTCTTCTATGAAATAGCACAATTTCTAGTAACCAATTTTCATTAGGAATCTGTCTTTGGTCTTTTTTTTTTAGATAACCTCACTATTCTGATATTTTATTTTACGATTTTTTTAAAATTTATATTTTGTTTAATTATACTGTTCATTTCATTTCTTCACGGTATCCAGACTGAAAGTCTCAAAAAATAAATGACTGCAGAATTTAATTCACATGTTGTTCTTGATATTAAGTCCTATTTTCTGCATGATATGTTATTCTTCTCCTTATTACTGTTTTATAAAAGTTTGAAGATTTTTTGTTTTAAAACTTTTATTAATTAAATATATAGGCCTACATATCAGATAAGTATAAACTAATTAAAATTATTAATAACTAGCGTACCCGGCAGACGTCCTGCCCGAACGTTCAATTCTCACGTCATGGGCGGAAGATAAAAATATGTTACTTTTTTACCATAAAATTCAGAAATTAGGACATAATTAGATATTATTAAATAAGTTCGCAAGAAAACCTCTTACAGCCTTCTGTTATGGCTCAAGAAGTGTGAATGATGACGTCACATAGTCATGAACATTAGAATTTTACCCTTCTTTGCAGATAAGTTAAGAACCGTCATATAACAATTATATTAGAGTAAAAAAAAAAATTGATGGGAGTGAGTCAAAACAGTTTTTTTTCCCCCAGCTAGATTTCTTTCCTGACCCATACTGGCCGACATTCCATGAGAAAAATTTCTTCCCCCGTAAGTCCCGTAGTTCTGCGCCAAGACTTCTTGCCTTAACCACTCAGCTACGGCGCGAAACTCTTGGTATCAATGAAAGACAAAAATGGTTATTGTGAGTTATCCGTAAGATATAATGGACTGTTGGTATCAATGAAAGACAAAAATGGTTTTTGTGAATTATCCGTAAGAGATAAACATATGCTGTCGCGGACTTTTTTGTAGAGCTTTTTGAGATATACAATTCTGTGTACATTAATTTTGTGTATTTCTTATGGTTTAGGCAGCGTAAGCCATTTAAGCGTCCAAAGAGCTATTTTTTTCACGTTTTCCACTACAAAGGGCGATGTTTAAGGGTGTAGGAGTTGAGTATCACAACTCTCTTATAGCCTATGTTCATCCCGGGAATCTCCTGAACATTTTGCAAAAAACCCTATCACAATCGGATGAACGGTTTGGCCGCGCATAAAGTACGAACAAACAAATATACAAACATTCATTTTTTATATCGTCCACCTGTGAGGGACGGATCGGATCGGAAAGTAACGCACAATAATTTTTTTTTTAAAGTTTAATAGTAAAAAAAAAGGAAAAAAATCACAAATGAACTTACATCTTTTACCTACTTTTCGACATAGTCACCAACTTTCTCAACACATTTTTCCCATCGTGTTACCAGTTTCAATATGCCCTGTTCGTAGAAGTCCGTTTGGTTGGAGTGTAGCCATCTGCGCACTGCTGATGCCTGCTTTGTTTCGGGCGTGTAGTGGTACGCCCACGACTCATCACCTGTGACGATTCCTTCCAGAAAGTCATGTCCTTGTGCGGTGTACCGCGTTAAGTGGTCCAAGCTTGCCATCATTCGCTGGCCCTTGTAGTCGTCTGTCAGGTTCTTAGGCACCCAGCGAGCACTAACTTTACGGAAGACATTGCTACGGTCCATACAATCATCCCCATACACGCCACGCATGTCCCTGTGAATTTCACTGGGTTTATGCCCTTTGGCCCACAAAAATCGAACAACACTTCTCTGTTCCTCACAGGTGGACGACTGTAGCATGCGCCATCTTTGTTGCATAGTTCAAGCTTCTCTCGCAAGAGGTGCACCTGAGAAAAAAATACCATCTGTAGTGAAAACGTCAAACTATATCTCTATGAAATTTCAACATTCTAGCTGCAATACCAAGGCAGAAAAAAATTATTGTGCGTTACTTTCCGATCCGCCCTCGTATAAGATTAGGAGGTAAGCACGATGGAATATAACATGCCGCCACTGAGTAAGAAGTCTTATTACAGAGTTTTGCTTGTCTATTTTTTTTTACAGAGCAGAATGGGTTTGGTATCTCTGACGTCAAATACACACGTGGTCATTTAGTGTTTTTCATGTTAGGATTTATCTATGTCGATCTTTTGACAATTTAACACATCAGCGTGTAGCGACCTGCACCACCCGCATAAAGTAAACACTACGTCTCTATGGAGTGACGTGAACCGCCCGCATGATTTCTTATTTTTTCGGATAGGATACACTAAATTTGTTTTATTAGACATATTCCACAATACAGTGTTTCTCCTTCAACCCAAAGTGATTTGTCGCCAGAAATCCCTGTCTAAAGCATATTTTTCCCACAAATCTCTAGCTTCCATATTTCTCCTCGCTCCAGCCATCCATCCATCCATCGTTCTCTAGATCTGTTTCTTCCACTTCTTCCATTAGCTTTCCAATTAAGGATCTTCTTTGGTATTCTATCTTCTTTCGTTCTTATGAGGTGTCCATACCTTTTCAAACGCTTTTCTTCTATTTTTACTAATATGTTTTTTCAACTTGCATAATTTTTCCTTATTGTGCTGTTTCTGACTTTATCCCGTCACGAAATTCTTGTCGATTGCCTCCAAAATTCCATTTCTACTGCTAACAGTTTGTTGGCAGTTTTCGGATCCATATAATAAAATGCTTTGTAACAGAACTTGTAACACTTCTGTGTGTAAAATAGATTTACATATCGTCCAAGATATTCTTCTCCGGAACCCTTTTTTTTTTGTCCCTGTTAGTACTATTATATCCAATTTATATGTTTCAGCTGTTATTGGTATTGTATTTATCTTGTTTCCAATTCCTTGTACGTTCCAACATCCAACATTCGTTAAACTTTTACTGATACTTCGTTGCAGGTAATTCCGTCCGACATTCTTCTCTTTAAGTTTCTAGCATTGTATTTTTTTTCAGTAGAATGAGAAGCTGTCCCAGTGCTACAATCCCCAACCTGGAGGACCAGATAATTTGTAATCAAGGTTGTCTTCCTCTAGCCTTTAGTGAATCAACACTGAACTACAAGGCAGTAGCTGTTAATTTTGGTTACCTTCGGGTATTTAATTTCCCCGATACCACTCTTAACTGGGAAGCATTCCCCTTTCCACCACCTTACTTACTTACTTACTCACTGGCACTATCGAACCCGTAGGTTCATGGCCGCGCGGACATAAACTCTCCATACATCCCTATCCAGAGCTAATGCTTTCCAATCATTCCCTGTATAATCTACTTCCCTCAAATCATAGTTAATGTTGTTCTCCCACCTCATTCTTGGTCTACCAACTGGGCGTTTTCCCTCTGGCTTTCCTACAAGAAGCTTCCATGCACGTCTTTTATTCCCCATACGGGCAACATGTCCTGCCCATCGCAGTCTACAAGACTTAACTGTTCTTATTATATCTGGCTTCCTATAAAGACCAAGTAGTTAATTGTTATGTAGTCTTCTCCATTCACCTGTCTGTTCATCTCTCTTTGGTCCAAAAATTTCCCTAAGAACTTTATTCTCAAATACTTGTAATCTCCTTTCCTCCCTTAAAGTAAGAGTCCATGTTTCGCACCCATATAATATAACTGGTAGAATAATAGTTTTATATATTTTCAGTTTAACGTTTTTTGAAAGGAGTTGGGACATCAAGAGTCTCTGCACTGCATAATAGCACGCATTTCCAGAGTTGAGCCTATGTTTAATTTCTTTGTGCATCTCATTCCTATTTGTGATTATTGTTCCTAGGTATTTGAATTCAGCCACTTCCTCAAAATTTCCCTCATTTGTCATTAGCTGTCCATTTCCATTATATACTGAATTTCTACGTGTGACCATGGGGATACACTAAACAAAATTATTTTGTGATCCCACAACAGGCCCGGAGGCCCTTGGGGTAGTAGGAGGTTAAGGCTCCCACTTTTTCTAGACAATCGACCCTTTATGTCAGCCGGGTTGTCAGCCCTGCGTGACGGCCGCTTTTACCCCCAGAACAAGCGTCTGGTACTCATTTCCGTTAGAGGCTGAGTCGACCCCAGGGCCATAGTACCGCCAGAGGGTTTGGGTCAATTTAAAAATCCTGACCCCAACGGGACTTGAACCCTCGACCCTCCGGCATGTAGCTCAGTGCCTTAACCACTACGCTACGGCGTGCCCCAAAAACAAAATTATTAAATAATATAATTGTGTAGAGGAAATAATACCCATTTATTTGATATATAAAATTAACAATGTAACTTATTTTCAAATTGTGTAATTTATTGTTAAATATGGGTAAGTTTGAAGTGCTGATCGAGGATGTTCTACATCCAGCGCTTTCGATTTATCATTATTTTTAAAATACACAAAGACAATGGATGGCAATGGAGAAGTTTTGAATACCTAAATCTCTTATACATTTTATAAAAATAATGTATTATTGTAAAGCAAGTATTTAGGTTGGAAATAGAGTATCCTCAGAAATTGATATAACAAAAGGATTAAGACAAAGATGCGGGATGTCACCAACATTATTCAAGATATACTTAGAAGATGTATTAATGAAATGGAATAAGTCATATAGGGGAATGGGAATCAATATTAATGACAGTTTACTGCACAATTTATTATTCGCTGATGACCAGATTATAATATGACAAGATAAAGATTTAGAATATGTGATTAGAAAGTTGGTAAATGTATTTGAGGTAGGTGGAGTGAAGATAAATTATATCAAAACAGAATATATGGCAATCGGAGGAAATTCAGAAGACCTACAAATAAATAATATGATAATTAAACGTGTTGAAGAATTTAAATATCTTGGATCTATAATAGATAAATCTGGTACATGTGAAAAATATATTAACAGAATAAATTGTGCAACGAAGGCGATTATATCCCTGAATGGTCTTTTATGGAATAGAAATTTGACCAGAAAAAAAAAACAAAAAAAAAACAAAAAAAACAAAAAAGAAAAAAAGAGATATTACAGACAATAATAGAAAGTAGCCTATACTTACATATGGATCAGAAAGCTGGACGATAAATGAAAGGATGCAGAAAAGAATCTAGGCAATAGAAATGGATGGATTACGGAGAAGTATGAGAATATCCAGCCTACAACAAATTCGAAATACATATATCAGACAAGAAATGGATGCACAAGAAACTGTTTTCGAAAGAATAACAAAGAGAGCTTTACAGTGGTATGGACATGTACAACGGATGTCGGAAGACCAATGGCCTAAACATGTGTTAGATTGGATGGTACCAGGCAGAAGGAAGAGGGGGAGAAGTAGAAGAACATGGTATGAGAGAATATGTGATGTCATGATGAAGAGGGGTATGGAAGAAGGACAATGGGAAGATAGGCAGTTCTGGAAAGCAGGAATCAAGGGCAAACTGCTGTAAAGTGGAAAGCCGTATTAAGTATTAAGTTAAGTAAGTTTATATAGCTGGGTTGGTGAAGGTTTTGTCTTTCAAATGATATATGCGACATTTATTTGGTACCAAACTTGTGAAAGAAGTTCAAACTTGAATGAGTGACTCTGTTCAGTCCTGTAATTATTGACAGTTGATTTAAATCAGTGCACAAGTGATGCCAAGCCAATAATACATATTTATACATCTTAAATATTACTTGTAACAGCATGAAAATTGTTATAAATTATTATCGATAGCTTAACATTCCTTGCAATAATCAACATCAGACGTTGGTGTAGTGTACAAGTACATCGTAATATTACAACACGTTACAAAACTACTCTCTGGAAAATTATTTTTATAGGCCTACAAGCTTGAATTTGAATGTGCTTAGGAATTTTAACTAAACTATACATTAGCCAAAAGTAGCACAAAATTAACCGCTTACTGAAGATATCAATAAAGATGGTTACAATTAATGGCGCTCGCTAACTTGTCAGGTCGTTATGTAGCAATTTATTTCAAGCACGAGGTTCTTCTACGTAGCATAAATCTACGACACGAGACTCACGGTCGAAAATAAATTAGTTAGGTAGTGTAAGCAGAAAAAATGGCTAGTTATTTTTAGGAATTTTCCACAATACAGTGTTTCTCCTTCAACCCAAAGTGATTTGTCGCCAGAGGTTACTGTCTAGAGCATCTTCCCTCAAATCTCTAGCTTCCATACTTCTCCTCACTCCATCTTTACAACGTTCTCTAGGTCTGCAATGTCTGCATCTTCCACTTCTTCCATTAGTTTTCCATTTAAAGATCTTCTTTGGTATTCTCTCTTCTTCCATTCTTATGAGGTGTCCATACCATTTCAAACGTTTCTCTTCTATTTTTTTCTAATAGGTTTTTTTAACTTGCATAATTTCCCTTGCTGTTCTGTTTCTGACTTGTTTTTCTTAAGCTATAATTTTAATAACTAATTTAAATGTGGTAAACAATTGGTCAAAGGAAGTCGGAAACTAAGACCTTCTTTTCTTTCGTGTCTGCATGGTTTTCATGCTGAGTGAATCCATTTGCTGTATTATAGACTAGCTGGAGGGTGGCAGTGTTTCGGTATGGCCCCACAAATATAGAATGAGAATATTACAAAATGATTGGACAAGAAACTGGAAAAGAAATATAAAATATGTTGTAGATTATAATATAAATGTAGGATCATTGGACCTAGTAGATCAATTTTGTTATATGTATATTTGTTGGAAAGGAAGAAAATAAAAACTAATACACGAAAATATTTTTTGTCTTCTAAACTCTGCTAATTGTACAGCATGATTATCTATAGGAAGAATTCAAAACAAAATATGTTTCGCATTGACAATGCATGGAAACTTCTGAAAGGAAAACGTCCAGTTGGTAGACCAAGAATGAGGTAGGAGAATAACATTATCCATAATTTGAGGGAAGTAGATTATTCTGGGGATGATTGGATAACATTAGCTCACGATAGGGATGTATTTGGAGAGCTTTTGTCAGCGCGGCCATGAACCTACGGGTTCGATAGAGCCAGTGAGTTAGTTATTGACCTTGCAGAAGCGTAACTTGTGCAGCATTAGGGGTGGGGTAGAAAGAAAGGTTCGCGGAAGTCATTCAACTGGCAATACAGTACCGAGATTAGTTACAAGGCATTTTCTGGAAAGAATACCTCCGAGAGGAAATAAAGCCAGCCCTAACAAAAGATGTGTCGTGTAATATAAAAAATAAACACAAAGGTACTGTTTAGATACTCTGACTATAAAGATTGAAGCTAGATTATGTGTGGAAGGGTGCTTCAAATCAATCTCAACTAACTAAATTTCTACATTATTTTAAATTTTATTTATATTACTGTAGTTTACAATTATTATAATTAGTCTAACATTTAGCTGAATATGTGTTACAAATTCCATTTAGATATTTTAAATATCAAACCAGATATTTAATTTTTTACAAAATTTTGTTTTCTAACTTATAAATTTAAATTCCTTTCCAAGTAATCCTCCCGTAGCTGGGAACCGTCAAGCGATTTAAATTCCCCCACGCTGATGTATTAACTTCTTTTATGAACGGAGCGAGAAGCAAAATAGTCAATCTAATTTAAATTAAGATAAAAATGAAAAATGTACCTGTTTACAGATGCCGTCGTCCTCAACTTTCTTAAAATAATGTATTTAAAATATTATTTGGAGGCCTTTCTGAAGTTAACTTCCATCATTATGCAGGATGAGTATGTGCTACTAGATGTTGTATCTAAGACGTTGTAGACATTGATAGTCTTGATGTGTCGTTAGTAGCATCTGACTCAAGAAACTAACGACACATTAAGACGTCTTAGATACAACTAGTAACACATACTCATCCTGCTGATGATGGAAGTTAACTTCCGAAAGGCCTCCAAATAATAATTTAAATTAATTATTTTAAGGCAGTTGAGGACGACAGCACCTGCCAAAAGTACACTTTTGACTTTTATCTTATGGCTTCTCACCTCAACTGAATTTAATATGAATTTTTTTAGTATTAATTGTAAGTAGCTTTAACCTCTGCTATCCCTTAAAAGTTAAATGCATCAATCCTTCAAACATCTACACTTTATTGTTAAAAACACATATTTCATATCATACCGGTATATTTTCAGTATTTTATGAACTTATAAAATGACCGCGCGGATGGAAACTCTCCATACTTTCCTATCCTAAGTTAATGTTCTCCAATCATCCCCTGTGTAAGTAACTTCCCTAAAGTCATGGGTTAATAAACATTTTCTCCGTCTCGTTCATGGCCTACTTACTTGGGAGCTTTCCTTCTGGTTTTCCTACAAGAAGTTCAGATGCACATCATTCATTCCTCATTCGTGTCACTTACAAGTCCACGTGACTTAACTTTTCTTATTACATCTGATTTCCCGTAAAGATAATCTAGTTCATCGTTATGTTTTCTTCTCTATTTACCTGTCTGTTCGTCTCTCTTTGGTCTAAATGTTTTCCTAAGAACTTGGTTCTCAAATTGTCGTAACTTTTTTTTTTTTTTTCCTCCCTTAAAGTAGGAGATCAATTTTCTCATCAATATAACAGGAAGAATAATGTTTCATATATTTTTAAACATTTCTGAGAGAATTTGGGAAAACAAACTCTGCACTGAATAATGGGAAATTAATTTTTTAAGTAAAAACATGCAAGGGCAATCCATATTAAAATATTTCAATACATAATTTAATATAATCAGTACTTATTTCATGAGTAACTTAGGGCTGGAAGTAAACGTCAATCAAACTATATAATTATATTGTTACATATACAAATAGGTTAAAAGTAAAGTAAAGTTATCCCACTACAGGCCTCAGGAGGCCCTTGGGGTAGTAGGAGGTTAAGGCTTCCACTTTTTCTGGACAATCGGCACTTGATGTCAGCCCTACTTGTCTGCCGTCTTTACCCCCAGAACAAGCGTCTGGTACTCATTTCCGTTAGAGGCCGAGTCGACCCCAGGGCCATAGTGCCGCTAGAAGGTTTGGGTCAGTTAAAAATCCTGACCCCACCGGGACTTGAACCCATATAATGGAAATAGTCAATTAATAACAAATGAGGGAAATTTTGAAGAAGCGACTGACTTCAAATACCTGGGTACAATAATTACAAAAATAGGAATGAAATGCACAAAGAAATTAAACATAGGCTCATTTCTGGAAATGCATGCTATTAGGCCAATGCGTTACAGGGTTCTTGCCCTCCCAACTTCTTTCAAAAAGAGTTAAACTGAAAATATATAAAACAGTTAAACTCCCAGTTGTATTATATGGATGCGAAACATGGACCCTTACTTTAAAGGAGAAGAATATATTAGCTGAATATTTGAGAATAAAGTTCTTAGCAAAAATTATGTATAAAAGAGAGAAGAATAGATAGGTTAATGGAGTAGGTTACATAACAGTGAGCCATGTGATTTGTTTTGGGAAAATAAGATATAATAAGAACTGTTAAGTCACGAGGACTTTTGCGATGGCCAGAACATGTGACACGAATAAGGAAAGAAAGAGGGACTTGGAAACTCCTTGGAAGTAAACGAAGGAAAAGCATCCAGTAGCTATGCGAATAATGAGATGGGAGGATAACATCAATCATATTTTGAAGGAGGTAAATTATACAGGGGATAATTGGAAAATATTGGCTCAGGATAGGGATGTTTGGAGAACTTATGTCCGCGGGGCCACGAACCTGTGGGTTTGATAGTGTCAATGAGTTAGTTTATAGAGTTAGTTATTAGCAAGCAGTGTTTTAATACGAAGGATTATATGTGTTCTAATTATTAGTACATTAGGTGATGTACCGGTACTGTAGGATTGAATTTAGTACATTAGGTGATGTACCGGTACTGTAGGATTGAATTTAGTACATTAGGTGATGTACCGGTACTGTAGGATTGAATTTAGTACATTAGGTGATGTACCGGTACTGTAGGATTGAATTTAGTACATTAGGTGATGTACCGGTACTGTAGGATTGAATTTAGTACATTAGGTGATGTACCGGTACTGTAGGATTGAATTTAGTACATTAGGTGATGTACCGGTACTGTAGGATTGAATTTAGTACATTAGGTGATGTACCGGTACTGTAGGATTGAATTTAGTACATTAGGTGATGTACCGATACTGTAGGATTGAATTTAGTACATTAGGTGATGTACCGGTACTGTAGGATTGAATTTAGTACATTACGTGATGTACCGGTACTGTAGGATTGAATTTAGTACATTAGGTGATGTACCGGTACTGTAGGATTGAATTACGAATAAGCATTAATTTTATTCACAAATACATGTTATATAATTATAGTATTGACATCCGAATGATGAAGTGCTCGTGTTCGGGTGAAGTTCAGTTACAGAAATAATACATATAAAATGTATATTACAAAGTTTTAGTTAGAGGGAGAGTAAACAGAAGAATATATAGGTTTAGGAGCCAGTTTCAAGACATGAAATAAATTCTGGCACATAACAAAACTAAAAAAAAAAATGAGAAAATAAAATACAACGATCTGTATAGAATAGATTAATACTAGACTAACTAACTCTAACTCACTGGCACTATCGAACCCTTAGGTTCATGGCCGCGTGGACATAAGCTCTCCATACATACTTATCCTGACCTATTGTACCTCCTGAAAATTTGATCATGTCCTCGTTTCTTGACGGTTGTATTTTTACTCTGAAAGATCGCCACTCTTTACCAAGGTACTTTTTTCGTCTGGCTTATCACCGTCTACCAGTCCGGCATGGGTAACCCTATCGGCAGCAACGCTACCGAATTTAAGCACGCAAGCCACTTAAAATGTTCCTATAGTATATGTGTAATTATTATAATATTCATAAAGGTTCCGGTTGGCCTTAAATTTCTATAAAAGTTTTATCTTTATCCACCATGACAAGGTAAAGGTACCGTGGAGGGTATTAATACTAGACCGAAGAAGGTAATTATAGACGTTATGAACTAATGTAAAACAAAACAAATTTAGGATAAAGTTTCGAAATATAAAACGTACTGTAACATGCATAGGTAATTAATGCAGAAAGAAGGAAAGCATAGCTTCGATTCTGGAAAAGCATGCTATAATACATTGTTGTATTCAAAATCTAAGTTCTATAGCAGTGTCACTCCTCCGTCCCTGTTTGAGCTTGATAGGATAAAAAATAATTATTTCAAAATTACCAGAAGGAACTAAATACGTATAGCTTTTTCTTATGGAGATCACTGCAAAAAAATTATAAACTCTTAAAAAGTTTAAGAAATTGTAATAAGTAAGTAAAGTGATCCCACAACAGACCCGGAGGCCCTTGGGGTAGTAGGAGGTTAAGGCTCCCACTTTTACTAGACAATCGGAACTTTATGTCAGCCGGGTTGTCAGCCCTGCGTGACGGCCGCCTTAACCCCCGGAACAAGCGTCTGGTACTCATTTACGTTAGAGGCTGAGTCGACCCCAGGGCCATAGTGCCGCCAGTGGGTTTGGGTCAGTTTAAAAATCCTGACCCCAACGGGACTTGAACCCTCGACCCTCCGGCTTGTAGCTCAGTGCCTTAACCACTACGCTACGGCGTGCCCCTTTAAGAAATTGTCCTCTTTCAAAATTGTATCACTTTACCGCATTCATTTAATAATTATTAAATAAGAAATTTATCAGAATGACAAATGTAAGCCAAAGGTTATGTTGTAAAAAATATCAAGATAAAAATACATTTACCGCTGTCATTCTTCTTAACCAATTGGATTTCGTCATCTTTTCTTCTCGTAATTGTGTGTGAGGTTTTACCGCCTGACAGTGATTCATGGTATTATAGCAAGTTGGCACGTCAAGAAGTTTCTAAATTATGTAAAAAACGTCGAGGGAAGGAAGATTGTTACTGAGAAGGGACGAGCATAAAAAAGAAAACATATCAACTCCTATTAGGTCCGACAGTTTTTTTCTATTTCTTTAACGCTAAGAAGCATTCTGTCTCTAAATGCGAGATTGTCCCCCGCAAACAGATCTGATGTATCATAGAGGGGCGAAACCATAGGGGAAATTACAGGGTGTCAGTGAAAAAGTGAAAAAAATTGTATTAACATCTATGTCTTATTAAGTTTGTGTCTCCGTGGCGCATTTGGACAAGAGGAAAGAACAGAGAATTGGGAATATTGTATCAAGATTCGGATGTGGTAGCAGTATTTAAGAGTAGAGGAATATGCTATCCGCCGCGATGGACTAGTGGTTATATTCCTTGCCTTTGATCCCAGGGTCGTGGGTTCATTCTCGGACGAGGTCGATGTATCCTTTTAGATGGTAAAATCCATGGAACAAGTCCTCCGGAGGGACATCAAACAGTTGGTCCCGAATCTGATGATTTTCAGACTCGTAAAAGAACCTTAAGCCTGAATTAAAGGGCCTCTAAGCTAAATTTCCATTTTAATCAACCTACTAATACCTTAGTTGCCTACAAGATGACTTATTGGGTCGGTATGTTAACCGAATACAATTTGTGACATCTATAGGGGAATAAGTGTAACTATATTAACTCCTTTCAAAGGAGAGGCTAAGACCCAAGATTTGGCTGTAACGCCACTGTACGTAGATAAAGGATTATGATGGGTTGATCACATATTAAGTCAAAATATACAGGACTAAACATTAATAAAAATAGCTATAGACAACTGTCCACGAGGTGAAATATCATTGGTTAAACCAAAAACACGTTGGAAAGACCAGGAGTATCAAGTTCTCCCACGAGTTGAAGACCACTTCGAACAAATGGGTAACAGGAAGTTATAGAAGACTTTCGTGAATGAGACAAAAACCTGACTTCGGTTAGAAGTAGCTTAATATTGATTGATTGGTTTTGGTCCAAATGTTTAGACACTCGCCTTCCAGCTCTGATTCCCGAGTTTGCGAATCGTACGCTCCCTGTGTAGTGTATGGTATATAAATTGGAACTAATACATGATTATCTCGGTTTACTTCCGTTCTCCTCTACCAAAAACTTCATTCCACACTTCTCCATACTCGTGCATATTTATTTACTTAGCCTTGTGTAGTTAAGACCAAGTGGCCTTCTTTTCAACTCACCAGGCAAACATGACCATGTTGTCTTAAAATATAGCCGTCATAATTAACTCTGATATGAATAAGTAATTTTATGCGGCGTTCCGCGCAGTGGTGACAATTTAAATTATAATTCTTTACACATGTGAGTAATTTGAAGTTCTGAAGGGTTGATGAGGTTTGATGAGATGCCACTTCAAAATTAAGCAATTGTTTTCGTTTAAATAAACAAATATAAATATCCTCAAATCGTGCCCAACTCATGGTCGGGTCGCGGGATGAGATGAGATGAGCCCCTATATATATATACTAGATGACCCGGCGAACTTCGTATCGCCTTTAACTATTTTTAGGTTAATTTTTCCGTATGTTTTTGTTGATTGAGATGAATTTATGTTGCCTGCATTCTCAGTATCATCCATAAGTGTATCATACGGATTATGAACATTTATTGATGGAATACTTTGAGGAGGCTTGCTGATTTCATTACACTTTCGTTTTTTTCTACGAACTTGTTGGCAGTTTGGATTCTCATCATCATCAAGAAGTCTCTGTATAGTAATATCATCTTGTGATATATTATAGTCATCTTATTTTTCATTTAATTGAGGCATGGAGA
This sequence comes from Diploptera punctata, assembly GCA_030220185.1. Classification (NCBI taxonomy): domain Eukaryota; kingdom Metazoa; phylum Arthropoda; class Insecta; order Blattodea; family Blaberidae; genus Diploptera; species Diploptera punctata. Next base: position 121,188 of record JASPKZ010003793.1, read on the forward strand.
TTGTTTCTGTAATATTAGGCATATTATTATAACTAACAGATTTACTTACAGTTCTGTTATTCCGTTCCTTAGGACCTTCATATGTTTTTAAATTGACATTCTTCTTAAATGTAAGATTTATGTCACATAGGCCTATACCAATTTTCGGAAATTCACTTGATATCTTATCATTCATGGTCTCTAGAACTGATTCGCCATATTGTTCAATGTCCGTTCTCGGTCCAGTTAAATGTAAATTAAGTTGCTGTATTTCAGCCAGATTACTTAAAACTAATACTTACACACGAAATTAATATTATTATCAATATATTGAAAATAAAATAAACACTGAAAACACTTAAATTATGAAATAATCAATATTTGTAATTCAATTGAAATTCGCGGTTGTCACAAAAAGCACCGCCACCTGGATCTCTCTTTGTTAAATAATAAACCAATTACCTTACACCGTCATCTGTTAGAATCGTATGGAACTCACAGATAATTATAACTCTTTGTTAAATAATAAACAAATAATTTGCAATAAAAAATAATGCTACTATACATTTAGTTATTAACAACCGTAGGTCTCAAATTGGATCAAACAGCACACAGTGTGCAAAATGTTATTAAAATCGGTTCAGTAGTTTAGGATTCCATCGCGGACAAACAACGTGACACGTAATTTTTATATATTAAGATGTCTATGAATGACAAGGGCACCGACCGACCACGCCTGTCCCACCATCACGGGGGCGGATACGCGAAATGAAATAAAAATGATGAGTATGGAGAAATGGTGGGATGAAATTGTGGCAAGGGAAAACGGGAGAAAACTCTGAAAAATACCAGCCCAGGCTCCGTTTCGTCCACCACGGAACCCACGTGGAGTGGCCGAGACTCGATCTTGGGACCCCAGCGGTGAGTTGCGAGTGTCTAATCGCTTGCGCCACGGAGCCGCCTTTTTTGTTATAATACTTTACTCTATTTTAAATTATCCTCTATTCTTCAAATGTTATTAGTAATGTAGGTGGAATAAACTTAATCGTTCATTATTTATCATCATCATCCAGGGATTAAGCCTGTTGGCTCGTTCCGGTTTTATATTCTTTTTTTAAACAAATTCCTGTAGATTATTATAAATTTACTGTTAATTAATTTTAGTTTCACTCAATTCAATGTTGGAGAGGATTTCTGGAACAAATGAGGAGTGGTTGCTTTCTTCCAAGGCAAGTTTTCTTGCAAGAATGAAATCGCCATCTTAACAAAGCCAAGAAGAAAAAGGAATTTGAGCTCTTTTTGGTATAGCAGCCAAAACAACTAACAAACTAATTAATTCTATTTCCATTCTATTCCTTATACAATCCAAATAATAAACAAAATTTCATCTACCAAATTCAGTACCAGGCACTGAGCACGGCATTTAAACCCACAGGCCAGCCATTTAAATACCCCAGCTACCCTTTTCGTGGCACTTCAGAAAATGGACCATCATTCGCAAACTATTAGTCCTAGAAAATTCAAATTTTGTACATACCTAAAGGAGATATCCTAGTAGGATTTGATGGTGAAATAACATGGGTGATTGACATCACATGATATCGGCGTATCAATTTCAGGAAGTGTAAGTTCATCTTCACTTTCACATTGTGAATCTTCTAATTCAGGAATCAGTTCATCACCTGAATCATCATTATACAAAATATTCACTAATTCTTCTTCAGTGAGATATTTTTCTTTCGCCATGGTTTCACTCACGCACAAACAACAGCGCGATAACGAGAAACATATATGACTGCATTGGAGCAAGTTTGGGTGAACGAATTCCATGTGTTCTTTGTTTTAAAATTAAAAGGGGATTCGCCTAGGTTAAACGTGTCAAACTGGAATAGAAAATGTACATTTACATGCCATATATGATCTCCAAGACACATTAAGCCAACACAATATTTAGGCGCCGAATATAAACGCGGTTTGTTCGCGCCCGCTCTAAAGCGTGTTAACTGACCAACGGCCGCATGCACGATAGTCTCTTTAAACGCCTTAACTGGTTTACGGTACTGAATGTAACATAATAAGATATTATTAAGTCACATTACCATATGAGTTATCCGTATTGGTCTATTCTATGTTTAATATTAGATCAAACCTAATTAATCACATGAAGATTTCATTACTTTATTACCAATTAAAATTTACTTTCAACTTTTATAAGAAAATTTACTTTTCTTTATTTATTTAAGAAACACTTATTTCGGTCTTATTAAAGTTTAATAAAATGAGATTTTATGAATTTATACAACCATCCGTAGTCCATCCATAGTAATTCTGCCCGAAGGCAGGTCCTTCACTGCAATCACAGCATTTTCATGCCATGCTTGCAGCTTTACTATGGAATTGTAGGTGCGGTAGCTTCCCGTTGCTTTCCACACCGGCGAGGGATGGTGATTATGATGATAAGGATGATGATGATGGCCATATGATTTCGGGGACAGTTTGGGCCTTAAAGTTTTCCTGACATTTGTCTTACAGGTGAGGAAAAACCCCGATAAAAACCTCACCCAGAAAAACTGCTCCGACCGGGGATCGAATCCGGGCCCGCTGCGTGACAAGGCATCACGCTACCTTGAGACCACAGCGGTGGACACATTTTATACAACAATGGTTTAAAATAAGTAACTAACTCTAACTCACTGGCACTATCGAACCCGTAGGTTCATGGCCGCGCGGATATAAGCTCTCCATACATCCCTATCCTGAGCCAATTTTTTCCAGTCATCCCCTGTATATCTACTTCCTCCAAATCATAGTTAATGTTATTCGCCCATCTCATTCTTGGTCTACCAACTGGGCGTTTTCCGTCTAGTTTTCCTACAAGAAACTTCCGTATCCGTCTTTCATTTCCCATTCGTGCCACATGTCCTGCCCATCGCAGTCCACGATACTTAACTATTCTTATTATATGTGGCTTCCTATAAAGACCATGTAGTTCACTGTTAATTAGTCTTCTCCATTCACCTCTCTATTCATCTCTCTTTGGTCCAAAAATGTTCCTAAGAACTTTATTCTCAAATACTCGTAATCTCCTTTCCTACCTTAAAGTATAAGTCCATGTTTCGCATCATGTAATATAACTGGTAGAATAATAGTTTTATATATTTTCAGTTTAAACTTTTTTTGAAAAGAGTTGGGAAGTTAAGAGTCTGTAATGCACAATAGCACGCATTTCCAGAATTGAGCCTATGTTTAATTTCCTCGTGCATCTCATTCGTGTGTGTGATTATTGTTCCTAGGTAATTGAATTCAGCCACTTCCTCAAAATTTCCCTCATTTGTCATTAGCTGTCCATTTCCATTATATAATGTATTTCTATTTAAGATAAGTAATTCTAAAGAAAATATTTATTATAAGTAATGTCACGAGTGATTTCGAGTTTATCTAGAGAATACGGAAATCAAGAGTGTCATTTGTTAGGACTCTTTAACGAATAAAATTAAAGTGTTTACTCACAAATCATTATTTAAATATAGTTATTTTAAAATATTTATATACCGTATTTAATTTAAATGCTATGTTTGAAAACATATGAGAAACGTTTGTTAAATTTTAATTTGTTCATCACTGCAAGCAGATCATATTTATTGCCAAAGGATCGCAATATTGTTAGAATGCACCCTAGTGAAGAAAAATTGAAACACATCAAACTGTTTATAACCAACATGAAGGTTATTAATTAATTCCTGATGTCCTATGATGTAAATATATCAATTATATTTTTCTGGAACGTAAATACCTGGGAAATAATATGTTTAAGAAAGTGCAAACAGTGGTTTGTTTTTATTGTGGTACAATCAATTGCTACAAATATTTTTCTCTTATATCCCGAAAGCATTATCTGGTTACATTCGTGCACTTTATATATATACACAATCTAGGAGCCACTTGCATTCCAGGATTTATACATCTTAATATAAAAATTGCTATATTCAACTTATTTCGTAAATTGTCAGTCACTGCAAAATTATGCTCTGCCCTATTCAGAATATTAAGAAGGAGCAGCTTGATTTTAATATGATAAACATATTTGATAAATTCGAGCTGAACACGTTTGTGATTGGTTGTAAATCAAAATTATTTGAAAAGTGATTGGTCATTGACTCCCGCTTGGGTCATGACTTAAATAGTCATAAGTAATGCTACGAGTGATTTCCAAATTATCGTGACGTGTGAATTTATCTAGAGGATTTGGAAATCGAGAGTGGCATTTGTTAGGACAATTTAACGAAAAAATTAAGCTGTTTACTAAAAAGTCACAGTTACCGGCATTTTAAAATATTTATGTATTAATATAAACGGCGATGTTTGAAAACAAATCAGAAACGTGAGGTTATGTAGATTCACTGCAACTTGATCATATTATTTATTGCCAAACAGGATCGCAATATTGTAAGAATGCGCCCTAGTAGAGAAATAAGTAATCATATCATAATGTATAATCAACATTATAGGTTATTCATTTATTTTTATAGTAAACAAACAGTAAAATCAAGGAATCTGTTCATTATTTACTATATTCAATGTATTTGTTGGAGTAAAATAATGATCTGTGATGTTCAGAATATTAATAAATAATAGTTTTAAAAAACTAAAACAGCATGCGTTATTAGAAAACCGAACTCAAAAATGAAAAATAATTTTAATTTCCAATACGCTTGGGATAAATTTAAACTGGTCAACAAAAAAATCATCTCCAACGCATATAGAATAAAACTAGAGTTATCAACAAAAAGAAAATAATTTTACCATCAAAAGCGTGGAGTGCTCTATATCAATTAATATATTTGATAATAAACAGATATTGGTAAAAGTAAAGTCTCAAACAAGAACATGTAAAAATCATAAAAAGCACCCCACGCTTTTGATGATAAAATTATTTTCTTTTTGTTGATAATTCTAGTTTTATTCTATATGTGTTGGAGATTATTTTTTTGTTGACCACTTTAAATTTATCCCAAGCGTGTTGGAAATTAAAATTATTTTTACATTTTTGAGTTCGGTTTTCTAATAAAGCGTGCTGTTTTAGTTTTTTAAAACTATTATTTATTTTTTTATTTTTTAGTTTTAATATTTTACAGAATAAGATAAGAATGTAAATATCTTTAAATTCCGTACTATTGTAGTATGAGCTAAAAGTATTACTCTTCTAAAAAAAATCCTCCACAGCCGGATTCGAACCAGCGACCTATGGATTACTGAAATTATATACCACTAGTTCACTGCTCTACCAACTGAGCTCTTACAACGATTAACTAAAAAGTCGACAAGTCCGTAACCTATTGTACCAGTTTTAACTTTTTTGATTTTCTGATGATTCTGGCCAGGAATTTGGAAATAAAATATGAAATTATTGTAATGTCACGGATCCTTTACAAGTATACTAAGTTTCAAATCTATCCTATGTTTCTAAGTGGATGAAAATCGTGTTCAAAGATTCCGTTACATAAATACAAAGACACTTTTTATGATTTTCTGATGATTCAGACCAGGATTTTAGAAAATAACTATGGAATTATTATATTTTCACGGGTCCTTTACAAGTATACAAAATTTCAAGTCGATCCAATTATTTTAAGTGGGTCAAAAACGCGTTGAAAGATTCAGTTACATAGATAGATAGATAGATAGATACAGGTAAAGCTAATATAAAGCGTGTAAAAAGGATGAGCTTTCTTTATCACAAAAACAGGAGCTGATATCGAGAAATCGATAAGGAGCGAGGTGAAACTCGACTATCATTGGTTATAACACAAAATTCATTGAAACGATTGGTCATTGACTTTGGGGCATGAGTTAAATAGTTTATTAGAAATATTTTAATTATTGAGATATTATTCTTATTTAACAAACGACTGTATTAAAAATATTTTGATTCTACTCAATGTTAAATTTATGCATTAAATATTTTTATAATATAAAGTTATTTCTTTATTTAAATTGTATGATTTGCCGCTTAATATTCTGCTTCAAATATTAAATATATTGAATGAATATTTGACCAATTAAGTAATATAAACCGTGTAACATACAGTGTGGTGAGGATGGATATAAAGAAAAATGTGCTGATGGGATCGAGTGCCTATGTTACTTGTGTCTGTGAGTATAGTAAAGCTGTGTGATGTAATAAATAATTGGGCAATATGTAGTATTTTTATAGAGAGGGGACAAGCCCCTTGGATTTTTTTTTAGTATGTTAAATGATTCATTTCCCCGGCTTGTTTGAACCCACGATCCTTGGAACTAGAGGCAAGGATCTCCGTAGTCGACCAGATTTGGAGGCTGACAGTCTAGCCATTTGCGTGTGATACGTAGACGCCTCAGAGTTAACATGATGTTTAGAAGTAACTGCTTAAGTTGTTACAGACAGAAATTCCTTACTCTATAGGTATTGTTTGAATGTTATAAAGTTTATCACGTGGAAGATATGCTATTGAAATGCATGCTGTTATTTCCTCCTACAAGGGTAATACACGTGTCTTGAAATACAATCAAATGGCGCACCAAGTTTGTTTCAGAATTCTACTACGACATTATAATTGAGTCTGGAATAGTAAGGAACGCAGGTTGAACTTGGCGTTAATTTCTACGCAAGAATGAATCAAATCGAGCAACACTATTTCTAATATTATCATACTAGTGTCGGCCGCGTTGGTCAAGTGGTGAAGTTTCTTGAAAATCTTAAATTAGTTTAATATCTGAGGCCGATTGTGTACATATCTTTCACAGGTAGCGTTCTGAATTTACGGAATAAAGATGGCTAAATAGTATGAATCATTGTCATTAAAAAAAGTGAAAATGATTGAAATATAAAGAAAAACAATCTCTCAGTATGCGAAATAATGACTAAATTTAAATGTGGAAAACCCCGTTTATGAGATTTTAAAACACAAAGAAAAAATAATGAATGAATGGATGCAAGGAAATGGTCAAATGAAAAAGAAAATGCCTCTAATTCCGCGGATTGAAACCCGGCCGGGGTCGACGGATTTTAGGATGAACAGATCCAAAAAGACAAGATCTCTTGGTAGAGAGCTTAAGCCATGGCACAGTGGGCCAGAAACGAAATCTAGCTGGGAAAAAAATATCTTCACTCACCTTCGTCAATTTATCTTTCTTTATCACTCTAATATAATTGTAGTCCACCGCTGTGGTCTCGAGGTTGCGTGCTGGCTTATCATGCAGCGGGCCCGGGTTCGATCCCCGGTCGGGGCAGTTTTTCTGGGTGAGGTTTTTATCGGGGTTTTTCTTCACCTGCAAGACAAATGTCAGGAAACTTTTAAGGCCCAAACGGTCCCCGAAATCATATGGCCATCATCATCATCCTTCACCGGTGTTGAAAGCAACGGTAACCTACTGCACATATAATTCCCTAGTAAAGCTGCAAGCATAGCAGCCTTCGGCAGAATTACTATGGATGGATGGAATATAATTGTTATATGACTGTTCTTAACTTATCTGCAAAGAAGGGTAGAATTCTAATGTTTATGAAGACAATATAGACGTCGGAAGTTGCCGATAGTTAAGAAGTCATCTGGTCTACATCCCAGTTGTGGTATTTGCGGTGTTGATAGCGTTGTGTGTTCAAGTTCAGTGAGCTTTACTTCTTATTCCATTATGGAGACTTCACCTCAAGGTTTGTAATTTGTATTGATATATTTAACGTTTTTCTATACAACCAGATATTATGTTAAATACACGTAGAATCATACCTTCCAAACACTAACAAATTTACACGATGATCGTATTTTAAATTGAGCTACAAAGAAAACAGTTCTGAACAGTAGTACAAATTTTAGTTATAATATAGTGTGATTTATGAACTTTAATTTCCGCACAATAACATGTGTAAAAATGATTGCGTTTTTAGTTAATTAGCTTTCTCATTACAGGAGGCGGCGAGCAACCGAGGCCTACCGTCACGGGCAGAGAATTGTTTGATTTAATATGGTAGAAAAGTGTTCGATAGCGGCAATAAGTGATCATTTATTAAATAAATTAGGGTTATGGGGGATGTTAGGAGAACGTTTTAAATGTTATTAAAGAACAATATATTTTCTGAAAAGCGATTTTGTGCGTGAAGTTGTGCGCGAGAAAAAACAATTCTACTGAAATATGCTGATTGGCTAGAAGTGGATGTTAAATTTCTCAATATTAAGAATTAATTTAGAACAATGACAGTCGTTGGAAAATCCTGTTCCATTTGCTTATGGAATTGGAAGACCCAAAATATCTTTCGAAAAGACTGTGATAAAAAAAGTTTACTTAAGCAGGAATTCTCTCGCGATGAACTTGCTCTTGCAACAGAAATGTCGCTTTGGTCATATGGTAAACGGGATACTGCTGATGTTTGAAAGAAATCACCCCCCCCCCAGAAAAAAAACTTCAAAATAATAACAAACATTACAAATCACCGCGCTCAAATCTCCAAAGTTATATGTCGGACGAAGCAATATATTTTTTGACAATAAAATATAAAATGGACAATATATTAACATGAGACTAAGTGCCAAAAAAAGAGAGATTGTGATATTTACCCACCCTATAATGCTACTAGGGAGACAAATTTGTTATGCTCCCCTTCCCAAGACCATATCAGTGACAGATATTTCAGCAGAAATAAGACTATCATATATATTTTCTTTTAGTTTTTAATCCAGTCCCTTCGAAAGATATTTTGGGTCCTTCAATTCCGTAAGCAGATGGAACTGGATTTTCCAACGACTGTTATTGTTCTAAATTCTTAACAACGGGAAAGTTAACATTCACTTCTAGCCAATCAGAATATTTCAGTAGAAATCTATATTTTTTTCTCGCGCACAGCTTCCTATGTTTTAGAAAATCACTTTTCAAAAAAATATTCTTTAAATATATTTTACAACATTCTCCGAACATCCCCTAACTTTAATTTAGTAATAAATGATCACTTATTACTTCTATCGAAAACTTTTCTTCATATATTTAATCAAACAATTCTCTGCGCGCGACGATAGGTCTAAGTTGCGGCCGCTTCCTGTAATAATAAAGCTAATTACAGAAAAAAACGCAATCATTTGCACACGTGATATTGTGCGGGAATTAAAGTCCATAAATCACTCTATCTTATAACTAAAATTTGTACTACTGTTCAGAACTGTTTTTTTTTCGTAGCTCAATTTAAAGTAAGATGATTGTGTAATTTTTATGATTCCACGTGTATTTAACACAATATCTGGTTGTATAGAAACATGTTAAGTATATATAATTGAAAAGTACAAATCTTGAGGTAAAGTGTTCATATAGAATAATAAGAATAACTTACTGAACTTCAGTACTAAAGTATTTATTTCCACTGCTCGGAACACAACTGGGATGCAGACCAGTTGAGTTCTTAACTATTGGCATCCTTCGATGTTTATATTGTCTTCATAAATTTTATAATTTAACCCTACTTTGCAGATAAGTGAAGAACAGTCATCTGGCAATCATATTAGAGTGAAGAAAGATGAATTGGTGAGAGTGAGTAAAATACTTTTTTTTTCCAGCTAGATTTCGTATCTGGCCCACTGTGCATGGGTATTGTGTCTGAAGATTTTCGGGCTCTTATAAGAACCCCATGCCTGAATTAGAGCTTCTGAGCAAAGTTTTACAAGTATTCCCGTCCAAATAGGCCTAATAACCTAACTCTACTTATATCTTTAAGAAATTTATATATTTTATATTTATATTGCAATATATGGAAGTAAGGTATGGATAATCAATAAGTACTACAATAATAGCTCTATAAATGGGTTACTTACGCAGAAATGCTAGAAAGTAAAAATTATAAAATTCATAATTGAGGAAATTATAAACATAATGAAAGCAGAAGAAAGCATAATTCAAAGAATTGAGGAAAGGAATTAAAATGGTTAGAACATATTTTAAGAATGAAAGATGAGCGATGGCCTAAACAACTATATCAATGGCAACCGACCGCGACAATAAAAAAGAAGAAAAAGTGAGACCAAAGTTAACATGGAAGGAAAGCATGAGGTTAGCAATGCAAGAAAGAGGGTTAAGCATTGGAGATGCTCAAGATCTTAGACCTTGGAAGTTTAGTACGAGAAGACAGCAGAAGCCGTAAAACACCCGAAAGTAGATATATTTTATAACTAAAAACTATTACAAATTTGATTAACTTTGCCCTGTTCCGTAAACTAGAAAAGCGGACTGTAAATATTCGACTTGGTTTATACAGTTCCTGCGTGAAGGAACTTTATATTTACCACATGATTAAATAATAATTAATCGGACATAGCGTATAGAATAAACAGATTTACAGTTCTATGTTGTGTGAATCTAAATAGAAAAGCTCCTAGTTGGATTCACGTTATCTTTAACTGGACCACATGGAGTTCAATTCATCACTGTCAGGTCCATCTTGAACATGATGACCTCGCTGCATTTGCCATCACTTCATTTGTCATTTGAGACACGCTGCAGCGCATCTTCCTACACCTGCACGGTCCAATTACGGATTCCTTCAGCCAATTTCCTTTGCTACAGTTGTTGAATTAACAATTGGAATGTCTAATCTGTGACTAATAACAAAGTTTTAAGCTCACTGCACAAAAATATTTGATCGTTTACACGAAATATAATTTTATTACTAGCATTTCCGAATATTATATTATGTTAGTACCAAACATTTCCGCCATGCAGGAACTGTGTGTTCTAAACGAAAACCTCAGTAAGTCGAATTTTTTGTCAGATTTTCCTGCTTTACGGAATATATCCTTATTTTGTGAATTAAAGTGTAAAGGGGCCTTATGTTGCGAGAAAAGAAACGTAGCGATCCACAGTGACCCAAAACTCTGAAATCCTCGGCAAAATTACATTTCTGAACATTTTTACAGGCAATTTACGCTTATTGCTTTTGATTTAGAATATATAGGACCATTTAAATTCACTGTTGGTAGTTTTATAATTTAATTAACAGGCCACAAGGCTATATACTGTTTGAATTGTGTTTTAAAATCTCAATTTATACGCTTTTTGATACTCAGTTTATATAATGTAATTCACAATCCACTTTTAAACCAACAATACTGTGTTTAGAACACATCGAAATAGTAGAAAAGTAAATATGCCCTTGTATAGTTACTTACTTATTTACTTACTCACTGCCACTATCGAACCCGTAGGTTCATGGCGCGCGGACATAAACTCTCCATACATCCCTAATCTGAACTAATGCTTTCCAATCATTCCCTGTATAATCTACTTCCCTCAAATCATAGTTAATTTCATTCTCCCATCGCATTCTTGGTCTACTAACTGGGCGTTTTCCCTCTGGTTTTCCTACAAAAAGCTTCCATGCACGTCTTTCATTCCCCATTCGTGCTACATGTCCTGCCCATTGCAGTCTACGAGACTTAACTGTTCTTATTATATCTGGCTTCCTATAAAGACCATGTAGTTCATTGTTATGTAGTCTTCTCCATTCACCTGTCTGTTCATCTCTCTTTGGTTCAAAATTTGTCCTTATATAATTAACGAATATCATGTAAATAATTTATGTGAAGAAGCAACTTTTCGTTGAGTAATGAAAAGAAAGGAGCAGAAAAAAGCAGGTTATAGTTAATGCAATAAAAACGTTTATAGTAAAGGTAAGCGATATTATTTTAGAACCTGCATCATTTCGAAAAACCAGCCAAGAAAACTAGTAAATTCTCTTCTACATGTATTTCATCTTCTTAAAGACCCACCGTTTGAAATGTAGCGGAATTATTGTTTTATTTCCAGGTATATTTACATTTTTGTGGAATTACAAAAATAATATTAAAACACATTATACACAACAAACTCCATTAAAACTTTTTAAATTAATAATTACATTGCTTTGTTAAGAAGAATTTTTCCCAGACAAAAATAAAACAAATTCTTCACAAATGAGATTTATACGGTCCCTCGCTGGTGTTATACTGAGAAACATGTTCAAAGATGAAGACCTGACGAATCAATGGAGGACAGAAAAAAAATTCATTAATTTATACCAACAACAACCTAGACAGGACGTTCTCTTAGTACCAGCCCACCATTTACTTTATAATATCGTCAATAAATCCACATGGACACAGACATGTAGGAAGAGAATACCACAGATGGAACAAGTTCCATATTCGCAGATCGGGATTTAAACCAATATTACTATCGAAAAAAAAAAGGAACATATAGATGTTAGAAATTAATCAAATATAGAATAATTTACATATTTAATTCAAAAGTGCGGAACTACTGGAGAGATCACATCCAACGAATATCAGATTGGAGTATAGCGCCAGCTGCTATAGACTACACGGCGTTCCATTTAAACCTGGTTCTAAGCAGATGGACGGTTAATGATAAATGAGGGAACTTTTGAAGAAGTGGATGAATTCAAATACCTATAAATATTAGTTATAAACAAGAACGAGTTATAGAAAGAAATTAAACATAAGTTTAATTCTGGCTATTCTGCATTAGAGGGAGCCTTGTCATCTCAACTAACCTAAAAAAAATTATATATATTCATATATATTATGTAAAACTGTTGTCCTTCCAATTATATTATATGGATGAGAAACATGGACTTTTACTTTAACCCATTCTCTTCAGCTTTAAATGCTCAAAGCATTTTCCCGGAAACCGAATTTAAGTTACCGTAAATTATATAATGTCTATTTTCAGACAATCAAAACAAACAAAAGATAACGGTATTTGAGATCACAATAAGGATGAAGGCTAAAACACGTTCCTCTACTATTTATAAATGTTAACAAAATAATATCCTGCCAAGGGATGTACAAAATATTGCGAAATATATTACAGCAGAGTTAAGCGAGTGTATCTAGTCTTCTCGGTTGAAGGCCATTTAACTGCTGGCGAATGCACCTCGTCTTTTGAGGCGAATGCGTTAAGGAGGAGAAAATATTACGAGTATTTGAGAATAAAGTTTTAAGAAAAATTTTTGTATCAAAGAAAGATATGAACAGACAGGTGAATGGAGAAAATTACATATCGATGAGCTAAATGACCTTTATAGGAAACCAGATGTATTAATGAAGCGTTAGGTCTCGTATACTGCGATGGACAGCACATGTAGCATAAATGGGAATGAAAAGTTTAATGGAAACTCCTTTTAGGAAAACCAGAAGGAAAGCGCCCAGTAAGCAAACGAAGAATTAAGTGGAATACTACTATTAAGAAAAGTTTGAGGGAAGTAGATTATACAAGGGATAATTGAAAAAAAATAGTTCAGGATAGGGATGTATGGAGAGCTTTATGACCGCGCTCCTATGAGCTTGAGGGTTCGATAGTTCCAGTGAGTTATTCAGTTCTAAGTAGGAGATGTCTGTTAATGGTCTAGCAATCGATAAATGTATTCTCCAAAAATCCGTGAGTTCAGACCATTACAGGTTGGGATTTAGCTGAAATAAAAATCCCTTTAGCGGCCGCTACAGTTGTTTTCGCAACGAAACTCGAATGTTGTATTTGAATAATAAAATTAATATCAATATTTGTATTCAGTGTAATCGGATCATTAAAGGTGGGAGTTCTAGTGCCTACTTTTCAACGCTCTACCGGGCGCAATTTTCGTTTTTTAGCAATCAAACAGGATACATACGATTTAATTATCAAACGACATACAATTCGTACAAACTTGGACCATACATTCGACTTACTGAGGAATTAACTCAGTTTTCGTAGTTCTTACGTGATTGACTTACTATATTGTCGAGAAATGTTAATGTCTCTAAATATACAACAAGGAGGTAGGGGAGCCCTTTTTTTCTTATACCAAAATGGTACTGAACATCCTTGGAAACTTTATGTATTTAATAAATAAAACTATCAACGTTTTATATGATTTTCATATATGTTTATTTAATTTAACATTCGTATCAACTGTTTCAATGCACTATACCTTCATCAGACAAATACCATAAATACAAGTTGGTCTATATTTTTAGCGCTATAGTGCGTTTTGTCGTACTTACCAGCAATGGCGAACATGATTCAAAGTTCAGCTTCCTTCAATTCGAGGTTGCCAACCTAAATAACTATACTGTAATATTACATTTACTCCGCGGGAAGTAAAACCACTGCCCTCTATATATACTACGTACAACGTATATACCAAAACAAATCCAAAAGGTAGTGTTAATATACATTATACGAAACAAATTACTGCATTTTAAATTAACTGAACTTTAACTGAAACAAAATAAAACAATAAACACGTGCTTGCGGCCTTTTATCAATAATAATGGTCTCACGGCCTCCTGTACTTTCAACTAATAAACATTGCCCACACAGTTAACGTTACTGAATTGTTTATTATGAACGCAAATATTTCCAACAAATATGTTATTATTTTACTATTATTTACTTTTTTGAAAACACCATCACGCAAAAAAAAAAAACATGTACAACGCACACTTGGTTTCTAAACTCGATTCTGTAAATACCACTTCCTAATCTAGCATTGTAATATACTACACTGCTCAAAAAAATTAGGGGATATTGTAGAATAACCTATTAAGACTATGTTTTTAGGAACAGTATTAGATGAAATCACTTTCTATTACTCCAAAAGAATGTAAACAAGAGTTTGAAGTCAATACGTAACCTCTGTACCACACCAGATGTCAAAGAGATCCTGATTAGGAATATGGCAAACAAACAAAGCAACATTAACATGGGTGAAAATGTTTCTTTAATATGGTGTATGGTCTCCTCGAACGGCCAGCACTGCCTCACACCTGTGTGGCATTGATGCAATGAGGTTAGCAATGAGTTCTTGGGGGATACGTGGCCACTCTTCCATAAGAGCAATGTGCAGCTCTGGGGAGGTGGGAGGTGCTGGTCTGCCTGCAATGCGCCTGCCTAATGCATCCCACACATGCTCAATCGGATTTAAGTCCGTGGAGGAAGCTGGCCATTGCATACGCTCGATACCCTCCACTTCCAGCATGTCGTCCACCAAGCCAGCTCTGTGGGGTCGTGCATTATCGTCCATAAAAAGAAAAGAATCACCTATGGCACCAGCATAAGGCACGACAAAAGGTCGGAGAATCTCATCTCTATACTTTACCGCAGTCAAAGTACCACCTTGGATGACGTAGAGGTCCGTACGTCCACCACTACTGACTTCTGCCCGCACCATCAATCCACCGCCACGATATGGGGATCTTTCACGTACAAAAGCTGGATTGTTTCGTGTCCCTTTTTCCCTCCAGATGAATACACACCGACTATCACATTCCATGTTGAATCGCGACTCATCAGAAAAAATAACTGATCTCCATTCGGCATGCCTCCACCCACGATGTTCCTCCGCCCAGTTTCTGCGATCTCTACGGTGTTGTGGAGTTAACCTGGTACACACCATGGGCATACGGGCATAGAGACCACTTCCATGCAGTCGATTAGGGACAGTTTGAGTTGACACCCTGCGTCCTGTTGCTGTTTGAAGTGTATTTCGCAGTTGAGTTGCATTCTGCTGTCTATTCCGACGGGCTGTTAACGTGAGGTAACGGTCATCCCTTGCTGTTGTTGCCCGTGGTCGACCTTGTCCGGCTCTTCTGTGAACAGTATCTGTTCTTTGAAAACGATTCCAAAGTCTGAAAATCACGCTTTGAGACACCCCAATGGCTTGTGCCACCTCTTGTTGTGTCTGTCCAGCTTCCATCCTTCCTATGACACTCCAAGCCATTGGTTCAGGTAAATCACGTTGTCGAGGCATCACTGTCCCTAAGGCAAGTCATTCACTAACTGAAAACTGGACTGGATTTAAAAACAGCAACAAAACATTCACCTCCACACCACCCTTTCATATCAACAGTACAGACACTGCCCTCTGGTGTGGCACCGAGGTTACGTAACAACTTCAAACTCTTGTTTACGTTATCTTGGAGTAATAGAAAGTGATTGCATCTAATACTATTCCAAAAAACATAGTCTTAATAGGTTATTCTACAATATCCCCTATTTTTTTTGAGCAGTGTATTATCTCTACTGGTATTATAACAGTCAGTGACACTTTAGTTCGTAGTTACTAGAAAACAAAATGTCTACTTCATATTCTAACAAAACATAACACGTTATCGAAACATCACATACAGGTTCAACAAAATGTAAAATAGACTTTAATGATGATTTCGTATAACTACATAAATAAACTTTTCTAGACTTTTTGGAAGTACAGTATATTAATAGTTTCATCTTGGACTACTTCTATTTTATTTTTTCCTGATGAACCGTGAAAATCACCTTCTCCACTTATTTTTACTTTAAATTCACATGTGAAACTAGCATGCAAAATTGCAGAATATAACAACAATGTTTGTTGATTTATCTTTTTTTTTCAAAGCCCACATTACTCTTTTTCTAAACATATGGTTTCCGCAATAAATAAATTTTATTCGATATACGACATATACTTAAATACTCTGAACGTAGATAAAATATTGTAGACAACATGTTTCAAAATTAGGTTTAGTTACTCTCTCCCATCGGTCATGTTCTAACTTGAACAGCTCGTTACAAAATCTCTGCTTTTGTAACTAGTCGTCTAAATAACTATATGACATTCATCTGATGAAGATATGGTGTATTGAAACAGCTGTTAGGAATGTTAAATAAAATATGAAAATCCTGTAAAACATTGATAGTTTTATTTATTAAATACCTCATGGATTCTCATCTAGTAATCAATTGACTTGCCGTTTACTTGATGAAAATCAATTTTTTATGACTATTTAACTCATGCCACAAATGCTAGTCAACGACCAATCACGTTTCAATGAATGTTGTTTTACAACCAATGACAGTCGTGTTTCACCTAGCTCTATATCGATTTCTCTTTATCAGCTCCTGCTTTTGTGATAAAGAAAGCTCCTCCTTTTTAATGTTCTGAACAGGTCAAAGCATTATTTTTCTCCAACAAATGCATTGAATATAGCAAATAATGAAAAGATTCCTTGATTTTACTGAGTTCTTTACTAAAAAAATGAATGAATAACCCGTGATGTTGATTATGATATATAGTTTGATGTGTTTTATTATTTCTCCACTTGGGTGCACTCTTACACTATTGCGATCTTATTTGGCAATAAATAATATGATCAAGCAGCAGTGAATGAACATAACCTCACATTTCTGATTTGTTTTCAAACATCGCCGTTTACATTAAATATATAAATATTTTAAAATAACTGTAGTGAAAGAATGATTTGTGAGTAAACAGCTTAATTTTATTCGTTAAATAGTCCTAACAAATGCCGCTCTTGATTTCCAAATTCTCTAGATAAATTCATTCCTCACTTCGTGAGTCGTGAATTTATCGATAATTTGGAAATCACTCGTGGCATTACTTATGATAAATAAATAAAAAAAATAAAATCCTTAAAGTTTTATATGATTTTCATATATTTATTAAGATACAAATTCGTTACAGC
The DNA here is from genome assembly GCA_030220185.1 of Diploptera punctata. Classification (NCBI taxonomy): domain Eukaryota; kingdom Metazoa; phylum Arthropoda; class Insecta; order Blattodea; family Blaberidae; genus Diploptera; species Diploptera punctata. Next base: position 138,683 of record JASPKZ010003793.1, read on the forward strand.
TGTTTCAGTATTTTGTGCCTTCTTCAGAAGAATGTTATATTGATTACAAATGAATTATGTATATATATATATATATATATATATATATAATAACAAAAATCATTTGTAGTTAATATAATGTTCGTCTCAAGAAGGTACAAAGTACTGAAACAGCTGTAACGAATTTGTATTTTAATAAATATGAAAGTCATATAAAACTTTAACAGTTTTATTTTTATTAATTAACATAACCAAATCAATTGATTACTTCAAAACTCTGTTAGTATAGTTTGGAATCACACTGTATGACCGGAGGCTAATCCATGGTGGAATTGTGTGCCATCACACAAGTGGTGCTATGAGGTGGTTTGGAATTGTGCACAAGATTTGCTGTTCATTGAACAAATATTATGCAAATACTCCAATGTTCCCATTTCAAATATTCATTCAATGTTGAGAACCGGAGTATGGTCTCCAAGTACCATTAGATCTGCTGCTGAACCACCAACCATTGACATAATCTGTACGAGGTAGGGTATGTACTAATACACTTCTGTAGTCGCGTGGCTGGCAAGCGTGGCTGCATCGACTGTGTATTATAGCCTCACTAAGATGGCTGTCCAGCGGTTCGCTTTGTTTCCCCGCAGCTGTTATATATAATTAAATACAAAGATGCCGACTACCGCCAATATAATAATTCTGCATGTTAATCATTGTCAAGTATTGTCACGCGGCACCCGCTTTTACATAAATGGACAACCATCATAGTGAGGCGATAATACCCAGGTGTGAATGCTGGCAGTTAAGGAGTGGTATTAGTGTTTGGCCATATTGACAAGGAAACAGTCAACCGTTGCATGCCGATACTTACCTTGAAATTTCTCTCAGAGATGCGCTGTGATGTACCATGGCCGTGTCAAAAAAAAAAAAACTGCAGTTTTAAAGAGCAAGTCACAGAAATCGAAACCAGAATCCAGCAATGGCAGATGTACATCCCTCCATGAGTTAAGCATAGAGTGGAATGAGGCGGGACGCGGCTCGGACAACATTCTGTCAATACAGGAGTTGTATTACTTCCCTAAAGTTCAAATGAGAGATTGGCCCCTCCTTTTAGTGTGTTGCAGTTAAAAAGGCAGATAATTTTTTGGAACGGCATTTGTACATCACAACGCTTATTTGGAAGAAATTTCAAGGTAGGTTTTGGCATGCAATGGTTGACAGTTCCTTTATGAGATTTTTCGGATTTTTCTCGGGATACTTCTGTTTCCTTAATTTCGTTTTCCCGCACTTTCATGTCATTTCATTTCCCGTTCATTAATGTCATATCGTCCACCGCTGTGGTCTCGAGGTAGCGTGCTGCCTTGTCACGCAGTGGGCCCGGGTTCGATTCCCGGTCGGGACAGGCTCCTGGGTGAGGTTTTTTCGGGGTTCTTCCTCACCTGTAAAACAAATATGGAAAGCAACGGGAAGCTACCACACCTACAATTCCCTAGTAAAGCTGCAAGCATAGCATGATACGTTTACATCATTTCATATTAGGGAGGGGGGAAATAAATAGTCTGGTTAGCAATTCTAAAGGCGTTAAATTATGTAGTAGAGGAGATCTAGTGGGGCATGCAGTTATTACAACTTTAGAAAAAATGTAGATCTGGACCGGAATATTAACACAATATAGCTTTATGCACTGGAGTAGACGCACACACTACTGAGAAACACTAAGAAATTGGGACTGGAAGTAAATATCAATAAAAATAAATATATGGTCACACATAAAAATACATTATATAATGGAAATGGACAGCTAATGACAAATGAGGGAAATTTTGAGGAAGTGGCTGAATTCAAATACCTAGGAACAATAATCACAAACAGGAATGAGATGCACAAGGAAATTAAACATGGGCTCAATTCTGGAAATGCATGTTATTATGCATTACGGAGACTCTTGACTTCCCAACTCCTTTCAAAAAACGTTAAACTGAAAATATATAAAACTATTATTCTACCAGTTATATTATATGAATGCGAAACATTGGTCTCTTACTTTAAGGCAGGAAAGGAGATAATGAGTGTTTGAGAATAAGGGGGAGTACATAGAGGCTTCTAAGACGCCGCTCCAAGAACCAAAAACTGAAAACAGTTCTCTTCGTTTTATAATTGACGTATAAAATGACGTTTTGATGTCAACTTCGCGTGGATATAATTACCTTAAAATCGTTCGACTTTTATATTTTGCAGTATTATAATAATATAGTCCACCGCTATGGTCTCGAGGTAGCGTGCTGCCTTGTCACGCAGCGGCCCTGGGTTCGATCCCCGGTCGGGACAGTTGTTCTGGGTGAGGTTTTTATCGGGGTTTTTTCCTCACCTGTAAGACAAATGTCAGGAGAACTTTAAGGCCCAAACGGTCCCCGAAATCATATGGCCATCTTCATCCTTATCGTTATCATCATCATCATCATCATGAACATCCTTCACCGGTGTGGAAAGCAACGGGAAGCTACCACACCTGCAATTCCCTAGTAAAGCTGCAAGCATAGCATGAAAATGCTATGATTGCAGTGAAGGACCTGCCCTCGGGCAGAATTACTATGAATGGAATTACAATATAGTAATGTTAGTGTCAGTGAATAAAACGTGACAACGCCGTTGATATGCTATACTTATCCGTGCAAAGTAGACATACCTAACCACAAAGCAAAGCGCCTATAAACTAAAATACCGAGTCCACTGTATTTACATATTAAGAACACCAAAACTACGGCCGCGGGCCGGATATGGCCCTCCATCAGTTTCTATCCGGCCCCTTTGGGATTGTAGCATTCTAATTAATTAAAGTATGTTAAGGGTAGGCCTATAATACGATTAGTTCATCTGTAATGGAATAAGAACTTGTGAAATGTGTTATAACGACATTACAAGAAAAGTAGCAAATCAACACACGCTTATAATTATAATTATTATTTATTTAGCAGGTTTCGCAATAATTCACATCTTCCTGCGCCCAATTATTATACTGTCATTCTCCTCCACATCTCTCTGTCATTCCAATCTCCATAATCCATTTCTTTTTCCCCTCATGTTACTCAAAACACCTTCAATCCATGTTATTTTTGGAAGTCTTTTTCTTCTTGTACCAAGTGCTGCCCATTGTAGCTTCCTTTTTTGGGGATGTGTCTTCTGTCATTATTTTTACGTGACCATACCATTTTAATGATTTGTTTTTCATAAAATTCACAATTGAAATTTGAATATTCATCTTTTGTTCAATTACACCGTTTCTTATTTTATCTCTTCTACAAATGATAATAATAATAATAATAATAATAATGATAATAATAATAATAATAATAATAATAATAATAATAATGATTACAATAATTCACAACAGCTAAAATAGGGCCTACGGCCCGCGCCACCTTAACGCTTTTTCCATTTAGCCCGATACAAATAACTTTTGGCAGCTCTGTTCTATACAGTGTGATAGAAAGAAACACCAACAACGAAGGTAAGGTGGTATATTGAGATGCGTTGATCACTTTTTAATAATATTTACCAATGTCCGGAAATGTTGCTTTTTCACACTATGAGTAGCTACCTTCTCAAGAGTTCCGTTAGATTTCAAGACTCAATACTTGACAATACTGTCACAGGCACAGATGTTTTGAAAATATTCTCCTCCCATTTCATTGCAGAGCGTACATCGGCGGTGTTGTGATTGGCGCACACGTTCAAATACGCCTGGCCTCGTTTGAATTGTTTCTGTAGCAGCGTGGATTCGGGCTATAATATTCATACGTGACTGTACTAGAGTTTAATAAACAGATTGTTTCATGTCGCCCCACAAAATGTAGTCGAGAGATTTAAGATCATGTGATCTCGGAGGCCATGGGACTGGTGCCCTTTGACCTGGATACGTGGTATCCAAATGTCTCCTCACATTGGCAAGAAGTGAACTGGAGCTTTGTCGTGTTGTAACCACATTCCGTTGCGAAGTAATGTATCACAGGTTCCCTACCTGTGAGGTGTTGTCAAGTAATAAGTTTTCAAATCCTTCGAACTAAGACTGATTTTGAGACATAATTGTCCAGTTGTAGTGTGAAAACGCATCATTTCCGGACATTGGTATCTTATTAAAATATGATCAACATATCTCAATATAGGCCTACTACCTCATCTGTTGTCGGTGGTTTTTGCAACTCCCGTTATGTACTTTTACATGCCCCACACAGGACTTACAAGGAACGACCTGAGAGGATTTGAAACTTTTGAACACTTAATTTTTTTGGGAATAGAGGCCGTCCCCGGATGAGTGATCTGATTTTAATTTGTAGGCCTAATACTTAAAAAAATGGAGTTATGTTACAACCCGTGTTTCATCATTAGGTATATCACAGGGAATTTTCAGAAATGTGTGAAAATTACATATCATAGGGTTCAGTTTATTGAATGGAGCGGAAGCCATTCTTGAGGAAGCTGATTACCTGTATCGTGTTGATGTGAGACTTCTAAACGAGCGGAAGAGGACAGCTGGTCTTTCTTTCCTAAACTTAGAGCACTTTGCTATTCTTAAGTGTTTCATACTTGCTTCAAATTTACAGTATTATCTAAAAAAATATATTTCTTTAGTTATTAACATCTCATTTTGTGTTATCGAATTTTGATAAAACGATTCTTCAGTATTCCAACCACATGCTACGCCCGCAATTCCCCTACATGTTAGTATAAATCTCTGTATATCGGCATATGGTCTTCAGAGGGAGGGGAAGTCATGATGACCTGTGGTCTGCATGCTGAGAATAATGACAGATGACTTGTGGTAGTCAGCACTTTACTGCGCCGCAATAGCCTAAGCACAATGCTTTAGGCACAGGTAGTGACCGCAACACAATTTTCCACCACTAACGTATAGAAATGAATGAACCGTTTAACCCTAGATTGTTAATGTATCCCGTAAAGACACATTGATTTAATATATTTAATAGTTTTAATAAAACAATTGAAAAAATGATTAGGTAGAAATTATTTAATTTATTCAAATTATACAATAGTGCATAATAATAACTTATACCTTATCCGCTCTTAGAGCGAATCTAACGTAAAAATCGTCAGTTGTATTCTTCAGCTATTCGCACCACACTTACTGTCACATTGGCAGAGAGCACGTGTGAAATGTACAAGACATGAGATCGTTGAATGGGGTAGAAAGCTGGTGATTTTTTTACTGAATTTGTGCAATTCATTTAAAATAATTGTTTTTTGATTATTAGTCAAAGGTTTGCCAGACTTGTGGTTAAAAAATTTAGATGGCGACACAGCAACAGAAGACTCGACACATTCAGCCATTTTGTTGTATCAGAATCGACTGAAGCATGCCTCAAATGCATCATCCATATGTAATAAACTATTTGAAGTTCCAATTACTGATTAGGTATATTTTAAAATATTTTCTGTGTTTATTTTCATTCACGAAGAATAACAAGTATATTCACAGGACATATTTTTTAATTTAATGAAGCGATTATATTTTCGCGTACTTATTGATTGTACATCGTACGTCGGTCTCCATAACCAATGAAAAGCGAGCAGGTCACATGGTGTTGTTTTGATGAGGATCACTCTAAAACCGGACAGACTTTAGTGTCATGGTTTTTATTCATTGCTGTCTGACAATCGCGAGATTGTAGCAGAGAGTTCTATGTGTATTTTAGCAAATTCCGAAGGAATTAAGTTATTTAATTCTTTGTATATGCTATTACAATATACTGAGACAGGTATTCTCAAGAAGCAGTGTAATCCGATTATTAGAAGTGAGGATTTATGTGAAAACCGAAATTAAACATTCACTTCACCAATCGCCAATATAAACACATTCGAATATTTGGATATAACTGTTAACGAAATTCTGTAGAGAAGGAAATGAACTAAATATATCATAACAAAACAAAGCTAACCTTGCAAACCTAGAGCTGTTCAAAATTTAACTATTTTTAAGAAACGCAGAGCTTAATTGTACACACCAATAAAAAAACCAATAATTGTATACGTGAGGAACCTGGGTTCAAACTACAGCAGATATATCAATGTTATTAATATTTGAAAGGAAAACATTTAGAAGAATACTAGAACAGTGTAAAGATAATGAAATTAGGATAATGTGAGGAAATAATTAATTATATCTCCTAAACAACAAAACAAATGTCCTCTGTTTTGTAAAACCAAAAAGACTACTGTTTTCATGATTTATAGATTATGCCAAAAAAAACGAAGAAATAATTTTGGATTGAAAACCCGAAGGAATAAGACTTAAAGGGAAATCTAAGCACAGATGGGAAAACAATGTGATAAATGACTTAAGAGAGATGAAAATCTAAAACTGGAATTCACTCATAAAAAACAAGATAGATAAAAAAGAATTGTTGAGAAAGCCAAAATATCCCAATAGAGCCTGCCGATAAAGTATAATAATAATAATAATAATAATAATAATAATAATAATAATAATAATAATAATACTGAAGCCTGAAAATTCAACAAAAACTTAGAACAAAAACTTATGTCGATGGAAACGAATTTTTTGAGGAGAGAAGCAAGAAGATCCAAATTGTAAAAACATATGAAGTAAATTCATATGAGAAAAAATTAATATTAAATATTCAATAATAGATTTTATAATATATAAGGAATTGGTATGAACATGTACGATGGATTCAAGAATAAAAGTCACCAATAAAACATTAAATGGTGTCCACCTTCAAGAAGAAAGGAACTTATGAATGCAAGAAATAGGACCTGGAATGAGAACAAGAGGATTGGAGGACATAAAGTGGGTAGATAGGGACGAGAGGAGAAGGAAAATAAAACTTCAGGCACATAAAAGTATAAACATTGAAAATCTGCTTGTAAATAAATAAAAAATCGTAATAATAATAATAATAATAATAATAATAATAATAATAATAATAATAATAATAATAGTAATAGATTTAGAATAGATTTATTTAGCATGGTGGAGTTAAGGACATGTGGCCTTCTCTTCCACTCACCAGAACAAACATATGTTACATATGAATACAAAAAAAATTACAATAATAGTCATATTAAACAGGACAAACATATGTTACATATAAATACAAAAAAATTACAATAATAGTCATATTAAACAGGATAAACATATGTTACATATGAATACAAAAAAATTACAATAATAGACATTGAACAATTAATTATCTGTCATATTGAATAATAATGAAAATAATGTCTAATAATACAATGAAACTAAATACAATTAAAATTAAATTAATGATACAATGAATAAAAAAAAGGAATAACAGCTCGAATCTACTATACGTAAAAAGAAAAGAAAAAAATACAAAGAAAGTAATAAACTACAATGAATTAATCTACGCTTTTTGTACAAGGCATTAGGTAAATATATTAACAAATCCTAAGTCTATTTTTATTAAATAATGCAAAAACGCATTATTAATTCTTAAAAAGTAATATTAGTGAGTTGTTTCTGTTAGTAATTTTATTTTCAATTTGTTTCTGAAAGATGGTAAAGTTTGGCAGTCTCTGTCATAGGGTTGATGATAATTTAAATATTATCCACGTCCCCTCCATTGGTTACGAACCACACTTTGGGAACTGCTGGTTTAGATAATGAAAAAGTGAAATAAAAGAATTACACGAAAAAGCTATTTACTGTAATTACAGAAAATAATGTTTAAGTGTGCACTGTTAGATGCATCTATCCCATGGAAGCAGGATCGTAGTAATTATATAAGCAGTGGTGTGTAAGGAAGAGATAAAGGCTACTTAAATTGTTCAATTTAGTACCTCTCGTTAATCAGTTACATATTGAAAGTAGGAGGTTGAAGAAGCACTCGACCGAAGAAAAATTATTACATTTCTTCTTCGCATAATTAACAAACTTGTTAGACTTATAATTACAAACAGATTTTCTACTAAGATATCACAAGCCATTCTGAGCAATTTATAGCTTAAACTCAAACAACCGGTTTTTTTTCTTTAAATTTATTTTATGATAATGAATAGATTAATAAATAAACGAACATTTTAAAAGTTGTGTCTAATTTATTAGTTATCGTGTTGCAGGATAGTAATTATTTCTCAAATATTTGCATTCAAATTTACTTTACTTTATACTCTGTGTGTTGAGTAAGATATAACATTGCGTTATAACGTTTATTAGAGAATTCCGAAGGAATGAAGCTACTGAGGTTGTTCCCATGAAAAGATTTTTGAAACATTTTTGCACATCTTCATCTACTCTTCTAGTAGACACCGAAAATAACCATGACCAATAAATAACTAACTTACTGGCTCTATCGAACCCGCAGACTCATGTCCGCGCGGACATAAGCTCTCCATACATCCCTATCCTGAGTTAATGTTTTCCAATCATCCCCTGTATAATCTACATCCCTTATAAAATCATGGATAATGTTATACTCTCACTGCATTCTTGGTCTACCAACTGGGCTTTTTCCCACTGGTTTTACCTATCAGAAGCTTCCATGCACCTCTTTCATCCCCCATACATGTCACATGTCCTGCCCATCGCAGTCTATGAGACTTGACTGTTCTTATTATAACAGGCTTCCTATAAAGACCATGTAGTTCACTGATATGTAGTCTTCTCCATTCACCTGTGTGTTCTTCTATTTTTGACCCAAAAATGTTCCTAACAACCTTATTCTCTAATACTCTTAATCTTCTTTCCTCCCTTAAATTAAGAGTCCATGTTTCGCATCCATATAATACAACTGTTTTAGGCCTATATATATTTTCAGTTTAACATTTTTTGAAAGAAGGTGGGACGACAAGAGTCCCTGTAATGTATAATAGCATGTATTTCCAGAATTGAGCCTATGCTTAATGTTTTATGCATCTCATTCCTATTTGTAGTTATTGTTCCTAGATACTTGAAATCAGCCACTTCTTCAAATTTAATGCGTTGCTATTTATATACGTTGGGTTGTCATTCATTCAATGAGAGACTCTCAGGAGCAGGTCTGCTGTTGATGGGACTAGTCCCGAAAGGCCTACAGTAGATTAATATTTTAAGAAGTGGAGGAGACGAACCTATGAGGTAAATAATTTTACATTGTAATTGTAATATTGTGTCTAACATCTCCACGGAGTTTTACAATGAATTTTATTAACGTTGGTGGAAGGATTTACTTTAATTGAAGAATGATTGTACATGTGTTGCCCGGTTAAACACACAACTACAATACTGCGTGTTACAACAGATGTCGCTGCTAATGGTAGAGTGGAACTGATGCCTATGGATAACCCGTACATTAAGCCGAATGAGAAAATATATCTCTACAAATGAATTTCCTGACAACATATAAATTGCAGGAAAATGCAGTTACACTATTTCCTATTTCAACTACAAAACGTTTACATAACTACACTATTCCTAACTATGTAGTTAAGAGTAACAATCCGATAAATGATAAAATGTGAGTACGTGCCTCAATGTTACAGCACGACGGTATATTAATTTACTGGCTTTTCATTATCGTGCAAATATGAGAATATTGCGAACTGTATGTTCAAAATATAATAATAGCTATCCAGTATCCGTTACTAATGTATTTAACAAAATTAATTATAATGAAACCATGCCACGGAGCGAGTTGGCTTACGCAATAGTGTTTGAGACGCACATTTTCGATAGGTTCCGGGTTCGTATACCAAATGCCGAATACGCTGAGGATTTTTCTTAATTTCCTTTTGTCCTCAAGGCAAATTCTGGGTTGTAATTTCGTTACTATACTAATTCCGAGCTAAGTTCCAGTCGTATTGTAAACAAATCAGATGTATGAATGCATTTTCTTGATCGAATAATGGTTTTCCTTTCAGCGTGAAAGAAAATGTAGTTCGATCCCTAATATCAATCATCATCAGCATCAAGGATTAGACCTGCTGGTCTATTCCGACAAGGATGTAGTTTATCACCCACTTTGTTTAATATATATATAGACGATATTTTAAATAAATGGAAAGTTTTAGTAAATCCAGGAATAAGAATAGATAATAAAGTGTGCATAAATAATCTTCTATTTGCTGACGATGTAATCATAATACAGAAAAATGAAAGACGACTTACAGAAATCAATGCATGCATTAAATGAAATATGTAAGTTATACGATCAAAAGATTTCTGTAAGGAAAACGAAGACCATGGCTTTTAGAGGAAGAGATCCAGTGAGAACCAAAATTATTTTAGAAAATCAAAGTATAGAACAGGTGTCTAGTTTCAAATATTTGGGCTGTGAAGTTGGCTACAATGTGGAAAGAGATATTGACTCCAAAATAAATAAATTTCAGATGGTGTGTGGAACAATACAGAGAACATTCAAAAATAAAATTAGAAAAAGAAACCAAGATAAAAATGTATAATGTTATGGCGGTTCCCACAATATTGTATGGATGTGAAACTTGGGCTCCAGTGAAAAGACAGAAGGATAGAATACAGACGGCAGAGATGCGGTTCCTAAGACAAGTAAAAGGATGTACAAGACTTGATAGAATAAGAAATGAGGATATAAGAGAAGAATTGAAAGTACAGCCTTTATTGGATAAAGTCACGAATTACAGACAGAAATGGATTGATCACATGGATGGTATGAGTAAGGAGAGATATCCATTGTTAGCCAGGAACTATCAAGCAAGAGGAAGGCGTGATGTTGGAAGACCTAGAAGACGTTGGGCTGATGCAATATGACGTCGGAACGGGCAATTGCCTAATCCCTGGAGTGATGATGATGATGATGATGATGGTCTATTCCGATCTCATGTTAAATTGGTCTATCCATCTTTTACTGGATCTTCAAACATTTTCTTCGCCGAAGTGGTTTGTAATGAAGAATCTGTTTCGGAATTCTATTGTTATCCATTTTATTGATGTGGTCCATCCATGCATCTCTGTATTGTGTAATTCTGTCTAATAGTTTGAATATATCCAGTTATCTTGGTATATCCTCACTTCGCCTTTGTTCCATTAGGACCAGCAGCATCAAACATCATACTGGATGCTGTAGCGAAGAATGAACTGCTGAAGATGGGACGGATGTCCTGAAAGGCCTACAGGCATAAAGATGACATATTTTAAAAGATGAGGACGACGGATTTTACCTAAAAAGGTATTTTAACTTATTTTATTTTATTATATGGGAGAAACTTACAATAAATAATTACAATTTAATATATGAACTAAGTATTGTTTTATTATTAAGCATAGGCAATGCATAATATCTTAGAATTTCAATTGTTTAAAATGACCGCTTCTGAAGAATTTCTAAAATATTGGAAATGAAAGTCTTTGAAAAGCGGAGAAAATTTTTTTTTTAATGTTTTAAAATAGTTAATAAAAATATTCCATATTAGCCACTCAGAATGTAGTAAAAATATCACCAAATGTTACAGGCGAGTCAGCATGGAACATAAATTATGCTCAAAATGAAATTTTAAACATTATATCTATTGACACCAAGAAAAAAGCGTTAATTTTCTGACTAGATTGGCACATACATAATTGTTGTCATCTTTTATCTTGTATTTAGTCTTATTTTTCGTAAAGTACAATAGTGCATAAGGACAATGTAACTATCATTGGCAGTTCAGTACAGGCCTACAATTTAGTCATTTGGCGGGTAAAAGTAGTAGGCCTACCAAATTTCCTCCAATAGACTTAAATCGGCGGAGTAAGAAGTGTTCTACAAATAAAAAGTGATCCCACTACAGCCTTAGGAGTTTAAGGCTTCTACCTTTCCAGATATAATCGACACGAGAGGCCAGTCGGCTTGTCAGCTCTGAGTGACAGCCATATTTACCCGCAGAACAGTCAAATATTCAATGTGAGAGGCCGGGTCGACCTCAGGATCATGATGCCTCCAAAAAAGTTTAAAGTAGTTTAACCCATTCGCCTCAGAAGACGAAGTACATTCGCTTAACTCTGCTGTCATATATTTTGTAATATTTTGTACATCCCTTGACTGGTTATATTTTGTTAACATTTGTGATTAGTAGAGGAGTGTGTTTTGGTCTTCACCCTATTTTGAGATCTCGAGTACCGTTATCTGTTGTTCGTTTTGAATGTCTGAAAATATACAATGTAATTTACGGTGACTTAAATCCGGTTTCTGGTGAAATACATTGAGCATTTAAACCTGAAGTGAGTGGGTTAAAATGTCTTACCTCATCGGAACTTAGAACTTTCGAAATTCCGGCTTGTAACTTATTGCTTTAACCTACTAAGTTACAGAAAATATCACGTCTTCTTCTTCATCTTCTTCTTAATTAGCACAAGCCAGGTGTGTTCTCGCTTACTACATGACTCTCCTCCATTCATCCCTGTCCCTCGACAGCTGTCTATAATTTCCAGTTTTTGCCCTCTCCAGATCCCGCCACACACAGTCTCACCATATTGATCTCGGTCGACCCCTTGATCTTGTTCCCTCGTGATATCTGTCAAAAAGTATTTAATTTTTCTATTAACCTCCATTCGATTCACATGCCCCAGCAATCTCAACCTTGACAGCCTGATATACCTGTGTTATTATGTCTACTTCTTTACGTAGTTCATATCGTTCATTGTTATATCTGCTTCTGCACATATTTCCACATTTGATTGCAACAAAAATTCTCCTCAGAATTATTTCTTTCAAACATGGCGATGTGTTCACAGATAATAGTATATTACGATGCAAGGTTGGGAAGTGGTATTTACAGAATCGAGGAAAATTACCGAGATTCTGTAAAACATTTCACAAACGAATGTTGTACATTATTTTTTTGCGCGATGGTGTTTTGAAAATAAAATAGTAGTAAAATAATATATTTGTTGGAAATATGTGCATTCATTAAAACAATTGAGTAACGTTAACAGTGTGGGCAATGTTTATTGGTTGAAACTACAGGAGGCCGTGAGACCATTATTATTGATAAAATGGCGCAAGTTGTTGTTTTATATCGTTTCAAATAAAGTTCAGTTCATTTCAAATGCAGTGATTTGTTTCGTATAATGTATATTAACACTACCTTTTGGATATTTTTTGTATATACATTGTACGTAGTATTAAATGGAGGGCAGTGGTTTTTCTACCCGCACGTGGGTGTAAATGTAATATTACAGTATAATTATTTAGGTAGGCAATCCCGAAATGTAGGAAGTTGAACTTTCAATCATGGTCGCCATTGCTGTAAGTACGACAAAACGCACTATCGCGCAAAAACTATTTTTACACGCTTTATATTAGCTTGACCTGTATATATCTATCTATGTGACGGAATCTTTCAACGCGATTTTCACCCACTTAAAATCATTGGATCGACTTGAAACTTTGTTTGCTTGTAGAGGACCCGTGACAATATAACGATTTCATATTTTTTCTACAATCCTGGCCAGAATCATCAGAAAATAAAAAAAATGAAAACTGGTATAATAGGTTACGGACTTGTCGACTTTATAGTCAATCGTTGTAAGAGCTCAGTTGGTAGAGCGGTGAACTGTAGTGGTATATAATTTCAGTAATCCATAGGTCACTGATTCAAATCCGGCTGGGACGATTTTTTTAGAAGAGTATTACTTTTAACTCATACTAAAATAGTATCGAATTTAAAGATATTTACATTTTTATCTTATTCTGTAAAATATTAAAACTAAAAAATAAAAAATAAATAATAGTTTTAAAAATTTAAAACAACACGCTTTGTTAGAAAACCGAACTAAAAATGAAAAATAATTTTAATTTCCAATACTCTTGGGATAAAATTAAAGTGGTCCACAAAATAATCATATCCAACACATCTAGAATAAAACTAGAGTTATCAACAAAAAGAAAATAATTTTACCATCAAAAGCGTGGGGTCCTCTATATCAATTAATATATTTGATAATAAACAGATACTGGTAGAAGTAAAGTCTCTAAGAAGAACATGTAAAAAAATCATAAAAAGCACCCCACGCTTTTGATGGTAAAATTATTTTCTTTTTGTTGATAACTCTAGTTTTATTCTATATGTGTTGGAGATGATTTTTTTGTTGACCACTTTAATTTTATCCCAAGTGTATTGGAAATTAAAATTATATTTCATTTATTAGTTCGGTTTCCTAATAAAGCGTGTTGTTTTAGATTTTTTAAAACTATTGTTTATTTAAAGCCAGTGTCTCAGCACCATATGTTAGAACTGGTCTAATTAAAGTTTTATAAATACTTGTTTTAATCATCATATCACCATATTTGTCGTAAAAACCCGGGTCGAGTCATAGCCTCATTAAGCATTCTTTTCCAGACCTCTCTATTCCTGGTGACTGTCCACCAATTTCGAATTTTAAATCTTTGGACATCTTCCAAAACTCCATCCATCCAGCTAGCTTTAGATCTTTCAGAGTTTCTCCTTCCATCTGGATGGTCTATCATTATTTTTAACCGTTTCACTATTATCCATTCTATCGATATGTCTTGCCTATCTCAATCTAGCTATTGTAATGTCTGTAACAATATCTAGTGACTTACACAAATTATATAATTCATCATTTTACGGTAACTTGCTTTAATATCACTTGGAATTATTTTATTCTTTATTAAAGGTAAAATATTAATTTTTGTATCTCATTCTTCAGTGTCGTGTGTTAATAATGAACCAAGATATACAATTCTTCGACTCAAAAAGTGTAATTTCCTATATTTATCAAAAAGTATCAAACGTAGAGAAGTTAAATTAGGGCGGAGAGATATAGAAAGAGAGATATAGAAAGAGAGATATAGAAAGAGAGAGAGAGAGAGAGAGAGAGAGAGAGGAAGAGAGAGATAAAGATAGAGAGAGTTGATTTTCTCATCTCTTTAAAACGTGTTAGGAGAGGTTATTTACGTAATTCTCCAAAATGTAATATTCCGACAGAAACAAGAACATTTGACAATCTTTGGACATAATTACATTCAGTAAACGCACATCAGACTTACGTCAGCTTGATAAAATGTAATCTACGTTGATTATAATTATGTATGAATTAACTAATATCGTAATGGCTTACTCATGGAAAATTCATCTTCACAGCTAAAATGATTGTATTAATGTTCAATTTTGGACAAGTTTAGGGCTGTTAATAACAGCATAAAAGCTGTTCTTCTTATTGGATCTACTGCCCAATGTGAGTCATATCATTCTTAATAATCCTTTTTCAACTTCGTCTCTGCTTTTCTACAGTGAAATTCATCTATTTATTGACTGATGCATATTTGCCAGTCATTCCCTCGTATCGCGACACAGGAGTTATCCCCGCTCCCTATAACCTATAGTTTAATATAACTGTCAAGAAACGTGGACATGGGTTCCACTGGAGTAAAATTTTCCGGAGATAAAATGGTAAAATAATCCCCATTCGGTTACCCATTCCAAAGGCTCAAACACGGGAAAGACAGACGAATGGAGAAGACTACATAACATTGAGCTTACATTGATCTTTATAGGATATCCAGATATCAATAAGAACAGGTTGAGTCTCATAGAATGTGTTGGACAGGACACAGTGACATACCATGTGAAATGAAATAGGAGCCATGGTAGTTTACTGTAGCGAAAACTGAGCGAAAAACGCCCAGTTGGTTAGATCAAGAATGACGCGTGGTGGCTAGGACATAACATTAAGCACATCCGATTCTGAGGGAAAGTGATTTACTACAGGAATAGCGTGGGCAAACATTCCTAGCTCACGATAGGATTGTGTATGGAGACATTGTGTTCGCGCGGCCATGAACACCCACATGGCTAGCATCAGTATCAGTAAATTAGTTATGCATGCTATTTATATTCGGTCGCCCAGGTGGGTCTAGTGGTCTATGTTCCTTTCGCCTCTAGTTCCCATGTTCGCAATTTACGAACCCCCGAAACGTTTTTTAGGTATGGTAAACTCCAACGGGAAGTTCTACATGAGGGCTCTCTTAAGAACCGTGTGGTATCGATTGTCTGCAAGATTTTCGCCGATTCGTATAAAAGAAACCTTATGCCTAAAAATAGTCCCTGTGAGCAAAATTTAACTCGCCTTCCCCATCCAATTAATATCTTAGTTGCCTGCTAGATGTCTCATTGAGGATGTGCTGCTCATGTGTCACTTACTGACATCTATAGCGAAGTAAGCATATTTCGTGTGCCAATTATACACAGTTCAAAATAATTACCGGAACATGTTTTTGAATGCATGCCGCTCTGCATGGAAGAATAATTTACAACTAACTATGCCACCAAATAAATATTTATTCTTTACAAATTAAGTACAGAAAGAATCATAATTGTATTTCCGTTCATTTTCATAACAGAAATCGAATTGTCCACATGGTGGCGATTACAAAGTGATAGCGGTCATTAATGAAGTCGTATAGGTCGGTTTCCATCAGAGTTGGAGAGCTTCGGTGTTGTGAATGCCCTCCCCGAGCATTTATCACAGACAGACACCTACCTGGCGAGCCCCGTATAAGTCTACGGACGTCTCTCTGTGATATTCGTTTCCGTTCTTCAATGAGAGCATGTTCGAGTTCTTGGAGAGTCTGAGATGCCACAGGCCGACCACTAACACGTCTGTCAAGCATTTCCCTCACAGTCTCGATGGGATTCAGGTCGGAACTCACCGCTGGCCATGCCATCACTGGAATTCCCAGCCTTCGCAAGACATCCCTGGTGATGCCTGCCAACGTGCTCTAGCATTATCGTGCATAATAAGGAAACCAGGGACAACACAGGCACCACATGGTGTATTAGGATCTGCTCAATATATTGGACGGCGGTAAGGTTACTACGGACAATGGCAAGATCCGAACGGCCTTTTATACAGATCCCACCACATACCATCACAGAACTTTGTCCGAATTCGTCGACTTCCTGGATAATACGTGGCATGTACTGCTCACAATATCGTCACCAAACACGTACGCGTCCGTCACATGCATCAGAGGAAATCTGGAATCGTCTGTGAATAACACAGTTCTCCAGTGACGAAGTTGCCAGTTGTTGTGGGTACTCGTAAACAGAAAGCGGGCTGCATGCAGTTGCGGCGTTAAGCGAGGCATTCGAATAAGACGTCTGGGTCATAAAAACTGTTCTCGTAACCTGTTCCTTACTGTTTGATAGGGCACCGTGGTTCCAGTGGCCATCCTGAGGTCTTGTTGCAGTTTTCTGGCAGAGTCTATACGACGCCGCAACGCACAGGTGACCAGATATCGGTCATCACGTGGGGTTGTAATGCATCGACGACCTTGTCAACCTTTCGTGTGAACTGCCCTGTCTCATTGTAGCGATTCCACAACCGAACAATGACAGACGGAGACACATTGAGATCCTTGGCAGCACGATGAAAAGTCCATTCTTCCTGAATAAAAGTGACTGCCCTTTTGACCAGTACGTCGGTAAGATGTCGCATTGCACTTGCTCCGTTCAATACAACCTCAACTACTGACTACTTCAGTCTGTGTCCCTCTTGACGACACACTGACATAACAATATTCACTTTATTCTGAGGGGTCTAAGAAACTAAGAAACTAGGGCTACAAGTAAATATCAATAAAACTAAATATATATTCACACGTGGAAATGCATTTTAAAATGAAAATGGAAGTTAATAACAAATGAACAATTTTGAAGAAGTGAATAGTAGAGGAGACAGTACATCTCCTTGCTTTAACCCATTGTGAATTTGATAAGTATGTGAAAACTGGATGGCTACCCGCTCCATACTCTTTGAGTCATTTAGACGCATTCTAAGAAGTCTTATCTTTATTAGGAATTCCGAATTGCAAAAAAATACTATTCAAATTCTCTATCTCTCTCTCTATCTCTGTCTCTATCTCTATCTGTCTCTCTATCTCTCTCTATCTCACTCTCTCTATATCTCTATCCCTCTCTATATCTCTATCTCTCTATATCACTCTCTATCTCTATCTCCCTCCCTCCCTCCCCCCCCCCCCTCTCTCTCTCTCTCTCTCTCTCTCTCTCTCTCTCTCTCTCTCTCGAATCGTATGCCTGTTTGAATTTATATATATATAATTGATGTACTGAATTGGAACAATTATATATTGCAAAATTAAGACTCGTAATAAATCGGTGTCTGTGACTTCTTATTTCAGAGATACAAGACCTTATCCTAGTCAATCTCTTTGCCCGTTATGTAAAGGAAATTGAGATCTAAGAAATCCAACCTAGATTACTCTCACGTACTCTCTGATATACTTATTTTTCCACCTGGTACGCGTAGGCCTGTTGACCTCTTTCATTCTTGCTTAAAACATCATATGATGTGTTTTTTGGTCTTTCAACTTAACGATATTCTCTTGGTCTATATCCTCTAGATAACCATTCTTCTTTCATTCTCAAAACATATTGATATCAGTTTTCTTTATTTTCTTTGATTTTTCATTAAAATTATATAAATTATATGATTTCGTACATCTATATTTCTCTGTTTATCTAATAGAGTAAATCTAGCTACTAATATTAGAATATTCATCTCAGCTGTTTCTATTTTCTGCTCTCTGACCTATTTATTGTTCAGTTTTTACTGCCATAAGTTGTAATTGGTACTGTCATTACATTGCAGATTTTAATTTGTGTTTCTTTCAACGCCATGTACTTTATTGTTCTACATATTGTTCCATTCTCTTGGTTTAATTTATCTTATATCCAGGTCATCATTTTAGAATAAGATAATTTGAAGCTTAATAGTTGAAATTGTAAACTTGTTCTATTATTTCTTCATTGAAACTACCTTACATAGTTTGTCTGAGGTATATTCCAGATTTAAAATAGAAGTAAATGAACGTTGAAAGCTACTATTCCATCATCAATAGTATAAGGAACACCATCATGAATGGTGGGCTAGGAGTTAACCCGACAGCTAAAATTTAAAATTAGCTTAGTGGCCGATTTGTTTGTTTTTTCGAAACATAACTGGTTACATACGGTTTCATTAATAAAACAGATATGTTTATTTTTGTTTTTTATTTCATTTATTTTACCTTATGGAGTTAACACCGTAAGATCTTCTCTTCCACTTCACCAGGGTTAAATAATAATATTATACATATAATAACAATTATGAATTATCTACATGTTGATTAATAATACATAACAGGCATAAGCACACAATATAGAATTGAAAAGGAAAGAACAAGAAATAATAATAATAATAATAATAATAATAATAATAATAATAATAATAATAATAATAATTGTACTAAAAGTTAAGATTGTAACATAGTATAATGAGAAGCTAGGCTTATGTCTGCATTTTGTTTTGGTTCCACACACAAACAGTTGAATAGTTTAATGAGAAGTAAGACTTTTGACTGTCTTTTATCTTGTTTCACACACAAACAGTTGAATAATATTTTTTTTTACAAATGACCCAGGTTGTCTTTCGACATTTCTAGTGTTCTCTCCTGGCATGGCGTACTTGTAACCCACTTCAGAAGTTGGGGCGCCTGGAAGGCGGGATTACGTTGCCCCGATGATATTATGGGTGATGATAGTGGTGCGCCAGGAGAGTCCCTAATCCTAAGCTTAATCTAAGATGAATATGAATGATGATGATTGCGATGGCCATATGATTTCGGGGACCCTTTGGGCCTTAAACTTTTCCTGACATTTGTCTTACAGGTGAGGAAAAACCCCGATAAAAACTTCACCCAGAAAAACTGCCCCGACCAGGGATCGAACCCGGGCCCGCTGCGTGAAAAGGAAGCACGCTACCTCGGGACCACAGCGGTGGACAGTTGAATAATATATACTATCTGCATTGCAATCTTATATTTTATTAAATAAAAATCCGCTCCCTAATAATGGCAATAATAGTAATAATAACCTATAATTCTATTAAGTAATCGGTTTGGTAAAGAAAGTGTAAAATATAAATTATTAATAAAATTATACCTGGAACACGGTTTATATTATATTGTATAAGGATATATTTAGTGAGTTACTTTAACTTTTTTTGAGCCGGGCAGTCCTCGATATATGAGGGGAGGGGATTTCAGAGTCGAGTAGCTGAAACAAAGAAGGATGAGGAATATTGAGATGTTTGATACAGAGGTAATAGCTAGAGTTAAATTTTCTCTGAAACGTCTGTTTACGTGATGGTGGGAAGATAGTGCATGGAAGCGAGTAGAAATATAAAGGGGCAATGAGGTGGACAAATTATTGTGTAAGAAGCAGAGGTAATATATATTTCGCCTGTCTTTCAATTGGAGTCAATACGACACTTCGAATACAGGAGTTGTGTGATCTGATTTACGGAGGTTGCTTATGTAACTTGCACAAGCATTATGATACATTCTGTAAACCAGGAAAGTCGAAACTTGAATTTGATTTGCTGAGAAATTGACTTAGCTGGGAAATTGGCTTAGTTTACGAAGGTCCTAATTGATGGACTTTAAATTTGTTAATTATGTTATGTCATTTTGTAAAATTGTATTCTTACAAAGTTTCATTTCATGCCTGCAGTTGGATTCATGACGACCGTACTGTAGTTGGCATCTCATTTCCACAGAAGTTCATCAACTAGTCTATACAATTTTTGGTTTACTGTTGTTATTATTACTTCTAATCCGCTGCAAATGGAAAGGAATTTCTCTGTATAATAAATGGATGGAAATGAGGTGAAGGGTAGACAGCAGTGGTTTATGGAGGGGGTGTAAAGAAAAGTCATGGGACAAGGAGCAATCAGTCCAAGTTGAGGCTCATCTTAGAACTAATTTAAACTTTTCTCTGTAATGGAAAGCCAGGGAGAGATGACTTCAAGTTTTCAGTGGCAATGCTCAAAACTGCACTTCTTGATGTTTTAACATCTTGCATCTAGAATACCAAACAGAGAGATCATTATTAACTAATTTTTTAAGCAATAATAATATTATTAATAATAATAGTAACAATTGTAGTAACAATAATAATAATAATAGTAACAATAATAATAACAATAATAGAAACAAAGATACTAAATACATTAATAATGATAGTAACGTGATAGTAACAACAATTTTAAACAATAATGACATTAATAATAATAGAAATAATTATTATAATAGGGTAACATGATTATCAATAACAATAATAATAGATATAATAATAATAAATTCCTACCAGGGAAATTGAAAAAAAAAAATAAGCACAGAAATGGATATTTTAAGAAGATCAGTTGGTAAATCTAGAATGGATAGAATACGAAATAAAGAAATAAGGGAAATTATGGGTGTACAAGAGGAGCCAGACATCATAGACATTATAGAAAAGAAAAGATTACAGTGGTATGGCCATGTCAAAAGAATGCCAGAGCAAAGATTGCCTATAATTGTTATGGAATGGATCCCAATAGAAAGGAAGAAGAGGAGAAGACCAAAGAAAACTTGGATAGAAGGGGTACAAGCAGCTATGGATATCAGAGGATTAGAGGAAAATCAATGGATGAACAGTGAGGAATGGTGTTTGGTTTCCGGAAGACGGCGACAGCTGACGTTAGACCGGATGAATAATAATAATGATAATGATAGTAATAATAATAATAATAATAATGCTTCATTTAAGCTTTGAGAGTTAAAGCCATAAGGACTTCTCTTCCACTCAACCAGCGAATAACAAAATAATACAAACATTTATATACTTATTATAATTTTAAGACATTATTAAAATAGACTAGTAAATAAAGCACAATATTGATACTGTATAATAATAGATAACACTAATAAATCGTAGAATGAAAATAAAATAAAGTGAGAAAAGCTTCCTAGATAGTAATAGTAAAAATAATAATAATAATAATAATAATAATAATAATAATAATAATAACTTACTAACTCACTGGCACTCTCGAACCCGTAGGTTCGTGACCGCGCGGACATAAGCTCTCCATATATCCCTATCCTTACTAATGTTTTCCAATCATTCCCTGTATAATCAACTTCCCTCAAATCATAGTTAATGTTATTCTCCCACCTCATTCTTGGTCTACCAACTGGGCGTTTTCACTCTGATTTTCCTACAAGAATCTTCCATGCACATCTTTCATTCCCTATTCGTGCCACATGTCCTGCCCATAATAATAATAATAATAATAATAATTCTCATAGGTCAATGGGAAATATATTATGTGGTAGACCCTATAGGGACTTCTTTTGGGTTCGAGACGCACGTCCTCATATAGTATGTTATATTTATTAAAGAGTACGTAAATTAGTTTTCAGATATTTGCATTACAATAGGCCTATTAGTAAAAAACAGTTCATATTGTCTATCAATATATTTATATATGTAGTGAATTTATTAAAATAGGTTATATTTGCAAGGTAGTTACAAAGATACTTCTTAGTATTTTGAATGGGTCTTCTTCAATTTTCCTGGCACACTGACTTGTCCAATTCCAAATTAGTGTCAAGCTGTCTAACCCCTTGCAATTTCCCAGCTCGACGTAGATTGGAAAGAAAGGAATTCACTCGCAGATGTTCACTCATCTTAGCACAGTGGCGTTCTTGATTGAAAAATCGTTTATTTCTGATGATATTAATTAATCATATTATACAATTAGATAGTCAAATTAAAGTTAAATGTAATATAATAAAAATTTTAAATTTTATGAAATAGTAACACTCGGCGTGCGCTGCTACTATATATATATATATATATATATATATATATATATGGTATGATAAGAAAAATAAATGCCTGGACGTGATTCGAACCCGGATCTTTATATATATATATATATATATATATATATATATTAAATTTTAGTTGTATAAGTAAAAAGAAAATAAGAGGTTAATTAAATTGTATGGTATACATTGCAAAGAATCAAATATGACGGTTGCTAGAATCGATTTTTTAATTTCGGATTTCAGGTTAACCACTACTTCTAATGTTCGGATATCGTTGAGTTGTGGATATATTTTTAATAGCATATACTGTGTTTCGTTGTAAATCATCGAATATTGCGACTGCGAGAGCGATTTTGAAAGTTTCGTTCCAGGTAAATTCCTACGCCTTATAGTTTTAGACCATAACAGATAGCGGCTAAGCACTTCCTGTAACAGAAAACTTGCATGTATTAATTTTCGTGAAGATCTCTTGACCGGTTTAGAAATCTATAAATCAAAAACATGCGCAGGCTCAATTTTTATATATAAAGATTAATATAACAAGACTCCAGAGAATACAATTTCGTGAAAAAAATTAACCAAACGTCTGTATGTCTCTGTTCTAATAACACCCACAATTTTTTTCGTGCTTCAGGCTTCGTGCTAGGAGAATGTGATCTTTTTTCAATTTACCCACCAGTTTGGCAGACCACGTTATATAGGTACAAAAAGTTGATTAATATAGTGCAAAGAGATTATCAGTAGCGGAAGTTCTAATTTTTCCCAATTGCGGTCGCTAGGAGCTTATTTTAGGCGAACAGATCTACCGATTTCCTAGCACTGGAGCATTTATTAACACAGTGCGTTCGTAGCTCGGCCGGTCCGTTACCTTATGTTCAACATAATGTTTAAAGGACATCGTAACGATTTCGTATACGCATATGAAAAGTCTAATTACGCTAAGCACATAAAAAACGCCGGTCATAGAATAAACTCAATAGAAGACACCCTTACAATAGTACACAAAGAGGGAAATCCAACTAAAATCAACATATTGGAAGACCTGGAAATTATCAAGGAAATAGACAACAAGCTTTCAATAAATGAAAGCACTCCCAGACTAAACAACCTACTCTACGATGTCGTCAGGAAGAAGTTTTAGTCACGACAAACCACATTAGGACCAGCAGCATCAACCATCATATTGGATGTTGTAGCGAAGAGTGACCTGCTGAAGATGGAACGGATGTTCTGAAAGGCCTACAGGCATAAAGAATACCTATTTTATAAGTTGAGGACGATGGATCTTACCTAAGAAGGTATATTTTAACTTATTATATTTTATGAATAAAAAGAAATATCATACTACCATATATAGAAATTTGCACGCCACCGTTCTTCAAAATGGGGGAGAGGGAGTACAAGCTCCATTCAGCACATGATGCAGAATCAAGGTGTGTAGATAACAGGAGGACCGTAAACGCGCAAGTGTCCAATATTTAAGACAGGAAGTGTAGGGAAAATAGGATGACAAGCAACAAGGGAAATAAGAAATGAGATGAAACAGAAAAGGAAGAGGGAGAAAGGGATGTGGCGATACAGAGGGTTGGAAGGGAGTGGTACCTTGATGGGGAGAAGAGGGAGCGAGGGAGGATATTCGGAATAAGAGACAGTTCTCTCTAGTGAGGAAAGCTCATAAATTATTCATGCATCACTTCTCGCATAATTTCATTGAAGTCCTTAAAAAAGGCGAACAAAAAATAAGGGAAAAGTAAATTTTACTAGGTGGCTATTGAAGAGGTTATAGTCCGAAGAAAAGAGATTTCTAGCTTGATCTCTAATTTTCCTACTTGAAGCAAAGCTACGAAAGTTTCTTTTTTAACTCCTATTTCTTCTCTTCAGAATCTACAATCTGCCTTGTAAATTTCTAGGAAGAAAGTTTTTAAGAGAAAAGTAGAAGACTTTGACTACAATTGGATCCTTAATGCTATTAAACACGGACATGAGACTCTGTTCGTTAGATCTGAAGGTACTTTCGCTAAGTGACACTGTTTTAGTGGATGGGCTGAGAGTTGTATATTCTCAATGTTGAAATTTCTTCTGGCTTATTCTGATTTCTTCGACCTACATTTGAGAGGATTTTATCTACTATTATAATATAATAAGTCAATAAAAGACCCAAATCACCAAATTAAAATTTAAAAGAGCCAACTAGTTTCAATAGCGAAGCTATCATATTCAAGACAAACTATATTGAGAATATTAGCTCCGCTATTGAAACTAGTTGGCTCTTTTATACTTTAATTTAGATGATTTGGGTATTTTATTAACTTCTTATAATATAAATGTGTCACTAAAAAGATAATTCTATTGTATTAATACTATTAATAGCAATCAGTGACATTTTAGTTAGTAGTAACTAGGTAAAAAAAATCTTCATAATCTACCGTCACGGTTTAGACCATATCTGATCTGTTCCGGCTCCATATTATAGTTGCTCGCTCCATCTTTTAAATGGTCGTCCACGCTATCAAAACATAAAATACAGATTCAACAAAACGTAAAACACACCAGTCCTTGAATTTCGTAGAACTAGACAAAATTCAGGAAGCTTTGAGGCCCAAACGGTTCCCGAATATTATCTGGCCATCATCATCCACGGTGTGGAAAGCAACGGGAAGCTACTACACCTATAATTCTCTAGTAAAGCTGCAAATTATAGCGTGAAAATGCTACGACTGCAGTGAAAGACCTGCCTAGGGCAGATCACTCTATATAAAAAAACATATAAAACTTTCCTCGACTTTTCTGAAAGTATATTAATAGTTTCATCTTTAACCAATTTTAAAATTTGTCTTGATAAACCGTGAAAATCACCTTCCCCGCTCATTTTTACTTAAAATTCACATATGAAACTAGCAGCCAAAATTGCAGAATATAGCAACAGTTTTGTAGAATTATCATTTCTTTTTTTTTAACGCCCATATTACTCTTTCTGTAAACATATGAAGTGTCCAGGGGGGAAAAAACGATGAATGTCACAGTAAACTCAGACTGAGGTAAATGAATTTTAAGTTTTGAAACGCTATAACATTTATAATATTGTTTACAGTATTTTGAAATACATATATGGATATTGGGTTATAAATGGTCTAACAACTCATCGAACAATGTAAACCTCAAGTAAACTTATTTTATATTGTTATCTCTTAATACACAACTTACAGGGAAAGAAAGATGAATGTCCATTTTTTGGGCAAAATGAGAAAAGAAGTATATTTTTCCACAAATAATACAGAACACTATTATTTATGTCAGAGCAAAGACTATTAACAAACACTTAACAAAATACACAACTATATAAACAAAGCAAGATGGTACCTAAATACTAATTACTATGAAATATTCACTTTTTTTAAAATGTTTGTAAGTCCTTGCATTCTTTTTAAGTCTAGTGGTTCATTGTATTAGGGAAAGCTTAATATTTGATAGGCATACCTCTTAATACATATTATTATTATTTATTATTATTTATTTTATTTATTTAGCCTGGTGGAGTTAAGGCCATGTGGCCTTCTCTTCCACTCACCAGAACAAGCATATGTTACATATGAATACAAAAAAAAATACAATAATAGTCATATAAAACAGGACAAACATATGTTACACATGAATACAAAAAAATTACAATAGTAGTCATATTAGACAGGACAAACATGTTACATATGAATACAAAAAAAAGTTACAATAATAGTTATTGAACAATTCATTATCTGTCATATTGAATAATAATGAAATTAATGTCTAATAATAGAATGAAACTAAATACAATTAAAATTAAATTAATGATACAATGAATAAAAAAGGAATAACAGTTCGAATCTACTATGCATAAAAAGAAGAGAAAAAAAAACACTACAATGAATTAATCTACGCTTTTTATACAAGGCATTAGGTAAATATATTAACAAATCCTAAGTCTATTTTTATTAAATAATGCAAAAACGCATTATTAATTCTTAAAAAGTAGTATTAGTGAGTTGTTTCTGTTAGTGATTTTATTTTCAATTTATTTCTGAAAGATGGTAAAGTTTGGCAGTCTCTGACATAGGGTGGAAGTGAATTCCATGTTCTAGCAAGAGAAACTGTAAATGATTTCGAATAATAGGTAGTATGATGAGGAGGGATATAAAGGACACTGTGCTCAAGGGATCGGGTATCTAAGTTATGTGTATCAGAGAGTTTAGTGAAGCGGTGTGATAAATAATAAGGTAAAGATGTGTGTAATATGTTATAGAGTAGGCATAGGGAATGGATGGTTCTACGATCTTGAAGACGAAGCCATGACAATTGTTCCAGGGATGGTGTAACGTGATCAAATCTACGTATACCACAAATAAAACGTATGCAAGAATTGTGAAACACGTTGAAGTCTTTGGGTAAGAACAGTATTTAGGTCAGTAAAAAGAGTATCACAATAATCAAAATGGGGCATTGCGAGTGTTTCTACTAGCATTTTTCTTAGAGAAAACGGTAAACAATTTCTTATACGATTTAATGAGTGTATTATTGAGAAGATAGTTTTGCAAATGTTATTTATTTGTTTACTCCAAATTAAATGTTTATCCATAAACACTCCTAGATTTTTTACTGTCTCACTATAAGGGATCTGAACCCCATTAAGTTACACATGTAATACTGCATTTGTGTTAATTGAGGATAATAGTCTCTGATGGCCCATAATGATTGCTTGTGTCTTTCTAGGATTTAATTCAAGTCCATATTTCTCTGTCCACGCCGTTAGCGAGTCAAGGTCCTCATTAATTTTGGTTACCGCGTCATTTAAAGAATATTTGTCTGAGTGAAGGTAGATCTGCATGTCGTCCGCAAATAAATGATGTTTGCAATGTTTTAGGGAGTCAGATATGTCGTTTATATAGATTGATAAAAGCAATGGGCCGAGCACCGAGCCCTGTGGAACTCCAGCTTTACGGCAGGTCCAAGAAGAGCGTAATGTAGAATTTCCTACAACATATTGCTGGCGCTCACGAAGGTAGGAGTTGAACCATTGCGTGACACTGTCAGAAAGTGAGAGGTTTTTTAGTTTAAGCAACAATAAGTCCAAGTCTACCGTGTCAAATGCTTTACTAAAGTCAAGTAGTGTAAGAATAGTAAGTTTTCGATTATCAGATGCTTCGCGTATGTCTTCACATATATTTAGTAGAGCAGTATTTGTATTGTGTCCTGTCCTAAAGCCTGATTGGTATTGATCTAAAAGGTCGTGTTCAGTTAGGTAGTCAGTCAGTTGTTTGTGGACTAATCGTTCCAAAGCTTTTGAAAGGGTAGGTAAAATACTAATGGGTCGAAAATCGTTAGGAGTTAAGGGAGTTTTTATTTTCGGGAGTGGGCGTACAATTGCTTGCTTCCATAATGTGGGATATATAGAGGTTTGTAGTGAGGAGTTGAAAACATGAGTTATGGTAGGTAGTATAACGTCGATTATTTTGTTAAGTAGAGTGATATTTATACGGTCAGTACCTTCTGCTTTTGTTTTTATTCGTTTGAGAGCTTTCTTTATGTCATTTCTGTAAGATATGAAAAATGGAAATTTTCTCTGTCTGGTGGATTTGTCAATAGTAGTTCACTTGTTGTATGTGTTTTGTCTTTAGGAGTAAAGAATGTGCTTGTAAAATGGTTATTAAGTGTGTTCAGAGAAACAGGTAGTTTTTCTACCTGTGTGTCTTTCCTTCCTACACCCATTTTATTCAGATTTTTCCAAATATCTGGGTTATTGTTATTAGGTTCAGTAAGGCTGTATAGATGTCTAAGTTTGGCGTTTCTGATAGTTTGTGTAGTCTTGTTACGTAACCGTTTATAGTGATTAAGATTTATATCAGTTTTGTCGACTCTATATTTCCGATATGCTGCGGTCTCTTTCAGTCATCAAGTCACGAATGTTAGCAGACATCCAGGGAGCAGGGTGTCGTTTCACTAGTTTAGTTTTCAGTGGAGCGTGTCTGTCATATAGTTGTAATATAAGGTTATTTAATGCCTCAACTTTTTCGTCAACAGAATGCAACGTCCATATATTATGCCAGGGTAATTTTATAGCGTCTTCAAGTAGAGCTGCATTGTTTATATGTTTTAGGTCTCTATATGTGATAGTCTTACGAGCTAGTTTAGGGCACTGCAGTGAATATGCTAAGAATATAATATCATGTGCTGATATTCCGGGAGCTGACAGTTGCCCGTGGGTTAGTACTCTGTCTGGATTATTAGTAGCAATTAAGTCAAGTAAAGTCTCAGAATGATTGGTGTGATGTGTAGGCTGTAAGGGAAGGATAGTCATATCACAAACTTGGAACGCGGACATAAGCTATTGTGTATGTCTGTTGTCAGTGTCTAGTATATTTATATTAAAGTCACCCATGACGATAACGTGTTCATATTGTATACGTGCGTTTTGTAGAGCGGTTTCTATTTCTGCTATTTTTTTCATTTTAGGGGGTTGGTACACTACACAAAGAAGGCATTTTTTGAAGCTTGCGTATATTTCTATAAACATAATTTCAGGAGATGTCTCGTTATTAGAAAAGTATACAGACTTAGGGCAAAGGTCTGTCCTAACGAAGACACCAACACCGCCCCCTCGACTATGTACACGATCATGTCTAAGAAAAGTATAACCATCCATGTCAATTAAACTAGAATTAATGGAGGGAGTGAGCCATGTTTCTGATACGAGAATAGCATGAATATTGGAAGAAGAAAAAATCATACTAATATCGTCTGTATGTGCAGTTAAGCTTTGTGCGTTCAAGTGAACCACATGTAGGGAAGACGGGAAGGGGGAGAATGCTGTTTCTAGAACCTGTCTTGCATTATTGTTGTTTGGAAGGGGTTTGAGAAGGGTAGTGTCCTCTAACCTGTCAGAGACCGCCAAATGAATAGCATTATTTGGATGGAAAATTTTAAAAATATTTTAACTAGAATTATAAGAAAAGAACAAGTCACTAATATCCCCCCCAGGAGCTATCACCTTGACGTGGTGGGGGGGCTTAGTACCCGATGAACCAGACGACCCTACTGGGGAAGATTGACTTAGGTTAATCTTGCTGGTGGGTAAGAGGCGAGGGGAACTAAGTATAGCTCACAACGAGGGAATGGCGTCTGTATCCATATTGGGCGGCCACATCTTCGTCAAGTCTTCAACGGTCAACAGGGCGACAAGGAATAGCACAGCTAAATTTGTAGGGCTTGAAGAGCGGAAGAAGCAGCCCTCTCTTGGGGGGTGGATATCCAGAGGATCATGTTTGGAGGCTCAGAGGAAGCAGCCCTTCCACCATCCTTGTCCTGCGAAGCGCTCGTAACGCTTCCAGGAGACATTCATCTTACTGAGAAGCTTCATGGAAATCAGCCGGATTGTCATAAAAGGAACCGACTCTAGCAAGATAAAAGGATACGATTTGGAATAAAGGACATTTTGAAATTAGGAAATTAGAACGTAAGGGGAATAAATACAAAAGAAGAAGAATTAGAAAGAGGATTAAAGAAAAAAGAAATAAATATAGCAACAATAACAGAAACAAAAAAGAAACTAAAAGGAACAAAGGACTTAAAACACTGTACTATGTTGTATAGCAGAGTAGAATTGACAACAAGAGCGCAGTGTGGAGTAGCAATTTTAATAGATGAAAAATGGAAGAACAAATTGAATAGTTATGAGTTTATAAATGAAACAATCCTGATAGCCAGATTTAAAATTGAAAGAGGATATATGGTGATAATTGCTGTGTATGCCCCAGAGGAAGGTAAGAAAGAAGAAACAAAAAAGAAATTATAAAACATTACAAACATTAGTTGATAAATATACAAAGGATCATCATTTAATAATAAATGGAGACTTAAATGCCAGAGTAGGTAATGTCCCAATACCTAATGTAATAGAAAATAATGGAGAAATAACAATTAATGAAAATGGACAGAATTTGAGACAGATTTCAACCTATAATCAATTAAAAATAATTAATACCTATTTCCGAAAAAAGGACATACATAAATATACAAGAAGTGGATGTAACTCAAGATCAATAATTGACTATTTAATCGTAAACAACAAGCTTGGAGCCTTGGTAAAAGATGTGAGAGTACATTGAGGAAGCGATATATACTCTGATCATTATCTCATGATAAGTAAAATAAACATAATAGCTAAATGGCGGAAAAATAACATAAAGAAGAAAAGAAACAAAGAAGTATATAAAGTATATTTATTACAAGACAACATTATGAAAGCAGAATGAATAAATATATATCAGAGATAGCGACGTCAGAAGATATAAATATTGAATGGGAAAATATATCAAATTTAATCCATAAAACAGCAAATGAGATATTAGGAAAGAAAAATAGAATAAGAAATAGGAATGGCTTGAGAACTTGGAATGCGAATATACAAAATGCAGTGAATGAAAAACAAAAAGCATATCATACATACTTACGACTGAAAACAGAAGAATCTTACGAAGAATATAAAATGAAAAGGAGAATTGCTAAAAGCATTATAAGAAAAACCCATCAGGAGTCATGGAATAAATTTATAAGCTCAGTAGAACATGATATGTATGGAAGACAAGAAATAGGTTATAAATTAGTGAAACATCTAAATCAGACTGAGAAAGATTCTGCCAGTTTGAATATAATCCCAGAACAAGAATGGATACAACATTATGAAAAACTTCGGAAAAAGGAGGAAATTGAAGGAAAAGAGAACAACGAGGAAGAAATAAAAGTGGAAAATATTGATGTAATAGACATAAATTAATTAGAAATGGCTCTGAAAACCACTAAGAATAGGAAAGCAATCTGGATTAGATAATATAAATATGGAGTTAGTCAAATATAGTGGAATATTGTGTAAATTACGAATAAATAAATAAATAAATAAATAAAGCCCGATATGTCCCTTTAGGGCAAAGGCCTCCCTGTACAGGGGTTAAGCTCTATTGTGAGTGTCACCCGGTGACCTACTCCGTGGTGAGAAGTTGACTTGGATGTAGCACTTGGTTTGTATACACTGTCTGTTCTGTGATTAGTTAATGCACAGTTGGCTCTCCATCGTTCTCCAGTTTTCCTGCATCTGGCGACTCTGGACCATTGCGCCCCTGCTCGTTCTTTGAAGATGTCAGCCCATCGTCGTCTTGGCCTTCCGCGCTGTCTCTTGCCTGTGTACGGGTCCCACATGGTTGTTTTTATTGTCCACCTGTCGTCCTGTATTCTTGCAACGTGGCCTCCCCACTTCCATTTTTTCCTGATGGCTTGTTGTGCAGGATCAGTTGTTGAGGACATCGCTTGAAGTGTTGTATTCGAGATTCTGTCCTTCAGAGTTATGCCTAAGATTTTCCTCCCATTTTCCTTTGGCATACTTGGAGCGTGTACTTCAGATTGGCAGTAAGATTCCAAGTTTGGCAGCCATATAACAGTGTTGGAAGAACACAGGTTTGTAGTGTTTCCATTTTGAGTTTCCGGTTGAGTGACTTGTCCAGCAGTATACATTTCAGTGACCAGAACGCCTTCCAGGCGAGAGCTATTCTTCTGCTTATTTCTTTCTCTACTTTTTGATGGAAGGAGAGTAGCTGTCCTAAGTATATGTACTCGCTTACATATTAAAGATCTATTCCATCGACTTTGATTGGGTTTTCCGGACAATTTGACATAATTTGTGTCTTGCTTTTGTTCATCGAAAGGCCTGCAATTTTGCTAGTTTCTGATAGCTCTTGTAGCATTGATTGGAGTTGTTTAGGGGATCTGGCGAACAATACCACGTCGTCAGCGAATCTTAAGTTGGATAGCCTGCTCCCGTTTATATTTACTCCGTATTTCTTGCTCCAGTTTAGTTTTCGAAATATGTCTTCAAGCACGCATGTAAAAAGTTTAGGAGAAATTGGATCGCCTTGTCGTACTCCTCTTTTGAGACTGAATGGTTCTCCCACAATTTCTGTGTTCACCTTGGCATAGCTTTGGCTGTAGATCTTATCCAGAACGCGGATGTACAAATTACGGATACTACATCTAATTAATATATGTTGGCAGACCTATGGGATTCCAACCACTTGGAAAACAGCAATTGTGAAGAATATATTCAAAAGAGGAGACCGGAGAAATTGCCAGAATTACAGAGGGATCAGCTTAATGAATACTGGCTACAAGATATATACGAAAATAATGAATAATAGATTGAGAAACATAACAGAAGTAATAATAAATGAAAATCAAAGTGGATTCAGAAAGGGAAGGTCATGTATAAACAATGTATTTACACTGAAACAACTCATAGAAAAGAGAAGAGAACATAACTTAGAAACTTACATAGAATTTATAGATTTGGATAAGGCCTTCGATCGAGTAAACAGACAAAAATTATGGGAAATATTACGAATGAAAGGATACCCGCTGTGCCTTGTTGAAACAATAAAGAAATTATATGAAGACACAAATATAATTATAGATACCGGATTCAAAAGAACAGATACAATCAAAACAAATACTGGATTACGGCAAGGATGTAGTTTATCACCCACTTTGTTTAATATATATATATAGACGATATTTTAAATAAATGGAAAGTTTTAGTGAATCCGGGAATAAGAATGGATAATAAAGTGTGTATAAATAAACTTCTATTTGCTGTCGATGTATTCATAATACAGAAAAATGAAGACAACTTACAGAAATCAATGCATGCAATAAATGAAATATGTAAATTATATGATCTAAAGATTTCTGTAAGGAAAACGAAGATCATGGCTTTTAGAAGAAGAGATCCAGTGAGATCCAAAATTATTTTAGAAAATCAAAGTATAGAACAAGTGTCTAGTTTCAAATATTTGGGCTGTGATGTTGGCTACTATGTGGAAGGAGATATTGACTCCAAAATAAATACATTTCAGATGGTGTGTGGAACAATACAGAGAACATTCAAAAATAAAATTAGAAAAGAAACCAAGATAAAAATGTATAATGTTATGGCGGTTCCCACAATATTGTATGGATGTGAAACTTGGGCTCCAACGAAAAAACAGAAGGATAGAATACAGACGGCGGAGATGAGGTTCCTAAGACAAGTAAAAGGATGTACAAGACTTGATAGAATAAGAAATGAGGATATAACAGAAGAATTGAAAGTACAGCCTTTATTGGATAAAGTCACGAATTGCAGACAGAAATGGATTGATGATATGGATGGAATGAGTAAGGAGAGATATCCATTGTTAGCAAGAAATTATCAAGCAAGAGGAAGACGTGATGTTGGAAGACCTAGAAGACATTGGGCTGATGTATTATGAAGTCGGAACGGGCAATTGCCTAATCCCTGGAGTGATGATGATGATGATGATACCCCTTAATATGACAATACACAAGTTAATCTAACAATGTAAAGTACTAGGACTCTTCTTCCACGAAACTCTCTAAGTGCACAATTTATAGAGGAGGAATTAACTTATCTTCTTTACAGAAAATACAAAAAAAAATCACAATTTTTAAAGCACTATTATTAAAGTTAAAGTAAAAATAAGTCAATTCACAAGTTGGAGAAACCTATGAACACAACAATGTTATGAAATACCTTAGTTGGCTGGTATTTTGCATTGACGTTTGTCATAAAACTTAAGTGTAGTTTTTTTAAA
This sequence comes from Diploptera punctata, assembly GCA_030220185.1. Classification (NCBI taxonomy): domain Eukaryota; kingdom Metazoa; phylum Arthropoda; class Insecta; order Blattodea; family Blaberidae; genus Diploptera; species Diploptera punctata. The sequence goes on from JASPKZ010003793.1 coordinate 172,998, forward strand.
ATAACTTTTTTAAATCCTGTAGGTCCTTAAATTTTTCGTGAGAAATGGGTAGTGGTCCATCAGAGCTTCTTGGTGGATGCAGAAATTCTCCTTCCTGTAATTGTGTTGGAAAATTTCTCTTGCGCTTTGGAAGTGTTATAACACTAGAAGTACACGCGCCATTGTACGTCGTTCGATGTAAGGCTATTTGGGGCTGAGTGTGATCAATCCTAAGCTCACGTATTGGTCTTGTAGGAAATGAACATTTTGGTTTATAGAAGGTATCAAAATGTTTTCTCCAGCTTCTGAACAAACTTTGGTCACATTTTTCCACAATAAAAGGGCATTGTTTCTGTCTTGCAGCTCTGATATGGTCTCCCCAATATGCTGGAACTTCAGCTCTATTTTTTTAATTAATAAGAGCTATGTTCCGATCGCATTCCATGTAGGAATGACCTCTGATCGGATATACTACAGTGATGGATTTCAAACGCTTTCGAACATGGACGAGATAGTAAAACATCTTATAGCTGTGTAGTTTTTATTCAGTCCACAACAAAAATCACAAAAGAATGTCAAATGTTCAACTTCATCCTGAGGAACTCGAAAAATAAAATTATATGACATTGACACAACGCCATCTGTAACTATCTTCCTTACAGACTCGTCGTAAGTGTAAAATACTTACTTACTGCTCGAAAGAACATGGACATTAAACAAGTAAAATGATAACTGTCGTTTATATTATACATAATTTTTACTAAAATTGGGCAATTTTTAAGTTCTTTTGAAAGTCAAAACAGACAGCTTCATGTGAAGTGATTTTCTGAGTTAACAGGCGAACTGGGCGTTTTCTTGAGAAGAAAGATTCTGCTCTTTGTAAGTGGAATTATTGTTCTTTGCTGAGGCCTTTTAACTCTAAATTTACTGTAAGTATATCTTCAGGTATTGATTGATATGGCAGTGTAGTTTCAACAGCTATATTTTTAACATTGAACTCATCACACACACTGCATGCATCGGTAACCGAAGGAAATGTTGTATTTTCTGTTGAAGATGTGACGGCAAGTTTCATACGATACAAGATTTGCAGGGTTCATTTCCAAGTACATAGCTTGAAGATTCTCTACATTCAATTATTCTGGTAAATAAGTACGTTGGCTATCTTGAAGACTATAATGAGATTTTCTGCCTTTAAGTGTTTGAATATGAGAATGAATGGCAATCGCAGTTTCCTGCTTTAATTTATTTGTCCTTGCATTGTGTGTACCACGTCCATCTTCAGCAACGGAACCTGTTAGAACTAATTTGGTCTGAATTGTCTGGAGACGTATCCAGACAATTCAGACCAAACAGGCACCTCAATCAAATCACTGTCTCTAGCAATGTGCACTTCATAACTGTAGGAATGTGAGTGTACATTTGCATTATCCTGGTTCTTCCTTGGTCTTCTTCGTGACACAAATTTAACGTTTATGGGTCCTCCTAAGTAGCTGTTGTGGGCATCATAATTATCCTTGCCGTTACATTTCAAAATTAAGTTATTTCTTTCTCTTGATATGATCACTTCAAAACATTTCAAACGAGAACAGTGGCAATCTGGCCCGGTCTCATGAGAACTACACAATAATTATTTCTTAACTTCACTCATCCTTCAAAGCCTGAGCCTCTTCTTTAGCAGCCTTCTATTATCTTCCACTTCTGTTTCACTCATGATTAATACAATGTTTACTCCTTCAAAGCTGCACATAAACTAGAGATAATACAAATGTGATAATGGTGAAAATAAAATATTTACACAACAAAGGTGTTCATAGAATAATATTTTCATTGTTGCTCTATATTTACTTTTCAGCCAACATTGTGTCAATGAATTTTTCTACACATCTATTGAGACTTAATGGACTCTCATTGTTTTTCCCTGAAAAACATGGACCTTCATCTTTTTTCCCCGTACACATTATTTTCAACGCCTTATAAAATGTAACCCATAGCATTTTTAAATAGTTTTTGCCTTTTAAATGTTACTAGGGAATAACACAAACATGTAGAATATGTAAATTCAGTTTTTGTCATTTTGTGACATTCATCGTTTTTCCCGTGGACCCTTCATATTGTTTCCGCAATAAATAAATTTCATTAAATACATTAAATATACAACATACACTAAAATACTCTGAATTAGATAAATATTATACACAACAAGTTACAAAATTAGGTTTAGTTACTCGCTGCTCTTAGAACACTTCCTTCGGACACGGTCTAGCTTGACACCTCGTTACTAAACCTCTGCTTTTGTTACTAATCCTCTAAATAACTGTTTGTTTCGATAACAGTTGTATGTTTCTATGTAGGCCTATGTATACCCCAAACGTCCCACCTAAGGACACAGGTCTTACCTAGCGGGAGTTTATTAACCAAACTAATTTTCTTACACTTATTTACCGACAGATGTCAAGGAGTGACATGTGGTTAGCTCATCCTGTCAAGATATCTAGTAAACAACTGAGGTATTACTTTGATAGATGAAGGCCAGTTAAAGTTTGCATAGATGCCTCTTTATTCAGGCTTGTGTTTCTTTTACGAGCCAGAAAATCTCCAGACTCGGGACCCACGGCTTAAATTTCCACCCGAAATATTTGTGCCTTGAATTTTTCCACCTTAAAAAAACTGTCGACCTAGGTTGTGTTTGAACCCATGACCCTCGGTAGTACAGACAGAAAACATTACTAGATCATCGCAGCCGACTTGTATATTTAGGCTATAAATTGGGTACATTTATGCACCTACAATAACTTTAAAAACGTAAAATTGTTTCTAAATATGCTATTTTAAGCTTTTTAAAAATATGTAAAAGCACATATCACTGTATTGATAGTACTATAACCCGCCGTGTTAGCTCGAGTGGTGGCATGTTCGTTTTCTGACTAGAGGGTCGGGGATCTGTACCTAGCGGCGTTGAAAATTTTAATTATAATATTAATGAAATTAAATTTATTACATTTTAAAATTTTCAATCTGACTGCCAGCAGGGATTGTGGTGCACAATTTTTAATCGCTTGATTATGAACCATGTTCTTGCATTAAATTACAAATCCCTCCACAGTACATAATATATTTAGATTGCACTTGGTACTGTTGATAGAGATTTTTCCATCAGATGGGTGATTTCGACAGTGGGCTACGTCTACGGTTGCAGAGAGTTGGAGAGTTGACAAAGGGCACACAGAATGTCCTGAAGATGTCAACCGCAGTAGTAGATGAAACTTGAAGTTTATAGAAAACTGGACCACGGTCATTCAGGCCTGAAGAACAGATTATCAAGAATCAAAACACCGGCCATGCAAACCTACAATCCTAAATTATTTACAGTTTTAAACTCGTAAAATTGTGGGAAAAACTTTATGGGATAGAAAATGAGTGAAAATATCGGAGAAACACGCGCAGGTCGAAGATATTAAAGAATGGGTATATAGGAGAAAACAAGAATGGGATGCACATATGTACAGGATGGACAGCAATATAATTGTCAAGACTACAATGGAGAATGTACCTAGGGGGAGAAGACAACAGGGACGTCCCAAAAAGCCCTGTTATGATGATCTAAAATGAGGAAACAAGAATTGAAGAAACAACAGGTTTAAACTAGTAATGGAAGAATGAAGAAAAAAAGAAGAATCTCGTAAATAAATCAGGGATAGAACTTTCCATTAAGTCCTAAGATACTTATTACTTATAAAATAAGTACCAGTAGTGAAAAATTGATGTTAAGAAATTTATGATAGTATTTTATGAAAGGTGAGAGTGTAATTTAATGAGATATACCTACACGTAGTCTTAAGGTTTGTTAATTGAATTTATTCACTGAGCAAATCAAGTAAAATTCTAAGAAAAGCTAGAAACTTACGTAAACACGGCAACAGAAAATGAATGTGTGGCGAAACTTTAAACTTGAACTTAACCAGCGAGGTATTTCTGTGACGAAGCTTTGCTTAATGCATTGAAAACTAAGCTTTCATGCCACTTGAGAACGTAGGAGGGTTGTGAATGGGAGGGGACGCATTAGGGAAGTAATTGCTTAATTTTCGTAATTTGCTCAGAACTCACTTCTCCTAACTATTCATGCTTTCAGTATTTGGTTTCCCTTAATCTTTGCATCTCGTTCACATTTTAGCGAATTTCGAAGGAATGAGGTTGTTCTCATGAGAAGTATTTTTAATGTTTTTTACAGATCTTGACCTGTCGTATCTAGTAGACACCGAAAATAACAATGACAATATTTATAAATATGTACTGCTATAAAGTAAATGTTATCTTTAAATACTAACTTGTTATAGAAGCGTCGAGGTCTATCTTTAAATGCTTATTTGTTAGAGGAGCCATGAGATGTCAGTGCGACAGATGTCCCGCTGCCTCTCATGATAACGAATCATATATATATACATAGTGTTCTGCCCAAGAGCAGGTCTTTCGCTGCAAACTCAGCATTCTCCACTCTTCCCTTAACTCATATATAAGGAAGAAAAATAAATGTTTATGATTGAATGACTAGTTGGTATCTCACTAATGTACAAAGTTAAAGGTCTCAAGTTCAAATCACGGTTCAGGTGTTTTAGCCTATTTTTCCTTTCATGTCACACACTCACACACACGCACACACACTCACATATACCCATATATATATAATCATATATATATATATATATATATATATAGGCTATATATATATATATATAATCCTATATATTGATTCCAATTAATTGTATATTGAGATATAGCGATTAAATAAACGAGAAAAGTCGATCGAATTTGTTAACCAGTAAAATCAGACTATTAGGTGTAGGAGTTCATTTGAAACGAACATTTAAAATTCGCCCTAACGTTCCCAATTTAAGAGTTTGATAACAAAACTCAGTGGGCCTAAATGCTATTAAATGAAATCGAGGAAAGTATTCTCCAAAAATCAAAGAATTTCTCAGCGAGTAAAATTTATGGTCATTTTTTATGATTTACGGATATATATATTTTTTTCTTAAAATGGAGAAACTCAATTTTTCATGCCAGATTGTTTAAAAGTTATTGACTGTAGTGAAAACAAATCATGCATGACCGTAAATTTATGCTATTTGCCTACAGTTGTATAGTTCGACACCAAATTAATATATCTACCGATACCTTTCTTCCATTAACTAACTAACTCACTGGCTTTATCGAACCTATAGATTCATGTCGCGCGGACATAAACTCTCCATACATCCCTATCCCGAGCCAATGTTTTCCAATCATCCCCTGTATAATATACTTCCCTCAAATCATGGATAATGTTATTCTCCCACCTCATTATTGGTCTAACAACTGGGCGTTTTCCCTCTGGCTTTCCTACAAGAAGCTTGCATGCATCTCTTTCATCCCCCATATGTGCCACATGTCCTGCCCATCGCGGGTATACATTTGCGACGAACCAAAGAGGCGGTTACTTGAGTAAATTTTTAATTTAGGGTTCCAGATAAACCCCCAGTTCTAATGACTTTATTTCACAAATACTAGCATTTCATTTTTTGTATATTTTTAATTTTTTAAATAAAGAAAACTCATGAGTTACAAAATAAAGAGCACATTTTGTCCCCTTTCTAAAAATTATTTTAGAATATTTTTGCTTTCCTTTTACATAATGAAAATTTGACTTAAAAATCGTAAGCTTAATAATAACTATCCATGGTCTTACTACGTATCGGCCTCAACTATACGTGTTTAAATTGGATGTCACAGTTCCAACACTAATTTTCTCTTGCAAGAACGGACTGAGGAGCTGATAAATTACATTTAGTTCCCTCGGGACTGCTACACTACTATCTAAATTTAATGACTTTTGCATATACGTGAATTGTTTGGAAAGTCGGGCAAATGCAACAATCTGGTAACTTCAGATTAATCTAAAATTGACGATATCACTGCTCATAGATCTGAGATGAAATTGGGTAATCAAAATAAGTAAGAAGCCCAGCCCGGTGGTCTAGGGATATCATTGTTGCTTCGGACACAGGAGGACTCGGGTTCATATTCTGTATATTTGACTTCCAACCAAAAAGCTTGTATCTTACATTATAAATAATGTTTATAATTTTTATAATAATAATAATAATAATAATAATAAAATAATAATAATAACATTCTTAATATTTGAAGGAAGTGATGCTATGAAAAATTTTTACGACTCAGTTCATATTTGTAGACCGGTTTCGGCATGTTACGGATCATTATCAATGTTATATTTTGCTGAACATTTTTGAAACATTATATACCAAAGGGGGGTATGTACATTTTTAAAATTGTTTACTAATTTATTTATCTGTGTGAAGAGTAGGCTTTCATTTATCAATTTTTGTTTTTTGAATCTGTTTATTTTCATATGAATCATCTTTTCTTCAAAATCATTATCTTATGCTATCTTTAATATGTATTTTTTCTGTGTATTAACCATGTCTTCAAGAATTCTACAGATATAAGTTGAGTCGTAAAAATTTCTAAATCTGTAGTCTATCCGTAGAATCTGTAGAGAAGCTATTCGAAATAAACCATCTACGCAGGAGGCGGGAAAAATGCACGACCAATGAGGCCGCGGAAGGAAGTGCAGGAGGGAGAACAGATCACTTGACATTACTAATTTCGCTCTTGAACTTCAAGCTAGAAAGATCTCTAATTGGAAAGCTGGCGAATTTCTCTACACATTCCACGGAGATATTAATTAATTATAGAATTATTTACCTATCATAATTCTATCCAGAATTTTAATAATACTTGCTTCGAACATCTCTAAAAAAATAATTGGTTCTTTGGTAGGGAAACATTTCGTAGGTAAAATTTTTATCAAATTTCGAAGAAATACACCTATTACGGTTATTCTCATGAAAATATTTTTATTTATTTTTTTACATGTTTATATCGATTCTATCTAGTAAACATGGAACATGACAATGACAAAAGTTACATACAAAGGTTAAGTGATCCGAATAAAGGCCTTGGGAAGCGCTTGGGATTCTAGGAGTTTAAGGCTCCCGCTGTTCTGAACAATCTGCACTGTGTTATCCTGGTTGTCAGATCTATGTGGCGGCTACTTCTCCCCCAAAAGAGTCTGGTATTTATTTCCTTTAGAGGCTGAGACGACCCCAGAGTCATGGTGCCGCCAGAAGATTCAGGCCAGTATAAAAATCGTGACCCCTCGGAGTATCGAACTCTCCACATTCTAGCTCTATAGCGTGCCTAAAAATGCTATGTATATACATATGCTACACGATACAGTTTAATTAATCCATAAATTGGCAATGTATCCTGTAAGATACATTAATTTAATGTATTTAATATCTTTAATGAAGTAATTGAAAAATGAATCGGTAGACATTATTTAAATTGGTGTCAAATATACCCTACACTATACAAATCGGTAATAATTACTGCTAAGCATGATTTGTTTTCACTGCAGTCCGACACGTTTAAATAATCTAGCATCAGAAAGTTTCTCCAATTTAACAAAAGAAACATCTATTCCATAAACCAGCAAAATTCACAATAAATTCGACATTCTTAGGAATTCGCTTGGTTTACGTAATTCCTGCGTGACAGATCGGTGAAGATTTGTACTTTTCTTTAAATCATTTCATTAGAACAACTACGTACAATAGTTTAAATCCACGACAAATCTTGCAATTTCATATAATATGCCTATAAAAATGAACGTCTGTGAACATGCTAGGCTTTATAGACTCATAAAACTAATCGTCAGAGTTGAATAAGATTTTTTACCATTAATTAGAGAATGTTTTTGGAACAATTAACGTATATAACATATTACCGTATGTATTACAGCGCCGGATCAAAAAATAAATTAAATAAATAACTGCATCGGTGCATTAGAAAAGTAGCTTTTTGGACGCTTAAATCGCTTACGCTGCCTAAACCGTAACAAATGCAGCAAATTAATGCACACAAAATTAAATATCTCAAAAAATTATACAAAAAAGTCCAAGACGGTATAAGTCACCTTTTACGCATAACACACAATTAATCGTTTAAATGATTTTGTCCACGCGAACGTCGCAGGACTCGCTAGGCTTTATACGAGTGTATATATATATATATATATATATATTCGTCTGTACGTGCGTATGTCACTGAACTCCTCCTAAACGACTGGACCGATTTTCATGAAATTTGTTGTGTTTTGTGGGACCCTGGATGGTTTAGATTTACAATTGGGCCCTCTAAAACCATTAGGTGTAGAACTTAACCTGAAGTGAAAATTTAAAAATACCTCTAACTGTCACAATATTCGATGTTTCACAACGAAACTCAGTATATCCTATTAAAATAAACCGAGGTAGGTATTATCAAAAAATGAGCGAAATCCGACATTCAAAAGTGGAGTTTTACCTGAAATCCGAAATTAAAAACTGTCTAGCAACCGCCATGTTAGGTTCGTCACTGCGTATACCATACAGTTTAATTAACCTTTAATATTTAATTTATTTAGGCGTAGCAGCGCACGCAAGGTATTAACTAGTAGTAGATAAAATAGTCGTAATAACTACATAAGACCTTAATTATAACTGTGTTATCTGAAATAAGAATTTTTTTAACTTATAGTAAATTATGTTGTGATAAATAAACGTAACTTTCTCGATGGCTTAGAAACGCTGACTTTTACAAACTAAATATTCTTTTAGAATATCCTCTAGAAAACTTTCAATATTATCCCTAAGGCAGGAGTGATTGATCCTCTGACACTAGAAAAGGGAAAGAGGGAACCATTGAGTTATAAACTCAAAGGTTTCCGGGAGAATAGAGAATGTCTAAAAATAAAAACTTTTCTGAGGGAAAGCTGGAAGCACGACAATCCTTTTCACGGACAATTCTCTGGAAGCCTGACCACCATTCATTCTCTGAGGCAGAAACTTGAATAGAAGCCATTCTAAACTTAATAAGATTACATTGGCGGTCTGAATTATATTGAAATTGCGTATTATATTTATACTAGTATAAATTGGATATATGATGGGAAAGAAATTATAGAAGGCAACACACAATTTATACAAAATAACACCAAGAAACTTAGACTACAAGTAAATATTATTTCTTCTTCTTCTTTTTCATTCTTCAATTATAGGTTTTATCCTGTTCTTTACTCAATTCTTGTTGCCTCATCTTAGATCGTTATAGCACCGTTTTCTGGGACGTCCCTGTTGTCTTCTGCCCCTAGGTAGATTATCCTTTACAGTCTTGACAATTCTATTTCTGTCCATCCTGCTTATATGCGCATCCCATTGTTGTTTTCTCCTATGTATCCATTCTTTAATATCTCCGACTGCACATGTTTCTCTGATATATTCTCTTCTTTCTCTATTCCATAACGTTTTTCCCACAGTTGTACGAAGTATTTTAATTTCTGATTTTCCCAATAATATTTTTGTTTTTTTTTTACGACAAATGATCTTGTTTGTTATTTATTTATTTAGCCTGGTGGAATTAAGACCATATGACCTTCTCTTCCCCTCGCCAGGACAAACATATGTTATAATCAAATACAAAAATCACAGTAATATTAAATACTAAACTATTATCTGGTCAAACCAAGCAATAGTAATAATACCTTATAATATAATAAAATTAAAGACAATTAGAAATAAATGAATAAAATAATATATACACAAAGGAACAAAAGCTCCAATCTACAAATACACGAGGGGGGAAAAAACGTAGAAAGTAATGAACTGTAATGAATTAATCTATATCTTATATATTGGCCTAGGTAGAAATATTGGTAAATCTTAATACTATTTCTATAAATAAAGGGGGGAAAATATTCTTACGTTCAGTAGCAGGCTATTCATGGTTGGAAAATAAATACAGTTAAGTTACGTATAAGAACCGAACTAGGAATGTACAGTGTTATATAAATAAAATTCAGAATTTAAGATCTAACTGGCTCCAACGTATATAAATAATGACACCCAATAGACTCCCACAAATGTTGCTTCACTCTCAACCCAAAAGAAAGAGATATTGGACGCTCCATAACTAGATGGAGAGATACGGTCTCTTGATGTGGAAACAGGTCTATGGCCTAATTCCATGACATAGAAGAAGAATAAGAAAGGAAAAACGAATTATTGTTTAAAAATTGTATTAGTGAGATATTTCTGTCAGTTAATTAATAAAATAATTTAGTTTGTTTCTGAAGGATGGTAAATTTTCTCTGACATGCGGTGGATGATATTCCAAATATCAGCATAACTAAATATTATGGTCACACGTAGAATAATATATACAGAATAAATGGACAGTTAAGTAGAAAATACATAAGTAACTAAATCACTGGTACTATCGAATCTTTAGGTTCACGGCCGCGCGGTAATAAACTCTCCATATTCCCTATCTTTAACTAATGTTTTCCAATAATCCCCTGTATAATCTACTTACCTCAAATCATGGTTAATGTAATTCTCCCACCTCATTCTTGACCTACGTAATGTGGGCTTTCCTTTGGTTTTCCTACAAGGTTTCCATGTCTTCTTCCATCCCCATTCGTGGCACATGTCCTGCCCATCGCAGTCTATGAGACCATGATCCATAATTACAAACAGGAATGTGGCGCAGAAAGAAAACAAACGCAGTATTATGCAAGGGACTTTATTCGTCCCAACATCTCTCAAAAAAACTTTAAACCAGAAATATATAAAAGCATGCATTCTTCCAGATATATGGATGCGAAACATGATATTTTACGTTAAGCGAGGAGAAAATATAAAGATCATTTGAGAATAAAGTTCTTAGGAACGTTTTTCGGCCAAATAGACACAACACACAGGTGAATGGAGGAAACTATGTACTAGGAGTTATTTGATCTTGATAGGAAACCAGATGTAATAATAACAGTTAAGAATAGTAGACAGCTTTGGGCCGGAATGTGGCACGAATGGGAAATGAAAGAGGAAATTACTTGTAAGAAGGAAATCTCCCAATCGGCGGGTCAATAATGAGGAGGTAGAATAATATTAACTATGATTTGAGGAGGTGAATCATATTGGCGATGACTGGAAAAAATCATCGTCAGCACCACACTATGGGTGGATGAAGAGTTCCTTCAGCGTTATTCTCTAGGCTTCTCTATTATTGACAACCGTCCACAAATTCTTGAGTTTTAAATATTTGACATTCTGTAGTACTCCAACATTCCACCTCAAATTCGGTCATCCAGTTCTCCGTCTTACTTCTGGCTTACCGTCTATAATTATTATAACTACTTCATTTGTTATCATCCTCTGCGTATGTCCTACTCATTTTAGTCTGTTTATTTTAATATCTGAAGATTCAACTTATATAATTCCCGGTTATTTCTCATTCACCATTCTCCATTTACCTTAATACGTCCATATATCCTTCTGAGAATATTTCTTTCTAAAACAGTCAATCGAGATTTGTCATGTTCAGTGAAAACATGTTTCACTCCCGCAATTTAGCACAGGTTTAATTAGTGTTTTATATGATTGGAAAACATTAGCTCAGGATAGGAATATTGGAGAGCTTATACCCTGATTCGATTGTGCCAGTGAGTTAGTATACTTGAGCAAAAGCTTGGCGTAGACCACTGAAATTACACGCCGAAGGTTGATTAAAATGAAGGCAATTTCTCCTCACAGACACGTCAAGCTAGCATATGCTACAGATTGTGGATTTACTTAAGTCTATTTACATAGCTAATGAAGTGTGTAATCTTACAGGATACAACTCCCCCTTGTCTCAAAACGGCAAGAAAGTGAAAGAGTAAAAAAAAGTACTTTTAGAAGTTATTAACCACAAAATCCCCTTGAGCGTTTTGCATTCCATTAGGGGAGAAGGAGTGTCATAAAAAATCACACCATCCTGGATCCCATATCTTCTTTCTACAATCATCATCAACATTATCGTCATTATTTGAAGTAATTAAATGTCAAGGGGTACAAATAAAAAAAATACATAATTTTGGAGCTAGCTGTAGAGTTTAGCAGTTAAAGCAGATACTAATCCGAGTGGCCAGTGGATAAAAATAAACATTTTTCTGGTGTTGAAGTCTAATGGCTGAAAAGAAACTTGCAAAGACAATCACATATTATGGAGTGTCTCAACTTTGAACATAATTTACTCAAAACTAAGCTTTAATTACTTATACCCCTTGCTTCGAAGGGTCTCATTTTTTCTCATTAATTTTATTTAAACGTGGAAGGCATACTACCCTAGTATTGCGATCTGAAACATTTATTGCGCTTCCCAGTCTTATAGAATGAATTAAATGAAAGTCTAAAGTGTTATGAATTTTGTTGTGGGTCTTCCTCCTGGTTCGATGCACTAAGTACTGCACTCGTGATTGATACCGCTTTTTTTTTTGGGGGTTGGTCCCATGACCGTGAGGAGGTACCAAACCAACCCGTTTACCCCTATTCTTTCTTCATAGGTCATTAGTCCTAATCACGCTCGGGGAATGAGCAACTACATTGGTGTCCCACTAGATCCCCACAGCCATATATTTACAACACCTGTGGTTTGCCAATCCAAAAAAATTTTACCTAACATGAGATGAGTTGAAGGGTGATATAAAATGAATGAACAAGAAATGAAATGGTTCGATATGAAGGAGGAGGGAAGGGCAGTGAAGAGAGTTCATGGCTTAAAATTGGGGAGAAACTGAGAACATCAAGAAAAAGGCGAGAAATGTAGGAGTGTACAAGCAATAGCACTCCCGAACCGTCTGAATTTTGAACCTGGGATTCCAGTCGGGGCAGCTGTTCGTCCAAGCGTTCACTGAAAGAGCTTTATTATACATAGATTTTAATTATATTATTTTAAAAGGAATTGGTATTTTTATTTAAAACCCACATTATAAAATTAATCGCGATTTCAATTAGACGATTTATACAGGGAATGATTTGAAACTCAGGATAAGATTGTACGAAGATATTGTTTCCGCGTAGCCATGAACTCCGTTTTCTAAAGTGCAAGTGAGTTAGTTAATTAGTTGGTTAACAATTTGATGTTAAAATGCTAAATAAATGTAAACTAGTCCCGCTCCGTAGCCGAGTGATTAAGGCAGGGAGCCTAAGCGCAGAGTTACGGGACTTGCGCTGGTTCGAGTCTCCAGGGGAAAAGAAAGTTTCTCATGGAATTTCGGCCAGTATGGGACCGGTGCCACTCAGCATCATGAGGCATTTTGGTAGCTACAATAAGTAGCGACTCCAGGTTGAGAAGACCAGCTATAACAGCTGGGGGAGCCGACGTGCTGACCACATGTCACCCCTACACTGGCTAGATGATCATCTACATCTGAGATTAACACATGTGGATGTGATAGGTTTAAGGGCCTTCTAGGCCTGAGGCGCTTGGAGTTTTTTTAAATGTAAATTAATTTGTTGATTTTAATACGAAGAATAAGAGAAGCTTAATCGGTTGCTAAAACTAGTTCAGTTTAGGTTCTGGATGAAATAAATTACAATAGGACTACATATTACTCCACCAAGTAGTCTGCGCAGGCGGAAAATATGTTAACTAACATGCTGTCTTTCTCTTCCTTACTATGTTACCATTTCCTGTCCACTGTATATGTTCTTAGTCTGGCAGGTAGAGAACTGACAAATACTATGGATTTTAATGGCCCGTCCTTCTAGGGGGTCATTGGCAAAATTACTAATGTGACAACCTGTTACTATTGGGGTTACGTGTAGTAATGGGCTGTTCCTTCTCATTACATGTTGCCACTTGTGTTTTATTGTGAGGCTGGTAACTGAGAGACGACAAATACTGTGATTTTATATGATCCGACCGCTTGAGCGTTTCATGCTTAAATTACTTTTTGACAACCATGTTAAGATCTTTCACACGTGTTTAGGGATTCTCCACCTACACTTAAAATTCAACCATTTGAGTACGTGATCGGATGTACAGACTTCTCCTATATCCCTTCCACAGATTCAGTAGTTCGGCAACACTAGCGCTAAAACTCTTCCCCTCCGCCCATGCGAAGTTAACTTGGTGGTATAATAGGCCCTACATACCATCTTCGAACTTAGATAAAAAGTAATGCAATCAGGAAGTTATTATTATTATTATTATTATTATTATTATTATTATTATTATTATTATTATTATTATTATTATTATTCCAGCGCTCTGATTTCGGGATAGCGTCGCTGCATCGTACGCAGCGGTTCGATCCGCGGTCGGGGGACAAGTTTCGTGAGTGATATTTCTTCCTCTGGGTTTTTCCTCATCTATAACAAATATCAGGAAACTCTAAGAGCCAAACGGCCCCTTGAACATCATCTGGTCATCATAATCATCATATTTGCAATGTTTAATATAAATGTATGTGTGTGAATGTTGTGTTTCGTCTTCATGTTGTGCTCTCACGGAGGAGACCCTGACATTGAGCTGATCACTCATTCTGGGAGTCTCTTCATGTCCTTGTGTGATCAGAAAAGTGCGTGTGTGATCCACAGTTTAAAATCGCTCTTCCGACAGGTCGTACATATAGCATGTAATAAGTATTTATAAAGTGAAGGTTAAACTAAGTGAATGGAATGGAATTATTGTTATTATTATTATTATTATTATTATTATTATTATTAAATAAGTTACAAATATATAATTCAATAGAGATAGTACTGTCACATATGGAGCTGAAGTTTGGAAATTCAAAAAAAACTTAGAACAAAACTTACGTCGATGGAAATTGATTTCTTGAGGAGAGCAGCACGATATTTAAAAAAAAAAAAATTCCTCTGTCATACGAGAAAAATGAATTTTAGATATTGAATAGTGGATTATATAAGATATAAACAATTAAATTGGTATTGGCACGTACAACGAATGCTAGATGAAAGGTTACCCAGGAAAACATTGGAATGGTGTCCACCTGGAAGAAGAAGGAAAGGAAGACCTCGAATCTCGTGGATGCAAGAAATAAGAACGGGAATGAGAATAAAAGGACTGGAGGACATGGAGTGAATGAATAGAGACGAGCGGAGAAGAAAAATAAAACTTTAGGCACAGAAAGATGTATAAACATTAAACAGCTCTACATTAAATAAATAAATAAATAAATAAATAATAGGCTAATAAAATAATAATATGTATTATTTTTTATTATTATTATTATATTACTATTAAACAAATATATTATTGTGTCAAATGTTCACAGTCGGATACTTTTGCTCCAGCTTTTTATTTCCCATTTTCCATTTTTTAGTTACCTTTTGTTTGTCTTCTTCTCTTCCTGCAGCTATGTATGTCGGGATTCCTCGTCTTTTTCCGGATCGAATTCGCTTAGTTTACACGGTTTCTGCGTGGAGGATTTTGTTTTGTATACATTTTTGACTCAGAAATCCTAATTTTGAGCACAAATCGAATCCATGTCCTCTGAACAACAATCGGAAGTTTTGACCTCAAGATATGAAGATAAAATCGATAGTATTAAAATTCGTTAAGTTGAGAAGACGGACCTACAAGGTGACTATTTTACAGTTTTCATTCATACAACATATTACAATGAAGATAAAAACTGCAAATGTTTTTATATTTATCCAATGCCCACCAGGTTGTCTTATTATTATCCGGAATTGTCTCATAGCATTGGCGGAATTGTCACCAATTTGTAATACTAATGCGTCTGAAATCGGAGTTACTATACCCCAATATGATGGTGATAAACAATAACGGATCACCAATAAAGTCGATAAACCTAAACTTGGCATCCATCCCAGTCCATAGTCACTTAGAGGAATAACTCCCTTTAGGAAATGTTCTTGTAGTCTGAGTGGGGATCGAATCCGGATCCTCATAAACTGTAGTCAGAAGCACTGATTTCAAGATCATGAGGTTGGTAAACAAATATATATATATATATATATATATATATATATATTCAACAGGTTTGAAATTATGCAACACCTTCCCTGCCCAAAATGAAGTTTTGATTTTGTTACCTCATTCATTTCTATCCTTCCACTCACTATCCTGCAGTCTCCTGTCCTTCATCAAATTCATAATACCTTCTCTCCATGTCTCTTTTATTTTTCCCATTTGGAACCCACTCCAAACTTTTAACTGACAATCTACCTTCATTCATACCCTTCATGTGTCCAAACCATTGCATTTGTTTATTTCCCACATCATCATCATCCAAGGATGAAGCCTGTTGGCTCGTTCCGGTTTCGTGAAAGCTAGAATTGTTAAAATTGTTCAGATCATCTTCTTTGTGGGCGTTCAACAATTCTCCTTCCGTGCGGTTTATAATTCAGCAATAATTTTGGAAATCTTTCTTCTGGCATTCTATCAATATGTTCTTTCCAGTCGTCCTATATTTAATTATTCGGTCTGTAAGTTTGAAAATATTCAGTTCCTTTGTTATATCTTCATTTCTTTTCTTATCCAGCAGAGTGTATCCTGCTATATGTCTTAAAAATCTCATCTCAGCTGCTTCCAATCTTTGTTCTTGTCTTTTAGTGATCGTCCAACATTCTGATCCATACATCAATACAGGAACAGCCATTACTTTATAAAATTTCCTTTTTATTTCCACAAATTATATAATTGTTTCGTTAAAGTTATTTTATTTTTCTCCGATAATACTGTTTCTGATACTGTCTGTAGATGATAAAAATACACATTAACTTCTGTGTGTTGAATTGAATTATACTTCTCAGGTTGTGAAGATGAACTCGGCGTACTAATTGTCCAGTGTTTTGTCACAGTCATAATTTTGAAAATTTCATTGAGTTGACAAGTTACACGTCAGAACGTTGATGCAGTCTTTCATACCTGCCATGTACTTGTGTACTCTGTGAATCATTCATAATGCATATACAAGCTCCACGAGCTTTACAACAAGCCTATTGTTGTCTAGTCACAAGTGTGATTCGTCAGAATTTTTTTTTGTCGTGTTCATAACCCTCCTTTTGAAACAAACCGACTCATTTCTATTCCATATACTCCACTCACCGGGTTTACAAACAGAATTATTCATAAAAGGAAACATTTCAACAAGTTAATTAATCACTTTTTGATAGAAACTAAAATATCCATACGTACAATACACATGTGTAATACTAAATTCGAGTTTCAAGTGTTTTTTTTTTTTTCAGAATTCATGATATATGCATATATGGTACAGTGACGTCTTTACACCTTGGAATTTCCTCCCTCCTAGAATTAGGCACTGTTGGAAAATCGCTCCCTTTAACCAGCTATTTCATTTATGGAATTAACTTTATATTCATATATATCCATTTATAGTAATTCTGCCCGAGGGCAGGTCTTTCACTGCAATCATAGCATTATAATACTATGCTTTGCAGCTTTACTAAGGAATTATAGGTGTGGTAGCTTTCAGTTGCTTTCCACACCGATGAAGGATGATGATGATGATGATGATAATGATAAGGATGATGATGATAGCCGGTTGATTTTCGGGGACTGTTGGACCTTAAACTTCCTGACATTTGTCTTACAGGTGAGGAAAAACCCCGGGAAAAACCTCACCGAGGAGCCTGTCCCGACCGGGAATCGAACCCGGGCCCGCTGCGTGACAAGGCAGCACGCTACTCGAGATCACATATAGGCCTATATATACTAGCTAATGCTCGGGGTGCGCTGCTAAATAATTGAAAATGAATGATCTTTTATGTATATTTGAATAAGTAGAAGGAAAAATAGGCCTCATTATAAATTTAAATTTTTAGATACATCATGCTGATTGCCCAGCGTTGCCCGGGAATCTACTTATCCCGATCTTCTTGACATAATTGAGCTGAAATTCGAAAATTAATGTGTTTTATGTTTAGTTAAATAAGTGGAAAGAAGAATTTGTATCGTAATTATTTTTAGATACCCCGTGGTGTTTACCTGGCGTTGTCCGGGAATCTACTCATCCCGATCTTCTTGGCATAAATCAGCTGAAAGACGAAAATTAATGTACTACTTATGATTAGTTGAATAAGTAAAATGAAAAATAATTATAAATGTATATCGTATTTATTTTAAGATTCCCCGTGCTGATTACCCGGTGTTATCCGGGAATCTACTTATCTCGATCTTCTTGTCATAAATGAGCTAAAAGACAAAATTCGTTATTGTGAGTTATCCGTAAAAGAATGCCCGCCATGTGCTGCTATGCTTGCACAGGAATCTACGTACTTGTCTCGATCTTCTTGGCATCAATGAAAGACAAAAACGGTAGGCCTAATTGTGAGTTATAAAGAGATAAAGATATGATGTCGCGGACTTTTTTTTTTTTTGAGATTTGTCTAGATTTGCTTTGTGGCGTAATTGGTAACGCTCTGGAGTATCAATCCAGAGGTCCGAGTTCAAATCCCATCCAAGCATTTATTTTCCTTATTATATATCATCATCATCGTCATCCGATATCATGGCACCTGCCGCCGTCTTCCGGAAACCAAACGTCATTCCTGTCTGTCCATCCATTGATCTTCCTCCATTCCTCTGATATTCATAGCTGCTTGTACCCCTTCTATCCAAGTTTTCTATATATATATATATATATATATTAAACATTTTATTTACAGCAAGTTCCATTACAAAGAAAGTAATACTACATGCGTTATTGTGCAAAATTATATATATATATATATATATATATATATATATATTTATAGCCGCGAGATGGCAGTTGGAACAAATTTCCGCTACCTCTTGTGTGAATTGAGAATACTACATGTATAAGAAAATTGTATGCTTGTATTGGAATTCTTGGGTAGCTCAGTTGGTTAGAGCGCTAAAGGTACAGACTTTAGAGACTCGAGTTCAAATCCCGACTCAAGCATTTCTTTTTCTTTCATATCATATATATATATATATATATATATATACGCAATTTACTTATGTTTGTATTTATGTTCTATGGCTAATTGTAATATTATGATATATTGTTTTACTTATCATACTTAATAACATTAAATATTTCATTGAATCGGCTTTGTTTTACTTTATAATCTATCTAAATCTATTGAAATAATACATGATATTAATTCAAGTGCGTAATCCTGTACTAGTCTTATTTTATTGAATGTTCATTTACCACATTTGTTAATCATATTGTTGTTAAATAACTGTCTTTCGTTTCTAGTTTTGTATATTCAAATAATAGATTATCTATCGTTTGTTCTGCGTTTCCTGATGTACACAAGGGACTGTCTTTTAATTACCTTTATGTTTTATAGATATATATTGTAGTAATAATAATAACAATAGTAACAACAACAATAGTAATATTCGTCTTTATTAGGGATTTCTCCTACAATACAATAGTTTTTCTACAACCCATTGTAAATTTTATTCCTCCATACATCCCTATTCTCTGCATCACTCTCTGTTAATCTTCTCAACATACTCTTATATACTCCTTGATTCCACTGTTCTTTTGGTCTCCCCGTTCTTCTGTTGTCCTCAGTTTCAAAATTTAATATCATCTTAGGTATCCTGTCATCTGACATCCTCTTTACAAAGTAAAATATTTAAGTATTTTTCTTCAATAACTTGAAGAATATATTTTAAATATCCATTATTTCTCTGATTTTAATATTTCTAATTTTGTCTCTTCTTGAATTTCTAGAAGCCCTTCTCCAGAAGTCCAACTGTCACCAGTAGTTTGTGCTTGCTATCTGCTTAATGTCCACGTTTCGTCTCCATACTATAATAGTAATAATAATAATAATAATAATAATAATAATAATAATAATAATAATAATAATCAATGGCAGGCATGGATTAGGCCATTGGCCTGTTCCGCTTCAGGAAAGAAATTGATCCCTCCATCTCTTCTTAGGTCTTCCTGGGTCTCTTCGCCCCGTGGGTCTGTAGTTCAATAGCTGCAGAGGTAGTCTATTGTTTGGCATTCTCAGAAGGTGTTCTTGCCAATTATTTTGATATTTTTGAATGATTTCAGTTATTGCTGGTGTGTTGAGAGCTTTCCGGATATCTTCATTACGTATGTGATCATAAAGATTATAACCCGCTAAAGGTCTTAATAACTTCATTCTGCAGCTACTATCCTATTTAATTTACCTGTAGTAAAAGTCCAGGTTTCAGAACCATAAAGTAGAGTTGGAAGAGCCATTGTTTTATAAAATTTTAGAACTGTATCTGGACGTACTTTTCGGAAATGCTTTTTATGTTCCTATAAGCTTTTGAAATTTGACCAATTTTATGTCTATGTCTTTACGTGTGTCGTAGGAAAGATTGCAGCCAAGATAAGTAAAGTTATTAACTTGTTCTATTATATTGTTGTTAATAACAATTTTAGTTCGTATCGGTATTTTCCCTTGAAACGCCATAGTTTTTGTCTTACTCACCGAAATTTGTAAATTATAACCTTGGTTATATTTGACAATCTATGTACTGCTCTTTGTAGGTGATCTTCAGAAGTAGCCAATATTACTTGATCATCTGCATACATTAATGTGTTGAGGGTCGACCAACAATCATAAAGTGTGATTGTGATTGGTTTGCCATAATTTTATGATTTCATTCATATATAAATTAAATAGAAGAGGGGAAAGTGGACAGCCTTGTTTTACACCTTGGGATATTAGTCTATCTGATTTGCTGATTTGATTATTTATTTTATTCGAATTCGGTGTGTTATGATACATGCTTTGAATCGCTTGAATTAAATGCTTGGGTATTCCTGCATTATGTAAGATATCCCATAATTTTATTCCGTTTACTGTGTCGAAGGCTTTATGATAATCAATGAATATCATAAAAGTTGGTATATTAAATTCTCTATGTTTTTCTATGATTTGTGCTAACGTAAAGACACTATCTATACAGGATCTGTTGGGTCTGAAACCATTTTGTTCTTCTAGGATAATTGCGTCAGAAATTGTGTTTAATCTGTTGGTAATTATTTTTGCATAAATTTATAGGCAGCATTAGCAGACAAATTCCTCTATAATTATTAATATCATTTTTGTTTCCTTTTTTATGAATAGATACAACTAACGAGTTATCCATTCATCTGGTACACAGCCAGTCTTCCAACATATATTAATAAGATCTAAAAATTTGTTTAAGAATCGGATCGAAGCATATTTTAATAATTCTATGTTGATATGATCTGATCCTGGTGTCTTCCGTAGTTTGCACTTGTATAACGCGAAGTTAAACTCATCCAAGGTGATAGGATCTACATCATAATCACTGGAAGTATGTTGTGTTATATTAGTTGTGGCAGTCCAAAGCTGCTCATACTAATTTAACCATTTAGTCATTGGGATGGGATTTATGTTTAAGTTATCTTTAACAGATTTATTTATTCTTTTAATATTTTATACGCTTTGACTTGTTGTCCATTAACATCATATTCTATATTATTGCTAATAAATGTTTCCCATGTTTGGCGTTGGATCTTGCGAACTTCTCGTTTGGCAATTGCTGATAGTCTTTTATAATTCATTAAGTTTTCGTGTGACCTATCATTTAAGTATTTCTTATAAGCTTCCTTCTTACATGTAATTTTATCTGCAATATCATCATTCCAAATAACTAAACCTCTTCTATTTTGTCTCTTTGTTCTTGTACCAAGAGCCTCTGTTGCTGTCTTTAGTAAAATTTCTTTCAATGTTTCCCATTCCTGATTAATGTTGGTGCTTACCGCATACTGTGGGAGGTATGTATTCATTCGAATTTGATACAAGTTTCTAATACTGAGCTCATGTAATAGATGTATTTTAAAGTATTTCTCAGTAGAATTTATCTTTCTTTGAGTTTTATGCCATCTTAGTGGGATATTGATTGTGGACGCCAATAGATAGTGGTCAGGTTAATATCGTAACCTCGAAAGACTCTAGTGTCTTTAACATATGGCGAGGTTTTATTATTAGTGATCACGTAATCAATTATTGATTTAGTCCCTCTTGCTGACCATGTATATTTGTGAATGCCTTTATGTCGGAAAAAGGAATTAGTGATTTTAAGATTGTTAAGTGCTGCAAAATCAATGAGTTGTTCTCCATTTTGTATTAATGATTTGTTCGCCGTTGTTTCTAACAATTCCTTGTAGCGGAGTGTTGCCAATTCTGGCATTTAAATCGCCTGCTATTATAATGTAATCTGATTTGTTTATGTTATTATATTGAACCTGTAACTCCTGATAAAATTTGTCTGATTCTTATTATTATTATTATTATTATTATTATTATTATTAATAATAATAATAATAATAACCATAATAAATATTTATTCGTAAAAGGAGGAATTCATTTGGGTATTGAGAAACACACAGCTTCTAACATGCAATAAACATTTTTTATGTTGTACATCCAGTACATGACTTCATTCTCCGTACTCACTGCGAGAATTCCAGGACTTCTTATTCTCGAGCTGTTGTTACCGGTACAAGATACTCCTCTGGCCGCATTCTCCTTCGGAGTAAGACAGTTTGACTTCTTTACCGGCTGGGTTTGAACCTGTGACCTTCGGAACTAGAGGCAAAGAACATAACTACTAGACCACGAGACCGGCTATATAGAGATTAGCATTTGCTCTAATCTATATGGAACATTAAAATCGCTTTTGAGCTAGAGATAAAATTCATGCGCCGAACAGGAGGCTGACCAGATAGAATGATAAAGAATTTATGACATCCCAGAGGAATTTAAAATTATTCCTATAATAGATTACATCCATCAGAACTAACAGAATTGGACCGTATGTATAGATCCAGTGTTCCAAAGACAATTTTGAAGTACCTAACTAACTAACTCACTAGCACTATAGAACTCGTAGGTTTATGGTCGCGCTGATATAAACTTTCCACGCAGCTGTTTCCTCAGCTGATTATTTTCAATCATCCCCTTTATAATCTACTTCCCTCAAATCATGGTTAATGACATACTCCCGCCTCATTCTTGGTCTACCAACTGGGGATTTTCCCTCTGGTTTTCTTACAAAAAGCTACCATGCACCTCTTTAATTCCACATTCGTGCCACATGTCTTGCCCATTGCAGTCTATGAGACTTAACTGTTCTTATCACATCTGATTTACTATAAAGATCATTTAGCTCACTGTTATGTAGTCTTCTCCTTTTGCCTCTCTGTTTATCTTTCTTTGATCCAAACATTTACTTCTTCTTATTCTTCTTCTTCACTTCACGGGCTAGGCAAAAATGGCCTGTTCCGCCTCACAATTGTTCTCTCCATCTTTTCACTGGTCTTCCTACATTCCTTGAACCTCTTGGCTTGTAGTTGAATGCTGCTCTTGGTAATCTTGTTACATTCATTCTTTGCACATGTGTAAACCATTTCTCTCTATATTCTTTGCTTTTTTTTTCATTCAATGGAAACATTTACTTAAAAACTTTATTCTTAAATACTCATAATCTCTTCTCCTCCCTTAAAGTATTTATGAAAATAATATTAAGATTAACAAATAGTTTCATTTGTTTATATATTGTATAACCGTAAAATTAGTTTTCTATATCTCATTATTTTTCTTTGTTTCTTTTATATAGATAAGACAGGGACAGTCTACCAAAATTTAATTTATCTTGCTTGAATACATCTTATTCTTAGTTTTAGTTTTAATCCTAACCATCATTAACTGGTTGTATTATAGATCGTAATGTAATAGATATTATCTTATTGATCAAATCTTCATTTGTAATTTAATGTTAGAGGTATTGTGACTGTTACATTCAGATGCAATATATGTTTGTCCTGATGAGTGGAAGAGAAGACCATGTGGCCTTAACTCCACCAGGCTAAATAAATAAATAAATAAATAAATAAAAATAAAAAAATAAAGTATGAGTCCATGTTTCACATCCATAATCGTATATAACTAGGGGAATAACAGTTTTACATAGTTTTCAGTTAACGTTTTTAATAGGAGTTGTGAACAACAAAAGACCCTGTATTGCTTTGATGTACCAAATACTTGGCAAAAATCGTTAGGACGGCGTAGGATGAATTGGTCGAACATTTTTTGTTGACCGTAACGGTCCTTTCAGGACTACAACTTGAAATGAAGATGAAGATGATTAATGTATAAAAAAGGGACATGTTAAACGAAGTGAAAAAATGCAGAGATTGAGAAAATTCGTAACATTGTTATGACGCCATGATTGGACTTACTGTTAAGCATCTCACAAAAGTGGGGATTTGATTACACAATGCGCATGTCTAATAATAATCAGGACGCTGTGCCGGAACATTATTACGTTTGCTAACACAAACACTGTCTTAATAACCAAATTCAACAACTAACTCCTCGGTTCGCCTCCAGACATAATAATATTGAAAGCAAATTTAATAACTTGCTCAGCAAATTTCCGGCTTCTGCCTCCCTTACGTCAGAAAGTCTGACGAAGAATGCAATCATCATATTATGATTATACAAGTAGTTTAATGCTAATATTTACAGATTTACGTAAAATCACCTTCCATCACGTAAGGAATACACTTACTGCCTTGAGAGTAGATTTGCCTCTTCTATTAAGATATGATACGATGAGAGCAAATATCCGAAGGCGTTCTAAGTTTGATGAAGCATCTACATACAACTTGTTTGTTTATTATTAAGCATTTCTGTTTGAATTCGCACAAGACAAACTTTGATAGTGTAAAATGGTGTGTAACTTGTATTATTGCTTAGCACATTTAAAGTTTTTGGAAATTTATTTTTCGAAAATAAAATAGAAAACCAGTACTTCTCAGCCAGGTGAAGACAATTTATTTTCGACGAGTGCATTTGGTTATTGCAGTAACTTATTCCATTTATTTTCATAAGTTATTTTTTCTGTATATAATATTTTTCACTGGTTTGGTGAAATAGAATGCCTATGACCTCAACTGAAGGGTAAAAGGAAACAATCAAGTAAATCACTATTTGTCGAAATGAATTTTGATGCATCGTTAGATTCTCCATTAAAACACTATCATTTATAAGTGCGAAACAATAAAATATACAGTTTAGCCATGAGTTTAGCCTGCAAAATTTGGCAAACAGGTAATTGTATACCGATGTTGTACAATTGAGAGTTTTCTAGGTTTCAAGGTAAAAGTGACTTAACTAGTTCTTTCCCTGTAATCTTCAACTCTGGCAGTTTAAATAAATTATTATTATTGTTATTATTGTTGTTATTATTATTGATGTTATTATTATTGTTGTTATTATTATTGTTGTTGTTATTATTGTTATTATTATTATTGTTATTATTATTATTATTATTATTATTATTATTATTATTATTATTATTATTATTATTATTATTATTAGGGGCGGATTTCTATGATCTAAAGAAATAAAAAAAAGCGTGTATTCATATATATTTTCCAACTTTTCACCACAAAGTAAAAGTTACAATTTTTTTTAATCTTTATATCGAGTATTTGAGGTGTCTTTCTGCAAGGACACATTCAATTATACCTATATAATTTCATAAAACTATAAAATTTATATTATTTTTAAAAACACAGGATCAAACACTTCGAATGTAGGCTATTTCATGAAAATGTATAGCCCTAAACCGGTAAATTGCCCACCGCTGTCGTCTTAGATAACATCGTTGCCTCGTATGCGGCGATCCCTGGTTGGGTCTCGGCCGAAAGAAGTTTCCTGAGCGAGACTTTCTCGGGCGTTTTCCTTAGCGATGAGACTAATGTTAGAAAATTAAAGGTTAAAATAGTCCCCGAACATCATCCCACCATCACAATCAACCATATCATATTCGCCTTGATTAGTGTGTTTTAAATGTGTTAAATGTTCGTATTGTCTCAGAGGTAGCCCTAACAATGAGTTATCCACTCATCTCGTAAGGACCTCCATGACCTTGTGAGGTCAAAAGTAAGTGTGGTATCCAGAGTTTGAAATCCTTTCCCAACAGGTCGTGTTCACGTAAGATCCGTGTGGCGTGAGGCACGTAAAAGTACTTCAAGGGAGAGGTTAAATTACAGTAAAAAGAGAGATAGTGTTAATTTCCAAGGAGTAAATACAAATTAAAGGATACCGTAATGAATGTGGGGCATGGAAGCTTCTTGTAGGAAAACCAGAGAGAAAACACTCAGTTATTGGACCAAGAATGAGGTGGAGAATAACATTAACCATGATTTGAGGGAAGTAGATTTTATAGGGGATGATTGTAAAACATTAACTCAGGATGTGGATGCATGGAGAGCATATGTTCGCGCGGCCATGAACCTCGGGTTCGATAGTG
The DNA here is from genome assembly GCA_030220185.1 of Diploptera punctata. Lineage (NCBI taxonomy): Eukaryota > Metazoa > Arthropoda > Insecta > Blattodea > Blaberidae > Diploptera > Diploptera punctata. The sequence continues at coordinate 199,233 of JASPKZ010003793.1, forward strand.
CCAGTGAGTTAGTTGGTTGATACAAATGAGTATATAAATTATTTTTCCTATTGTATAAATGAAATTTTATTTCGAATCATGAATGTTTCCTGCAGTAATAGAGTTATTAGTGTATGAAAGTGTTTTTGATGGTTTTATCAATTTAGGCCCCATGTCAATACATCATGCTAGAAGTAATTATATAAATTATTGAATACCATATAAAATAAATTTATCGATATATGAACTCAGATAATTTGTAATATTCTCTATTTTTGAGATTAAATTTCAATATTCAATAACACAAATTCTCACCTGAGGATAAAAATAATTAATTCAATATTGATTTATCTCATATTTATGTCCTTAACTGGGAAATATTAAAATAAAACAAAATATGTTATACAAACAGCTCTGTTTGTAAACAAACTTAACTTAATTAACTTGTTTCAGAAATGTGTTTGTAATATGCCTCCCTGGATGAATAAATACTCTATACACCCTCCAGCCATTCTTTTGTGTGTAGTGTACAAGAGTATTTTCGTGTTGATTTGTTAAATAGCACAAGTGTTTTCCTTTTTTTTATAACACGAGCTCTCTCTAAATAGTGACGTGCCACTGTAATCCCTTCTCACACAAATACCTCACACATATATCATCACTAATTGAAAGCCTTCATTTTGTGGTTAGTATGTAAATTTCCTAACATTTACACTTCCCACGTATATCATTGACCATTATGCCGGTGATGATGATGTTGATGATGATGATGATAATAATAATAATAATAACAATAATAATAATAATAATAATAATAACTGAATGCACTTATTTAGGAACAAAATTAGACCATTCAGACGATAACACAGTGGAAATTAAAAATAAAATCGCACAAACAAAACAAGCAATAAATGCTTTAAACTCTGTTTGGTGGAGCAAAAATATTACAAAAAATAGAAAATTACAAATATATCAAACCTTAATTCAGAGCATTTTAACATATGGTGCTGAAGTCTGGCACATTGCTACCAGGGAAATGAAAAAAAAAAGTACAGAAATGAATCTTTTAAGAAGATCAGCTGGAAAATCTAGAATGGATAGAATAGAAATAAAGAAAATAAGGGAAATTATGGGTGTACAAGAGGAGCCGGACATCATAGACATTGTAGAAAAGAAAATATTACAGTGGTATGGCCATGTCAAAAGAATGCCAGAACAAAGATTGCCTAAAATTGTTATGGAATGGATTCCAATGGAAAGGAGGAAGAGAGGAAGACCGAAGAAAACTTGGATAGAAGGGGTACAAGCAGCTATGAATATCAGAGGAATGGAGGAAGATCAATGGATGGACAGAGAGGAATGTCGTTTGGTTCCCGGAAGACGGCGGCAGCTGCCAAGATACCGGATGATGATGATGATGAATAACAACTCACTGGCACTATCGAACCCGTAGGTTTATGGCCGCGCGCACATAAGCTATCCATACATCCCTATCCTAGAGTAATGTTTTCCAATCATCCTCTGTGTTATATACTTACCGCAAATCATAGTTAATGTTATTTATTCTCATCTCATTCTTGGCCTACCAAATAGGCGTTTTCCCTCTGCTTTTCCTACAAGAAGCTTCCATGCATGTCTTTCTCTCACCATTCGTGTCACATGTCCTGCCCATCGCAGTCTATGAGACTTAACTGTTCTTATTATATCTGGATTCCTATAAAGACCATGTAGTTCACTATTATGTACTCTTAACCATTCACCGGTCTGTTCATCTCTGCAAAGCTCCTTGATTCCTGACTACCTTCTCCTGGCCATCTAATTTCCTGTAAAGCGACTACATCCAAGGATGATTTACCTAATTCCCGCGTTAATACGTCTAGCTCCCCGCTGTTGTATAAAGTCCTAACATTCCACGTTCCTGGGAACATGTCCCTGTGTTTGAGCCTTTGGCATGTGTCCCCTGAAATAGTCCCCGCCCGGAGAACCGAATGGGGGACTATTTTACCTCCGGAAAATTTTACTCCAGTGGAACGCATGTTCGTATTTCTTGACGATTGTAATTTTACGGTGAAAGATCGTTACTCTTTCGACCAAGGTACTTTTTTCGTCTGGCTTATCACCTTCAACCAGTCCGGCATGAGTAACCCTATCGGCATCAATGCTACCACCGGCATAGCTCTCGAGATCGTTTAAGCACGCAAGCCACTCCACCTCAAGGTAAAGATACCATGGAGGGAATAATAATAATAATAATAATAATAATAATAATAATAATAATAATAATAATAATAATAATAATAATTGATTTAGCATGTTGTATTCAAACTATTATATAGAATTGCAAAATACAAAGATGAATGGATGAACCACATCAATATAATTGGACAACAATGTAATTCCGAAACAGATTATTCATTACAAAACCACTAGGGCGAAGAAATGTAGGAAGACCCAGTGAAAGATGGACAGACTAATTCTAACATGAGATCGGAACAGACCTTAAGGTCTAATCCTTGAAGCTGATGACGATGTAGCAGGTTTCAAATTTTTCCTGCGCTCAAGTAATCTACTGCTATTTACCTCCACATCTCTCTGTTATTCCAGTCTTCATCGTCCAATCCCTTTTCCTTCATACTGCTCAAAACACTAACAATACACATTATTTTTGTCCGCCCTCTTCTATTTATTCTTCTTCCAAGTGGCATCCATTTTTGTATTCTTCTTGAAAATCTGTCTACTTTCATTCTTTTTACATGGCCTTAACATTTTATTTGCTTTTTTTTTATGAAATACACACTTGAAGTTTGAACATTCATATTTTGTTTAATTACACTATTTTTTATTTTATTTCATCTAGAAAATCCAGCTGAACGCCTCCATAAATCAATTTATGCAGAATTAAATTTACTTATCATTCTAGATTTTAATTAGTATGCTTCTGCATTGTAAGGCATTGCATTCATTTAATTAAAAATATTTGTTTTTGTTCTAGAACTCATTTTCTGAATCCATAAAGCACATAATTCAATTTTGATATTACATATTTGTCTTTGTTTATCCTCTCATTAATTTAAGCATGACTTCTCTCTGTACTAATTTTTATCTCTAAAATATACCCATTCGTCATATGTTTATATTTTTTCATAATAATTAATAGACAGATAGATCATCGGTTGATTAATGTCTTTGACATCGTCCGATTCCCAATAGCCAATTTTGTTGGTCCATCCAATCTCCTGGTTGTAGATTGTTCTCCTTCATGTATAAATATATTCTCTGACTCCAGGAGGTTTTAGGTCTTCCTCTGTCTCGTGTTCCCTCAGGTTCCATTCCAAAACAGATTTTGGTAGCCGATCCTCTTCCATTCGCTGGACATGTCCGTACCATCTTAATTGCTGAGTTTTAATATAATCTAAAACAGTGTCTTCAATCTTCATTTGCTCTCTTATAACTGAGTTACTAATTTTTTCCTAATAATTAATAATAATGACAATAATAATTAGACTATGGAGTGGTTGACAGCTCCTTGTTAGTTTAGAATAGGAATGATTGGAGAGCTTGCTTTCGCGCTGACATAAATCTCCACGTTTGATAGTGCTAGTGAGTTAGCAATACAGAAGTAAGCACATCCAAATCGAATTAAACTAGATTGCATTTTAAAGTTGCATTTTCATGTTGTATTTACCAAATTAACTTTTTGAAAGATTCAATTTAAATTCACGTGAAATAGTCTTTGTCAATGATGTAAAATCAAATGGATGTAGGATGGGAAATGTTTGCTATTTCCTATTATACATTCAAAGGGTTTTTGAAGGGCAATCGTGGTACACTATTAAAGCTCTGAAACCAACCATTTCCCAGGGGCTTCCAATGAATTAAAAATGTATGTTACCGCATTTCACTATTGTTTGTTTACCACTTATTTTTAATTAAACTCTGTTAAAAGAAACTACTTGTTTTAATTCACTCGAATCAGACAGGTCGCACATTAAATTGTTTAATTTCAAACTACAATAATTTATGTCTTATACAATGTTAAACAAATGGAATATTACAGTACCATGTAATATGTGTTCTAATCCTAACTAAAACTAAATAACTAACTCACTGGCTCTAACGAACCCGTGGGTTCATGGCAGCGCGGACATAAGCTCTCCATATATCTCTATTATGAACTAATGTTTTTCAATCTTTTCCTGTATAATCTACTTCCCTCAAATCATGGCTAAATTTGTTCTTCCACCTCATGATTGGTCTAGCAACTACCTCATGATTGGTCTGGGCGTTTGCACTCTGGTTTTCCTACACGAAGTTTCCATTCCCCTCTTTCATTCCCCATTCGTATCACATGTATCGCTCATCGTAGTCTACGAGTCTTAACTGTTCTTAGGCCTATATCTGTTTTCATATAGCCTACAGATCATGTAGCTCACTGTTGTATTCTTCATTCTCCTGTCTTTTCATCTCTCTTAGGTCCAAACATGTTCCTAAGAACTTCATTCTCAATTATTTGAAATCTTTTCTTGTCCCTTAAAGTACACGGTGATTACAAATGATTGGAGCGATTTCATGATTTTATTGTAGCGATCTTATTTGACATATCTTCACAGAACTTTAAAGTTATGTATAAAAACTCATAAGGTTTTTTTTTTGTTTTCTCTCGCAGCCGTGTTTCAGCTTTAAACCGAGAGAGCGCAGCAGTTATCAAAGATGGCGACAGGCGAGGAGAAGCATATGCTGTGCTTGAATTTCATTCAACTCAATCTGTGATAACTGTGCAACGACACTTCAGAACGAAGTTCGAGAAAGATGCACCGAGTGCCAACTCCATTCGGCGATGGTATGCGCAATTTAAAGCTACAGGATGCCTCTGTAAAAGGAAATCAACGGGTCGTCCTTCAGTGAGTGAAGAAAAGGTTGAGAGTGTGCGGATGAGTTTCACACGTAGCCCACAGAAATCAACACGAAAAGCGAGCAGAGAGCTGAACATTCCACAACCGACCGTTTGGAAGATCTTGCGGAAAAGATTGAAGCATAAACCTTACCACTTGCAATTTCTACAAGCCCTTACGCCCATTGACAAAGTGAGTCGGTTTGAATTTTGTACACAAATGCAGCAGTTTATGGATGAGGATGGTTTTTGTGAGAAACTTGTCTTCAGTGACGAAGCAACATTCTTTGTGAATGGCAAAGTGAACAAACACAATGTGCGAATCTGGGCACAGAAAATCCCCGCGTTATTGTGCAGCACATTCGCGACTCCCCAAAAGTTAGTGTGTTCTGTGAGGTTTCTCAGTTCAAAGTTTATGGCCCTTTTTTCTTCTGCGAGCAGAACGTTACAGGACACGTGTACCTGGACATGCTGGAAAATTGGCTCATGCCGCAGCTGACGACCGACAGTGAGACCTTCATCTACCAGCAGGATGGTGCTCCACCACACTTCCATCACGATGTTCGTGAATTTTTAAACATGAGATTGCCAAACCGATGGATCGGTCGCAGTGGAGAGAATGATCAGAAATTGTTGTCATGGCCTCCACGCTCCCCCGATTTGACGCCGTGCGATTTTTTTGTTTGGGGTATGTGAAAGATTCAGTGTTTGTGCCTCCTTTACCAGTAGACTTACCAGAACTGCGAGCTCGCATAATCAATGCCTTTGAACAAATTAATAGGGACATGTTACGTCGAGTATGGGACGAACTTGATTACAGACTTGATATCTGCAGAATCACCAAGGGGGAGCATATGGAGCACCTGTAACATCTCAAAAAAACCTGGGAAGTTGCTCTATGTATCTGTAAAAGTTCGTGAAAATATGTCGAATACTACAGTTACCATAAAATCATGAAATCGCTCCAATCATTTGTAATCACCCTGTATATGTCCATGTTTTGCATCCATAGGCTATAACAAGAATAACAGTTTTATATATTTTCAGTTTAACGCTTTTTGAGAGAGTGGGGACGACGAGAGTCCCTGTAATGCATAATAGCATGCATTTATATAATTGAGCCTATGTTTAATTTCTTTGTGCATCTCATTCCTATTTGTGATTATTGTTTTTAGATTCACTTACCCCAAAACGTTTGAAAATGTTCCTTCCTTCTTCAATGAAAAAGTGCTTGTCTCAACTTTAATTCCGATTATTGTGACTTACTCTTAAATTATATTCTGACAAATACTGCAACGAGTTCATACGGCAATGAATGTACGTTATAGGCCTATGTGCAACCTCCATAAATCAGATCTAATAACTATAGCATTTGACATGTTGTCTGGATTTCGAATGGAAGTCGGGCGTTAGATATATTGCCTTTGCTTTTTATTCAACATTTTGTTCCCTTCATCACACCTTATTATTTCTACTCGCTCCATTCATTACCTTCCCATCATAACTTAAAGATACGATCGAGTTGGTTAAGCAGCAATTTGGACCATAAGTTTTGCGGGTTCTATATTATTTTCTATGGAGCGACAGACATATGAAACCCTTGGCCTACAAGCCGGTTACTTGCCTCACATCCACATATGTTAATCGCAAAGATGAGCCCAATAATAGGGGAGACATGTGGTTAACATGATGGTTCCCAAACTGTTACAACTGGTTTAGTCAATTTGCAGCCGTTACTTAATGTAGCTATCCAAATTTCTCACGATGCTGATTGGATATACCTCCCATACTGACTGAAATTCCATTATAAATAGTCTTTACCCATGGGGGATTGAACCAACGCAATCTCGTAGCTCTGAAGTAAGGATTGATACCTTACACCTGAAGCATATTTCTAAGAAATAGCTCCACGGCAATTTTTTTGGATTATTCCAAACAAAACTTAGTATATGGTGAAATTAAATGTTTCTTACCTCTCCTCATATAAATCTTCTAAGTAGATCGCGATTTCGAGACCATAGCGGTCTCATCTTCAGTACTTCTCTGGCGACTGATGTTATGCCGTTCTTCTTCCAGAAGAAGAGTTTCTTCCGATCGACATAACATCAGTCGCCAAAGAAGTACTGAAGATGAGACCGTTATGGTCTCGAAATCGCGATCTACTTAGAAGATTTATATGAGGAGAGGTAAGAAACATTTAATTTCACCATAAATTGAACCTCATAGTGATTAATTCCTATAAAAGTTTTAAAAAACTCAGTATATTTCATTGAGATTAAAGAGAAAGTTATTCTCCAACAACATTTTGATTTATTCCCTCCCGAAATTTCATCTTATGAAATTCAATCTTAAATGCTTTCGATTTGAAGAAAAGACTCAAATTCCACAAAAAAAAGTAATGCATATATATATAAAGGTATTAACATTAATAATAGTTCTAATAATTTAAATAAAATATTGGTCTTGTAAACCGAAAATGATTATTCTAGAAATTATTGAATTATAAAATGAAAATAATCTTTCAGTAATAGATTTTGAATCAGCAAAATCGGAGCTTTATGATAAGGAGTTTACGTAAAAGTTGCAATTTAAAAATCACTAGCAGCTGCCATTTTTATTTTTTCACAACATAACTGGATACATACAATGATGTTTCAAATGAAATACTATTCCATAAACCATGAAAATTGGATCGTGAATCTGAGTTGCCAAGAAATTTGCTTAGTTGACGCATTCTTGCGTTTAGGACTTTTTATATTCTTAAAAAGTTAGTCTCTCTGAGCGTACAATGCGTTACTGTGTGTATTACAAATAGGCGCACCCACGCACGAAACTAATTTCCCGGCTAAATCTCACCTCTGGATCCCCTCTCTTTTCGACTTCTACTAACCCTTCATATACACATACAACCCTTCCCCATTCCATTCCCGAAATACCTCCAGGCTAGGCTTTATGGTGCTTTGTATGATTCCTACAGGAATGAGTGGGTTGGCATTGCGTATCACCACATTTGGTGGAAGAAGGGCATATGAGTATAGATATCGCGTTCGTTAACATTTTTGTCCTTCATGAAATTACAAAAAAATTGGAGAAATACAAACTAAAAAATTGAAAGCAGTTATACTCTCATCCATTCAAGCTACATGACATGTTCCTTTGTTTACCTAGATGTAAAAACTCTACAGTTTTATTATTTTTCTTAGATCTGTTGTCTAAAGTATACCTTTGATTTACTCACAACAGGTCTTCCATTAACTCCCGTCCATAACTTTAATTTTTTTAGGTAGATAGATTTTTGTCGAAAACATGGTACAATGAATGACAACGTCAATCAGTAATGTTAATTATTGAGGTGTCTCAACCAGTCAGTGTTAAAATAGTCATGGACACTATAAAGGGTGTTCAAAGTCGATATCGATGTATTTGTTCTTTCAAATACGTATTGAATCAGGTAGATTCTTTATATTATCTGGACTAGTGTTAAATATATCCACAAATACCACCTCTTAACTATTTTGATTTTTACTAAATTTACATTTATTTAAATATATATTACGAATTATTATTCCTCGTAAGATAGTTGTGAAGAGACATACAACACATATATAGTTTTGTGAATTCTTTAACTACGTACGTATATTGATACCAGAGTAAAAATTCCTAATCTTATTAAAAATTGGTTTACAGTGAGATTCTATTACTATTTCCACTAATTATTCTAATAGCTCTTCTCTGTAGAGTAAGAAGTTTTTTTCGAATAATTAAAAATAAACTTTAATTGTTCAGATGACTATAAATATGACTATCCATCCATAGTAATTCTGCCCGAAGGCAGGTCCTTCACTGCAATCATAGCATTTTCATGCTATGCTTGCATATTTACTAGGGAATTGTGTAGGTGTGGTAGCTTCCCGTTGCTTTCCACACCGGTGAAGGATGATGATGATAATGGTAAGGATGATAATGATAAGGATGATGGCCATATGATTTCGGGGACCGTTTAGGCCTTAAAGTTTTCCTGACATTTGTCTTACAGGTGAGGAAAAACCCCGAATAAAACCTCTCCCAGAAAACTGCCCCGACCGGGGATCGAACCCGGGCCCGCTGCGTGACAAGGCAGCACGCTTACCTCGAGACCACAATTTGACTATGATACACCGTTAATAAATACTATCTACTCTAAATGTTATTCTTCAATTCTAAATTACAGTATCCTTTTCGATGTCATACATCCAATGTTTCTTGGACGTCCACTTCGTCTTCCTCCCTCCATTCTGGCATCTAATATGTTTTTTCTAATATTTTATTGTGAATTCGTACTATGAGACCCAACTATCTTATCAAATCGACTTAACAAAACTCATAATATTCTATCTTATAGTTAATCGTGATTTTCCTTAAATGATTCGATCTTGTTCTCCAATGACTCTTTATACACACTGGACCATGTATACTCATGTCAATTTTCTTTTTGAAAACACGAAGATAATGTTCATCTACTGTTTCCACTATCCATCTTTATTGCACCACGTGTAATCCATGGGCGAATAAGGGTCTCATATAAACTATTACCAATATTATGGTTATAAAGTAGATTTTTATGCACTAAAGGTTGATATTGTAACATAGTATAATATTTAGTAAGACTTTTTTTCAATCAATTGAAAATAATTGTTTCACAGTTTTGTGAATTTAACTTAAAAAAAACTTGATTGATGTTTTCTGTAGTAACAAACGGTATTGGACAGTTAAATTTGTATTAGGAAATAAATTATGTTCTATTCATGTAAATACTCTGACATCGACAAAAAAAAATTACTAATTGGAGAATGCTGCAAGGACAGCTGGACAGTGCCTGAGTAAACAATAAACTGAAATAATGAGGATACTTAATCCAACAGAAATGCGATTGTACTCTCAATGGTGCAGAAAGAGGACATAGCCGAATTTCAGTATTTAGGACGCATCATATCAGATGAAGGAGGCTCAAACAAAGATTTAAATCCAGACTTAAAAAATCAAAAGCTCACATGGAGATCCAAACAAATCTCAACAAAGACAAATGTCAGGAATTGTGGTATGCAGGCTTTTGACGGCCGGGCTATGTGGCTGTGGTACATAACTGGTATTTCTTCCAGACGTTTCTCCCTCAACTGTGGAGGGAATCTTCAGTGGCGAGTGCTTCTAGGCGGTGTTCCCTTGTTGTAGACTCGACTGTGAAGATGCCCTCCGCAGTTGAGGGAGGAACTCGGGTCTACGACAAGGAAACATCACCTAGAAGCATTCGTCACTGAAGATGCTCTCCGCAGTTGAGGGAGAAACGTCTGGAAGGAACCCCAGTTATAGACCACGGCCACATAGCCCGGCATCTATTAATATTAAAATATGAGGAAACTTAAGGCCCAAATAATCCCCGAACATCATCTGGCCATCATATTCATTATCATATTCGCCATGATTGATATGAACGTGTGTGTGAATGGTGTGTTTCGTCTTAATGTTGTGTTGTGAGGAGGACCTGCCATTGAGCTGATCACTCATTCGGGGAGGTATGTATGTGATCCATAGTTAAAGACCCTCTCTTCACAGTTAAAGTCTGAGTGGCGTGTGGCACATGAAATTACCTAGAAGTTGAGAGATTAAATCGCGTTAATGGAATAGAATTAAATTATTAAATGGGGCAATTTTTCTTCCGGCATTCAATTAATATGACCAAATCAAGAAACATTTTTTTTTGTTCAATAAAATCTAAAATGCCCTAAATTACCATTCACCCCATTATTATTATTATTATTATTATTATTATTATTACTATTATTATTATTATTAGTTTGATTCATAATTTTATTTATTTTGCTTTTTGTAACTGATTTCAAAACAGTCGATTGCATGACTAAATTTTCATTCTCTGGATATTTATTATCAACGATCAGAGTGTATAATAGCCAATTTTTTTCGGGAATTGAAGACAATTCTTATGTAAGGAATCTTTGTAGGTTTTTATATTAATAATATGTAGGTCCGGAAAATAATGATTATGAATGCATTTTGAATTTGTAAATTTTCAGAATAAGTGGAACTATTTCTTACGTTGTAAATGTCGGCCGTGTTGAATGTTCGTAGAATAACCACAGAGAAATTTAAATGTAAGGAATATTTGTAGATTTAATATAAAATATTTATGCTTAAAATAACCTAAAAACTAACCTAAAGTAATTTAAGTACTCAAACTTGAAAAAGTATGAAATAGAGTGGCATTTAATGTAATGCCCAAAAATAGGTAAAATACGGAGAACTGTTTATTATCGACAGAGGCACACTGTTATCGACAAAGCTGTGTTAAACCAGAGGTATTAGAATGATCATGACAAGAATACGTTCCATATTGAATCATTCCAGAGATGTTAAAGTGAGCAGAAATAATCCCATTTTTTCTCACTTACATGTAAAATCAGTTAAAGATCATTAAATTCAGTGTATAAATACATTTAATATACCTGTTTATCAACTTTTTTGTATTAAAATAGTGTTTAAGTGGATAAATAAATTCCTCAAATTAAAATTAAAATATAAAATTATAAAATTGTTACTTTGTAGGTCAGTCTCATCAACTTCGTAAATATTAATTATCTGTAGACCTTTTGGGACTAGACTCATAATCAGCAGAATGTGCAGGAGATAGGTCTGCATTCAGGATCAGTAGATATAGATCTATCTCCTGCTCTTTCTATTGATGATGAGACTAGTCCCGAAAGGCCTACAGAGAATGAAAAATTTACAAAGTTAAGGAGATGGACATATAAAGTAACAATTTTATATTACAATTATAATTTTATGACTAATATCTCAACGGAGTTTTATCATGAATTTTATTAATAATGAAATTAATTTATGACATACTCCCGTGCAATTATAAATCAATGAAACTAACTTTCACACAATGAATTGAAATCAGCTCATTATTTTGTGCTTTACTGTACATAAAAATCAGCATTTAAGGTTCGAACCCTTCATTGTAATTTAATTTACAAGGAAGGGATTGGAATACTTATGTCGTTTTTCTCTGAAGTCCTAATGCCAGTGATGCTAGTGTTGCTACCGATGATGGTGATGGTCTCTCTGTAAACTGAAGCTCATCATCACCTTGCAATTAATCCAGCTCTTCTCCCTTCCACCACTGCGTCCCCCCGAGTTGTCTGAGTAAATAAGCGCTGCACACCAATGTGTGTTTCATGCTTCCGTGCGTGAAATTATTGGCAATGCGGTAACTATATTCCAGTTATGACACGTTAGCACTAGGGGTTACCTTCAAACACTCCCTAGCGGAAGTAGTCATAACACTTTCTGTGTTTTTAGGATGGGCGTCCACCCACAGTGGTTTTAGCGTTGAAAGATTTTTTAATACGATGTTTTGGGTGGCATAAGTCATATTCATAAATAATAGTTATTTAGAAGGACTTACAAAAGCAGATGTTTAGTAACGAAATGCTCAAAATACAATATGACTGAAGGGAGTGTTCTAAGAGCAGCGAGTTACTAAACCTAATTTTGTAACATGGTGTCTACAATATTTTATCTACGTTCACAGTATTTTAGTATATGTTGTATATTTAGTACATTAATTAAATGTGTTTATGATAAAAACAATATTTATTGAGAAATAGTAATGTGTGCTTTGGAGAAAAAAAAACACGATAAATAGACAAACACTGTTGTGCTGTGAGTTCTGAAAAAGAAAGACACGGTAAATCAACAAACATTGTAGATATATTTACATCAATCATCAGTCAAATGTATTTTACGTTTTGTTGAAGCTGTATTTCATGTTTTGATTGCGTGTTTAGTGTTTTATAAGAATATAAAGTATAGGTTTTGTTGTCTACTAACTACGAACTGAAGACTCACTAATTGTTATAATAGCAGATAAACGTGTTTTATAATTTGAAGATAGTCCAATGCCACATTATGGAACAAATTGAGATACGGCCATCTACAGCCCTGAGCATTCATTCGCCTCACTGTTCAAGTAATGTCAAGTTTTCTCAACATGTGGTAGATTAATTCATCTATGTTTGCTAAAGATTTCTTCGTTCCATTGATACTTTTGATTTAGAAAGTCTTCTAACTCAGTTTCAATAATTATTTTGTTGCATAGGACTATCTGATCCCGAGCCTTTCAGTTGATATAACTTAGATTTCCCGCATCAATAATGGTTACATGATTTGCCTCTGTCCACCACGGTGTTCTAGTAGTTATGTTCCTTGCATATAGTGCCGTGGGTCTCGGGTTCAAACTCGGCCGTGATCGACCAAACTTTAGGAGGGAAAATCTAAGAGACATGTTCTCCGGGAGGGAGTTTAAGCAGTGAGTCCCATGTCTGAAGATTTTCAGGCTCGTAAAGAAACAGCAAGCCTGGATAAAAGGCCTATATGCAAAATTTAACCGACCTTCAACCATCCAAGTAATTCTTAGTTGTCTACTATATGTCTCATTCAGGCGATGTGGTAATCACTCGACACTCTGACATCTGTAGGTAAGTAAGTGTAATTAAATTAGCCTGATTAAGAAACTCCCGTAGGGATTGCCCATTTTCCCATGCGAGACATATAGGGCATATAGATACATACATACGGTAGCCTATATATATATTTTAGGTTTAAAATTTCATTCCAGTATTTATAGATAACTAGCTAATACCCGGCGTGCGCTGCTACACCTAAATAAATATTGTAATGTGTTTTTACATTTAGTTCAATAACTAAAAGGACAAATAAATATAAATTTATATCATTATTAATTACAGATACCCCGTACTGATTACCCGGTGTTGCCCGGGAATCTACGCATCTCGATGTACTTGGCATAAATGAGCTGAAAGACAAAATTCGTTATTTTGAGTTATCCATAAAAGAATACCCGCTGTGCGGTGCTATGCTTGCCCAAGAATCTACTTATCCCGATCTTCTTGGTATCAATGAAAGGCAAAAATGGTTATTGTGAATTATCCTTGAAAGATAAACATATGCTGTTGCAGACTTTTCTGTAGAGTGTTTTGAGATATTCAATTCTGTGTACAATACCTTTGTGTATTTGTCATGGTTTAGGCAGCGTAAGCCATTTAAGTTTACAAAAAGGGACATTTTTCACGTTTTTTCACTAGAGAAGGTGATTTTTAAGGATGAAGGGCTTGAGCATTAAAATACTCTTATAATCTATAACCTTCCTGGGAAAATCTGAACATTTTGCAAAAAAGCCCATGACAATCGGATGAATGATATGGCAGCACATGCTTGCCCGGGAATCTACTAATTCCGATCTCCTTGGCATCAACGAAAGACAAAAAATGGCTATTGTGTGTTATCTGTAAAAATAAACATATGTTGTCGCGGACTTTTTTGTAGAGTTTTTTTGAGATATTCAATTCTGTGTACATTAATTTTGTGTATTTGTTACGATTTAGGCAGCATAAACCATTAAGGGTAAAAAGGGACTTTTTCACGTTTTTCACTACAAAGGGTGTTTTGTAAGGGTGTAGGAGTTGAGTATCTCAACTCTCTTATAGCCTATGTTTATCCCGGGAATCTCCCGAACATTTTGCAAAAAAAAACATCACAATTGAATCAACGGTATGGCCGCGCATAAAGTACGAACAAACAAACAATGAAACATTCATATTTATATATTAGATGGATTTTAGAGATGGAGTGGAATGATTCTCATTATCAAATTGTACTCTATTGCCGCTGTTTACCTGAACGAATGAAACAGTATAATCCGTTTATTACTACATGTGAGGAAAAACGTAGAAATTATGGGCCCTTAAATAGTTTTGAAATATATTTAATTAATAAATATGGATTTTTTATCAAGTAAACACCAACTCAATTGATTATTGAAATATATTGTTTACGTGCTTTAGGATATGTTTAACAATAAAATACAAAAATAATTACATTACCATGCTATATGAGCTATGAAAATAAATATAAAAATCAAGCCATTATTCTATGAGTAAAAAGTGAGTATAAAGTGGCCTCCCCCTTCTCTTATAAAGACTTTACAACGTACACACTTCCTACACCTGCACAGTTGTGCAGAATACACAAAACAGTTGAATTGTCCCGAAGAGAAAATAAACAACGAAGAAGAACCTACAATATTATCAGTTCAGTTATACAAAATTCACAAAACAGTTAAAAGAATAAAAAAAGAAACAAAGGAAGAAGAAGAAACTAACATTGTTGTTTGATTACATAATAAATCAAAATCTTTATGAGACATATAGAAAAGTGATTCCACAAATCATAATTTTGTAAGAGAAAATGGTTACTATAGAAAAGTGGCTTAATAATAATAATAATAATAATAATAATAATAATAATAATAATAATAATAGCTTTATTTTACCTGGCAGAGTTAAGATCTTAAGGCCTTGTTTGCCAATTACCAGGTTTTAAAAAGTACAAAAAAAACATAGTCCTATATCTAAATTACAATAAACATAAACAATTTCATGTTATAAATACAATTATTACTTGTAATATATTTTCATTTACTCTAGATTTAACGAATTAAATGAAATGTGTTAAGAGGATTGAAAATCAATCACTTAAATGGTATGGCCATGTACAAAGAATGGAAGATGAAAGATGGCCAAAAAATATATACCAATGGTCACCCCCTGGAAGAAATAAACGTGGCAGACCAAGATGGAAATGGAAAACCTACGTCAGAACTATAATGGATGATCGGAATTTGGAAGAGGGAGATTGGAATGATAGAGATAAATGGAAACTGAAGACGGCAAACCTATAAGTGGGGGAAAGCCGAAGAAGAAGAAATAAAATATGTACAAGATATTTAAAAAACGAGAAAAATGTATTAATGACATAGAATACATTTAAATAAATAGAGAAAAATGAATTATTAGACTACAGGTAACTGTATAAGCGTGACATAAAAGTGCCAAGTGTGCGGCAAACCCCTGATATCTTGAAAAAGGAAATTCCAGGAGCCGGGAGAGGCTACTGTGAAGGAAGAAGAATAAGAGGAAGTACTATGAAGAGGGATTGTTAGCAAAACTGTTTGTTATCTTGTGACCTAGTGTGAATATTGTGGTAAGAAGATAACTTCTCAAATCTGGACGCCAGGTAACTAGGAGTGTAGGAATTCAGAGGCTTGAAAAGTAGTGAAAGAGAGAGCAATTTACGTCTGTCAGTAAGAAGAAGCCAAGAAAGGTTATTGAAGTGTTCGGAAATATGGCCATACCGGCGGATATCGAAAATGAATCGAACGCAAGCATTATGAACACACTGCAGTCTCTGCGACAAGTCATAGTTTAGATCATTATATATAACGTCACAATAATCGAAGTGTGGCAACACAAGATTAAGGAAGTACTTCGTCAATTAAAGAAAAATTAATACATTTATATTAATCAGATTATGGATGGATGATTTAAGAAGTGGTATGAAGGAGATAGGTCTGGAAGAATTGGAATGTGAAGATAGAGAAAAAGGGAGAAATAAGATAAACATTTAAAAAGCTTTGGGCACAGGAAGATGTTTTATTACATTGCGAACTTGTTTACACAATAAATTAATCAGATTCCCACTGTGCATTAACAGGGCATTTCTTATTTCGGTTTTAAAGTTCTGCCATTTCTTGTTTCAATCTTGGAACCTGCAAGAAAATTGAAATCACACAGTAGTTACAATTTAAAGGAAAGAACCCGCGGAAGACAAAATCCTTAGCGACGCCGCCGGTGTATTAACAGTAGAACACGTGAGGGGCTTAGTTGGGAAGCTTTATTTTTCAGAGTTATGAAAGCTATGTGCCTGATAATGTCTTTTTCATGTCCAGTTCCCTCCCAAGACGCTCCTACCCGCCTTCGCAACATCAGGCTTAGCTTAACTTACTTCCCTCACTCATATTACCGACTCCATTCTTCCTTAACCAAACAGGGGTTTCCAACAAGTACATCTCTATTTATGTAGTCGTAGCCATAGCCGAGTAGTCTAAGGCAGTGTTACCCAATGTATGTCCGCGGTTCTCTGACTAACTCACTCACTGGCACTATCGAACCCGTAGGTTCATGTCCGCGCGGACGTAAGTTCTCCATACTTCCCTATCCTGAGCGAATGTTTTGCAATCATCCTCTGCATGATCTACTTCCCTCAAATCATGGTTAATGTTATTCTTCCACCTACAGGAAGCTTCCATGCAGGCCTTTCATTTCCCATTCGTGCCACATGTTCTGCCCATCGCATCTACGAGACTTAACTGTTCTTATTATAACTGGCTTCTTATAAAGACCATGTAGTTTACTGATATGTAGTCTTCACTATTCACCTGTCTGTTCATCTCTCTTTGATACAAAAATTTTCCTAAGAACTTTATTCTCAAATACTCATAATCTCCTTTCCTCCCTGAAAGTAATAGTTCATGTTTCGCATCCATATAATATAACTGGTACAATTTACTGTCTTATATATTTTCAGTTTCACGTTTTTGGAAAGGTGTTGGGACGTCAAAAGACCCTGTGATGCTTAATGGTATTCATTTTCAGAACTGAGCCTATGTTTAATTTCTTTGCGCATATCATCCCTATTTGTAATAAATCCTGGTTATTTTAATTCTAGAGATCAAAAATTTAAACTTAGATATATTCCAATTCAAATTCTCTCTCTCTCTCTTTTTCTCTTTCTCTCTCTCTCTCTCTCTCTTCCTTTCTCTCTCTCTCTCTTCCTTTCTCTCTCTCTCTCTCCTTCCTTTCTCTCTCTCTCTTCCTTTCTCTCTCTCCCTCTCTATCTTTCTATCTCTATCACTATCTCTATTATCTATCTCTTTCTCGACAGGTCTAGAAGGCCCTTGGCCTACCAGGCGGTAGCTAACATCCACATGTATTGATCACAGAGGTAGATGATAATCCAGCCATTGTAGAGATAACACGTTGTCAGCATATCGGGTACTCCAGCCGTTATAGCTGGTCTCCTCAACCTGCAGCCGCTACTTATTATAGCTACCGAAATGTCTCACGACGCTGGGTGGGCACCGGTCCCATAATGACCGAAATTCCATGAGAAAAGCTCTTCCCCCATGGGGACTCGAACCTGTGCAAGTCCCATAGCTCAGCGCCAAAGCATCTTGCCTTAATCAGCCTAAAATAAAACTTTGTAAATATAATGAAAGTCTCAGGATCCGTAATCAATTTTATAAACTTACCAATTATATCAAGGGAATATTTATATATTGTGCCCGCAATTATTATTTCTTCCATGCAAATGTGCATTGCAGAGATTCTTGTCGTCCCAACTGCTATTTAAAACGTTAAACTGAATATATATATATATATATATATATATATACAGAATTTTAATGTTTACACATCTTTCTGTGCCTAAAGTTTTATTTTTCTTCTCCACTCGTCTCTCTCCATCCAATCCATGTCCTCCAGTCCTCTTGCTCTCATTCCAGTTCTTATTTCTTGCATCCACGAGTTTCGAGGTCTTCCTCTCCTCCTTCTTCCAGGTGGACACCATTCCAATGTTTTCCTGGGTAATCTTTCTTCTTGCATTCGTCGTAGTGTCCATACCAATTGAATTGCGTATACCGTATATAATCTACTATTGAATAACCAATATTCATTTCTTCTCGTATGACAGTATTTTTTTTAAATTTGGTATATCTTGCTGCTCTCCGCAAGAAATCCATTTCCATCGACATAAGTTTTTGTTCTAAGTTTTTGTTGTATATATATATACAATTGTTATTCTTCTAGTTATATTATACGGATGCGAAACAAGGACTCATACTTTAAGGGAGGGGAAAAGATGAGTATTTGAGAATAAAGTTCTTAGAACATTTTTTGAACCAAAGAGAGATGAATAGACAGGCGAATGGAGAAGACTTTGTAACAGTGAAAGGTCTTCGTAGACTTCTATTGGCAAAACATGTGGCACGAACGGGGAATGAAGGAGGTGCATGGAAGTTTCTTGTAGGAAAACTAGAAAGAAAACACCAAGTTGGTAGACCAAGAATGAGGTGGGAGAATAACATTAACCCTGACGAAATGGAAGAGAAGATCTTATGTCCTTAACACTTAAATCGGCAAAACGCAGATTTGTTCTGTTAGTTATTTGAATGTAGCGGACCGCAGTGAAAACGGAATCTTCTGTAACCGTTATTATTAACTATATTGTATAATTAGACATACATTTAAGTGGTTTCTTTTTGTTATTTTTCTTCTGATTTATTTAAAATATTAAATTAATTAAACCAACTGATGTATCCAAAAGGATTCATTACGAATTTAAGGGTTAACTCCATCAGGCAAAATAAATAAATGATTTGAGGGAAGTAGATTATAAGGGATAATTAAAAAACTAGCTCAGGATAGGGGTGTATGGAAAACTTATGTTTGCGCGACCATGAATCTACGGCTTCGATAGTACCTGTTAGTTAGTGACAAATATCGGACAAAACTACCGTGTAATACTTAGTTTGTTAATTTAATTTGTATTGATGTTAGTAAGGAAGAAGCCATATTAGAAGTGTTGGTCCTGCTAACCTCCTCACTATATTGTTCTTTATATCGTTGAATGTCCCATTTTTTGGCGGATTGTTCTCAAACGAGGAGGTGAATCCTGGTTACGATGTAGACCTAACAAATGTAGTAAATGGGTACACGAAGAATGTAAAAATATAAAATAGCAAAACCTACCTTTGGGCAACATGCCGCGGTAATTGATTATTTCTGTATTTCAGTTATGTTTTCTTATTTTATCTATTTATCTCAATTTTCAATTGAGTTTGGTTTATTAATACAATAAATATATTCCAGTGTGCATTTCATTTCACAATTCAAATTGTGATAGACAGCCATGCTATGAGTTGATGGCAAACCCAGAAAATTGGGAAAAAATGGTTACATTTGTGAACAAGACGCGGAAAATAAGACCAACACTTATTCGTGAGTAATACATATGTAAGCAAAATGTAATATTATAGATAAATAGATCATCGGTTGATTAATGTCTTTGACATCGTCTGATTCCTAATAGCCAATTTTGTTGGTCCATCCAATCTCCTGGTTGTAGATATTTCTCCTTCATGTATAAATATATTCCCTGACTACAGGATGTTTTAGGTCTTCCTCTGTCTCGTCTTCTCTCAGATTTCTATTCCAAAACACATTTTGATAGCCGATCCTCTTCCATTCGCTGGACATGTCCGTGCCATCTTAATTGCTGAGTATATTCATACTTAATAACTATACATTAGCTTAATTAATGTATAATGTAATTGTACTGTGTCTGTTTTGTTTCTCTGATATGGACTGTCAACAGCACGCACGGCTTGCTAACCTCCAATACATATTTGTAAACAACATTGAATATGGACGTCGTTATACATCAACCGGCTATGCGCCTTTATGTAAGTTCCGAGAAAAATAAGTTTAAATTTTTTTTTTTACATTTAAACTCTAGGAAGAGCTATATAATTATCTGCGACTTGAAAATCACTTAAATGATAATACTGTTTATACTGATTCGTGCTGTATGAGTAAAAACAATTTATATTTATTTTAACGGTCATTATTTCAATACTGCACTTATACATAATGAGATTGATGTAATAGTCTTTCTGCATCAATCAGTTAAGGGCCGCAAGAGGTCGTTTACACTGTCGATCGATATTAGTATGCGATATTGCATTATGTATCAATCAGCCAAGCCTCAAAGTAATGCATATACACTGTAGATGTAACATAATGTAAGTAGTGTTTGTATGCACAATACACTTATTATTGATATGTGTTTGTTATGTATTGTATTGTTTTGCAATACTTCGTATATATTAATTATGAAATATGAAATATGCGTGTTAAATGAATGTTTTTTCATAAATAAATCCAATTTATTCATACAATTACGGTACATACGAAAGAAAACACATAACATAAAAAAGAAAAGAACAGGCATGCTGTAACAATGTTGTGAAATCAATTTTTTTTATTCCTTAGAGTAAAAAATATTGATGGACATCCATCAACTTCACACTAAATTTTATTTTGAACTATAATATGTTTTTGAAAGGCACATGCATGACTAATAATATGCTTATGTCACTGTAAATATTATTGAAAATAAATGAAACCGTAAGTAATACCAATAATTTATCTCATATTTTTAATATGAATTGTTCACATTGGAAATGCATGTATATTAAAATTATCATACAACACATTTTCATTTCACAAAAAGGCCTAACTGAACAGTGGATCTCCTAACTCCGCCGCCTATTAAAATGATCTTGAATTGAGAAACGCCTGATTTTTATCTTTATGTTAATAAAATAGGAGTATATGGACTTCATGTACGAAAAATATATGATTCACATAATAAATAAAATTCTTACATACCTGCAGTGAGGCACAAGATGCCTTTCCATTTTTAGGGCAGTTCTTATAAATCATTTCTAAAAGTTTATGAGCTCTGGATGTCATTATGACATTAAAAAAATCACACAAACTTGACAATCTTCACTATTTATTTTAGCGCGAAACCAACAATACTCAGTTATGAATCAGCAATATAAGAGCGGGAACATTTGTCGCTAAGCTGCATGATGCAAAATCGAGATTCGTATTTATGAAGATCTAGTTTCATAGCAGTTTGTTGCAAAATACACAAACTCTAATAGGACTGATGGCGTTTAAATTTTTCTTTAATAGTGAGGATATATTTAAAGATTGGCGCTAAAAGTGTGCGTACACGTATTTCATGAGACAAGAGAAGAGATGACATCAATATATTTTTTTAATGGCGATTAGCCGGTTGATGCATAATGCCATCCAAATTTAATACATTATTAATATCTGTAACAATAGTATTAGGTCTAATATTATTATTACTAGTATTATATTTTGTATATGATGGCCCAGTGTGGCAAAGAAATGGAAAGAACAAAAATAGTACTAAATGACAAAACGTTAGAACAAGTAAATTATTTCAATTATCTAGGTGTATCTTTAGGTTGTAGAATAGAAAAAGGCATAAATAAGAAGTTACAAATATTTCAGTATTTATGTGATATCCTTAGAGGAACACTGGGAAAGAAAGAAAAGAAAAAGAAACACCTTTAAAATTTTATAAAGTATTTGCTGTACTTGCAATATTGTATGGCTCAGAAATATGGACTCTGAATAAACAATCAATTAAAACAATAGAAGCGGCAAAAATCAAATATTTACGATTTGTGGCAGGATATACTTTAATGGATAAAAACGAAGTGAAGATATCCATAAAGAACTACAAATATTCAGTGTGACAGATAAAATAGAAGATCATAGGAGAAAATGGTATGAACATGTCTGCAGAATGGATATCAACAGATTGCCTAGGAAAAGAATGAACTATCAACCAAGAGGAGGAAAAATAGATCGGGGACGCCCACGAAAGGGATGGACAGAGCAGGTACAATACTTGTAGCCGGATCGAATCAAAAAGGTTCAATCCTTGCAAGAAGAAGAAGAAGAAGAAGAAAAATATTTTATATACAATAGGAAAATAAACAAATCTTTAATTTAATTTCCATGACTGACTGACTGACTGACTGACTATGCCCCATTCGTTCCTCATGGGAACATGGGTGCTCCTCAGTGGGAGTTTCTTAACCAACTTAATTTAGTTACGCTTATTTTTCTATGGATGTCAACAAGTGACATGTGGTTAGCACATCGCCTCAGTGAGGCATCTAGTAGCAACTAAGGTATTAATTGGATCGGTGAAGATTGGTTAAATTTTGCACTGATACCTTTTTATTCAGGCTTGCGGTTCTTTAACGGAAAATGGTCATTTGGTAGACCAATAATGAGGTGGTAGAATAGCATTAATCATGATTTGAGGGAAGTAGTGTATATAGGGGATGATTGAAAACACTAGGGATGTATGCAGAGCGGCCATGAAGCTACTTGTTCGATAATGCCAGTGAGTTAATTAATCTACTATTCAGCTGTGGATTCAGCTCGGATAATTACAGTTAAAATGAAATGGAATACAAAATATGTATCCTATAATAAAATAAATATTGAATTTGTATTTGAATGAATTTCCTCTTAATTATGCTAAAAAAAATCTAAAATTAAACGAAATAAATATGCATTGGGAGAGGAACCCTTTTTACAAATTTTAGAGTAAAAGTAAACCCCATATTTGTGTCTAGTGTAATGTCTGGCCGAGAGATGAAATGAGATGAAGCCCCTATTATTAAAAGTCTTTCATATATGAGGATGCTTAGCTGACCAGACCTGTAGCATCATCACAGGAGAAAATGATATAAAACTAAATTCATGAGCATGGAAAGGTGGTGAAATTAATTTTTTTGGCACGAAAACATGGAATATACTCCAAGAGAAAGCTTGTGACTCCTATTCATCCACCACTAACCCCCACATGGATTTATCAAGACGCGAGGTCGGGTCCCACTGGTTGACCAATACATTTACCATTTTGAAATGTTAGGAAAAAACGCTTGCATTGACAGTTTTCAGGCTTCACTGCAACATACTTTCGGAAAATTCCAACGTAATCAACTTCACCAACATTCTCAGTAATAGTAAAAGACCGAGAAATGTTTGTTTTACTATTTGGGATATTCACCACAATAAATTCATTCTTATCTTCAACGTCATCGATCATAATTTTTACCAGCTCCTCTCTTCGGCAAGTCCCTGCAATCCCCATTACACTGTTCAACATGATGTTTGTCTCATGAGTACCAATAGTTGTACTTAATGCAGTTTTTTTATCGTGTTTTCAAACATGTATTCGGAATTTCTCCATCACCCACAGTTTTTTTATTTTAATATCAATTGATGGATTTGGATAATTATTTTTAATAAACCTTTTTCGTCCATTTATTATCTTGGCGCAGTGACCGATGAGCACGGGAAACGCATTCGTCGGGAGATTTTAGCTATGGAAAAGAGATATCAAGGCAAATGGAATCGTAATATGCTGGCCGATTATTGTTGAACCATCAAGAGGGATGCTCCACAGGCGAAATATAGCAGAAAATCGTAATTTCTTACTTTCTAGGTGAGTCCGAATGTTCGAATATTGTGTAGCTACGAATGTAGAAAATATTAAAGTGTTTGAAATTATGAATGCCTGTCTCTTGGAGACCTTGCGTGATGGAGAAAACCGATATCATATTTGAATTCAGGAGAAAAAATACTATCAGAATCACATATTTTTCTTTCTGAGACAAAAAAAAATTGTTTATTTTTTGTTGCTCAGTGTTACCATTACTACTTTAATTAACAAATACAGTACTTGTCATGACCATTCAGAAACTTATTTACATCCTCCCTCGAAAATACTCTTGATTTCTTCGGACGATGTCCAATAGTTTTCCTTATCAAGAATAACTCTAACTTAGTGAAACTTCCGATATAAATTCCATTATATAACTTTATCATTTTTTCATCATCGAAATTTTACACCACAAACACCCTGGACTCGTCAATTTACTACTTCTTAATACAAAATACGTTAATATGTTATTTTCATTAACATCCACATCATGTTTTTTATAACCATTTACACAATGAAGCACGTGATAACTCATACCTCTGATCAGATTTTTTCGGTATTAATTCATCACATCCAGTTTTCCACGCCTCTTCTATTTCATCATCACTGCAGACATCGTCTAAAACGTTTTCCATAATCAGAAATAAATACCAAATCAAATTGGTTTTACACTTTCAACAAATATAATATGACATGACCAACAATACTTATTATTTCTCCATAGCAACACATATAGCCGATTCACCTTCTGAAATCTAACATTTATCTTCAATTATTAATATTTTAGCTAATATCTTAATTACTAAAATAAATACACATAGTGCAAAAATCTCAATTTTTGTAAAATGGTGCTTAGCTGGTTGATGTATAGCATCGTCCACGTATTTTACTTTTAACCCAATAAAGTCCTACCACAACTACTACCAATACTACCACTACTTACTTTTTGGTCGTACCTGTGCAGATATTTCTTATACCACGGTTTATATAGGCTATAGACTTAATGGTCGGAATTTGGAACACTTTGTTCAAAAGAGAAACATCTGATCCATTCTAAATACAAATTTATTACTTCAATTGCGATATTAATAATAGTCCACCGCTGTGGTCTCGAGGAACGTGCTGCCTTATCACGCAGCGGGCCCGGGTTCGATTCCCGGTCGGGACAGGCTCCTGGGTGAGGTTTTTTCGGGTTTTTTCCTCACCTGTAAGACAAATGTAAGGAAGCTTAGGGCATAACAGTCCCCAAAAATCATCCGGCCATCATCATCATCATCGTTCACCGGAATGGAAAGCAACGGGAAGCTACCACACATATAATTTCCTAGTAAAGCTACAAAGCATAGCATGAAAATGATATGATTGCAATGAAAGACCTGCCTTCGGGCAAAATTACTATCGATGGATTAATAATAATAAACTTTAACCTATACAGCACGTTAATTGAGGCAGTTAGAAGCAAAAGAGTCTAAGTGCACGTTTTGCAATATTGAGAAAAACAGTTTTAAAGATGAAGTTATATAAGAAAATCATAGGTAATTGGAAATTATAACAATCATTCTTTATCTACTCCTAACGCATATGCATGTATCCTTTTGCCACTAAATAAAATTATGCTTCAGGAATACAATTATCCACCAAACTTGTTTTTTTTTCTGGAAAAAATCACTTACACACCTTAGCTTCTAACCGCGTCAACTACAATTTAATATTCTTCATGTTTTTACGTTTGGTATACCTATAGTGAATCTCCAATTTGCATTACATTAGCGAATTTGGGTCCTATAGGTCTATGTTACATAACTTGTATACACACATATATTAATATGTATATATATATATATATATATATATATATATATGTGTGTGTGTTATATTAGGGGCACGCCGTAGCGTAGTGGTTAAGGCACTGAGCTACAAGCCGGAGGGTCAAGGGTTCAAGTCCCGTTGGGGTCAGGATTTTTAAACTGACCCAAACCCTCTGGCGGCACTATGGCCCTGGGGTCGACTCAGCCTCTAACTGAAATGAGTACCAGACACTTGTTCTGGGGGTAAAGGCGGCCGTCACGCAGGGCTGACAACCCGGCTGACGTAAAGTGCCGATTGTCTAGAAAAAGTGGGAGCCTTAACCTCCTACTACCCCAAGGGCCTCCGGGCCTGTTGTGGGATCACTTTACTTTACGTGTGTTATATTAAATTATTATCTTTATTTATTATTAAGGCGTCACTCCTATAAAGTAAAAATATTCTCTTTAATTTGCTTACCTGTTATAGTTAGCTACCAGATGGCAGTAAAGACCGAGTTCTCATTACATCTAGTAATAATGGAGAATATATATATAATAATAATAATAATAATAATAATAGCTTTATTTTACCTGGCAGAGTTAAGGCCTTAAGGCCTTGTCTACCACTCAATATATATATATATATATATATATATATATATATATATGATATATGTTTGTATTGTATTTGCCCGGAGGTGTAATGAATAGCATGCTGGGTTACCAACCCAGGAGTCCGGGTTCAAATCCCGTCCAGGCATTTATTTTTCTTATCATGTCGTATATACATATATCCATGTAAAAACAAAATTACGTAATTTATTCCAGTGCAGTGCAGTGTAGCCATTACTATGGAAATCTTCTCAATTTTATCGTAGCTTCAAAAAAATTAAACCCTAGAAAAATGTTACTTTGTGGCAATAAATAAATTTAATTACTTCAGTTATTCAAATGTATTAATTTATATTAATTAAGAATTCGTACGTCCATTTTGCTGTTAATTATTATATTACCCATTTCAAAAGCCATAAATTTTAATTTTTCTTTATTATCCTGAGCTCGTTTCCAACTTAGGGTCGGGTCGAGAGACGAGAACTCCTATGTAAAGAGGTCTGTGAATGACAAAGGTGCCGGCCGACCTCGTCTGTCGCACCATCACCGGGGTATTGCAATTAAATGTAATGGATGAGACGAATATGGAGAAAATGGTGGAATGAAATTATGGCAGGGGAAAACGGAAGAAATCCCGAGGAAAACCTGCCCAAGCTCCCTTTCGTCCACCTCGAAACCCACGTGGAGTGATCGAAATCGATCTCACGACCCCAGCGTTGAGAGACGAGCGTCTAAATACTTGCGCTACGGAGCCGCTAAATATTAAGTTACCCATTTTAAAAGCCTAAAAGAGTGTTTTAGAACATATTTTACAATTGAAAGCCTATTTTATGTGACCAAATCAACATTATTAGAGCCTAAAAATTCGAGATATGATAATTATAAACAAGGAATCATATTCACAGTCAACAGATCAATAACTGAATGTGGAAATGTGGAAATAATGGGCCATTGAACAATTTTGGGGGGATTAATGCTAATTACCGTTTCACAGTTGGTGTATTTAGCTTTAAATCTTTTGCAAATGACGTATTTATGGGGATAAAAATTCTGGGAGACCATAATGAAGCTTCGGGAGCTGTGTATATTTCCCCTAGGGAGCGTTTAACAGAAACATTCCGCGTAAAATCCCCTACGTTTTCAAGTCA
The DNA here is from genome assembly GCA_030220185.1 of Diploptera punctata. Taxonomy (NCBI): domain Eukaryota; kingdom Metazoa; phylum Arthropoda; class Insecta; order Blattodea; family Blaberidae; genus Diploptera; species Diploptera punctata. The sequence goes on from JASPKZ010003793.1 coordinate 226,748, forward strand.
TTAGGCTAAGTATTCAATGCCTTCACAGTTAGCAAATACCCAAATATTATAAATAGCCCTTTCTCTGTTTGATTCTGTGCTATAATAACAATAATGCTTATGATGATAATGATGATGATAATAATTATAATAATAATAATAATGATAATAATAACAACAAAGCAAAAATAATAATGGCAGTAATAAAAATAATAAATTAAAATTCACAAATGTTACTTAATAAAAGAGTAAAAATGCCTTAGGAAGCCCTTAGGTAGTAGAAAGTTAAGACTCTTAACTTTCTGGACTAAAGACACGATGTGTCAGCAAGGTTGTCAGCCCTGATTGATAGCTATTCCCTCAGAACATATAATCTGATAAGGCTACTCATTTCAGCTGGAAACAGTCGATTTCAGTGCAGTGGTACCGCCAGAAGGTTTAGACCAGTTTAAAATTCTTAATCTTTTCATGAATCGAACTCTTAGATCTTCCGGCTTCTTGTATATCAATTACACCGGCGTTTTCGAATAACAGTAATAATAATAATAATAATAATAATAATAATAATAATAATAATAATAATAATAATAATTTTATAATAATATTCCTTTAATAATGATAATGCTGATGATAATAATAATAATGATAATAATAATGATGATAATAATAATGATAATGATAATAATGATAATGATAATAATAATGATAACAATGATGATAATGATAATAATAATGATTTTATTGAATGCCACCACGTTGCCATTTCGACATTCTGGTATTCTCTCCTGGCATGGCGTTATTGTGACCTACTATTGAGGTTGGGGCGCTGCCTGATGATATATGATAGGTGTTGATGGTAATGATGACCCTGGAGAGGCCTTAATCCTAAACTTAATGAATATGTTAATGATGATAATGGTGACCAGATTATGTTCGGGGACCGTTTGTGCCTTAAAGTTTCCTGACATATTTCTTACAGGTGAGGAAAAACCCCGAAGAAACAATCACCTGGGAAACTTGTCCCGGCCTGGGATCTAACCCGGGCCCGCTGCGTGACACGGCAAGACGATATCTGGAGACCACAGCGGTGGACATAATAATAATAATAATAATAATAATAATAATAATAATATAATAATAATAATAATAATAATATAATAATAATAATAATAATAATAATAATAATAATAATAATAATAATAATGATGATAATAATAATGATAATAAAGATAATAATGATAATGATAATGATAATGATAATAATAATAATAATAATAATGATAATAATAATAATAATAATAATAATAATAATAATAATGATAATAATAATAATGATAATAACGATAATATTAATGATAATGATAATAATGATAATAATAAATGATAATAATAATGATAATAATATTAATGATAACAATTATAACAATACTAATAATAATTATTATTATTATTAGTATTCCAATTCTTCGCTTCCAATTTGGAATGTAGAGCCATTAATTTAATTAAATCCTGTCCCTGTTTCTGGTAGGGCAGGTATAATCCCTGGCGGCAAATCCTTGTTAAAACGCTACATGGAGAGCGGGCAAAATATTATGTGACTCCGCTGTGAAAAGAAAAAATATATATATATATATCGCAGAGACCTACCTGAAATACAACACATATATTTCACAGAAGAATACGCATTGGTTGACACAGTACTATATTTAATGACTGAACAGCACATCACGTCTATATAATAAAATAACAAACTCGGAACTGAAGCAACGCATGCGATTTTCAGGTTGAGCGAAAAAAACAGTTGCTGCAATGAGTAGTTTAATGCTACATCATCGGGCAGGTACAGCTTCCTCGTAGTTATATCCGATTTTCATGTCTTCGTCCTGAACTCGCAGAAACACACTGTACTTCATTATAGGGTAAAAGATAACACAGAGCTTGAATGATACAGATTACAGAGTGTCTAAAAAGCTCATTCAAAAGCCGAAAGAGAACAATAAAAATTGGTTATCCACGAAGATGTCGCTTTTGAAAGATTTATAATCAAATTATCCCTCTCAACAACTGCTCGCTCATCCAACTTTGAAACTCGCTCATGTTTTGCTTCAGATCCGAGATATTATATCACATACATGTACACTTAGTGACAAAAAGAATGAGCCGCTTCAAAAAGCAGAGTTCCTGTTATGACCACTGCGCATTCTCGAAAAACCATGGCTGTGGTTCACGAGGTAACGCATTGTAAAATGTTTTAAATACGCTGTATTTGGTTTTAATCGTCTTAAATAGTTAAAGAACAGTGAAGAAGGCATATTTCTATATATTTACGAGTGTTCGACAAATGCAATGTTACTCAAATTGCGACATTTTAAATAAAATTCTAGTCTCGTTCATAGTGTAAAAGTAAACAAGGCAATTAATATTCGATGTTCGAGTAGCGTAGAACGTTACTACTTATAACAAGATAAATTGTATGTGAAAGCCAGGGTTCGAATCCTCCGACAATTTTTTATTCATTTGTACTTTCGCAGAATACATCCTACAACATTTAATTCTTGCCAGATAATCTACGTCCACTCTACACTATATTAAGTAATATTCCTGCCTTCATAACTTCTGTTGTAACACATATTTACGGTTAATACTAATGCTACGTAAAGTTATGTTTAAAGTTTAACTAAGTATTAACACTCTAGGCCCTCAGGAGGTCCTTGGGTAGTAGGAGGTTAAGGCTCCCACTTTTTCTGGACAATCGGCACTTGATGTCAGCCGGGTTGTCAGCCCTGCGTGACGGCCGCCTTTACCCCCAGAACAAGCGTTTGGTACTCATTTCCGTTAGAGGCTGAGTCGACCTCAGGGCCATAGCGCAGCCAGAAGGTTTGGGTCAGTTTAAAAATCCTGACCCCACCGGGACTTGAACCCTCGACCTTCCGGCTTGTAGCGCAGTGCTTTAACCACTACGCTACGGCGTGTCATAAATTTATGTAATAAAATATAATATAGATTCATATATTTGTGTGTTTATTTATTTATTACGTATTAGTGAGGAAAAAGTTTCACCTTTCAATTAAAATATTTGGTTTATATATGTCAAGTCCAGCATAATAATAGCCCATAGATGATGGACATTAATACAAAATAATAATTATTATTAGTATTATCCATCTTATAATCATTATAATAACAATACCAATAATAATAATAATAATAATAATAATGAGAGTACAAATAATGTGAAGAATGTAATTACCTGGGGATAAAATTAACTCAAAATGTACCCATTAAAATGACATAAAATATAGAATTCAAAAAGACAGATCGGTAATGACAATGTTAAACTGAGTTTTGTGGGATAAGAACATAAGAATAGGTACTAAATTAGAAATTGATAATCCATAATTCGAAGCACGTTAACATACGGTGCAGAAACTTGGCAGTTGAATAAAAATTTGAGTTTGAAGCTTATGTCTACCGAAATGGATTGTTTCAGACGCTCAACTAGACATTATAAATAGGAAAAAAATCAGAAATACAATCATCACACAACAAATGAAAGTCCAAAATTCAATTTTAGATTTTGTGAGATACAGACAACTAGAATGGTCATATATGTAGGATGCTAGAGAAAAGATTATCCAGACAAGCTTTGGAATGGATTCCACCTGGAAAAGGAAAGAGAGGTCGACCTAGATTTAAATGGATGGACGATGTAAGAAGAGGTATGAGGGGGCTAGGTCTGGAAGAATGGATTGAGAAGACAGAGAAGAATGGAGAAATAAGATAAAAATTTAAAAAGCTTTGGGCATAGTAAGATGTTTTATTACACTGTAAACCTGTTTATAAATAAATAAATAATAATATTAATAATAAATGTGAGGTATGATTATTGCATACGAATCAAGCCACTAAGCACTAAGCTAAGCTTTCGCTGCCTTGTCGCGTTTAGAAAGAATACTCTTCAAAGGAAGAAGGGAAACGTATTGTAGCTCTACTGTGCAATTAGTTTACTCGTGTGAATCGCGCGTTAGAACTTGAAATATTCGAGATCAAGAGTCGGCCCATTCTTTTTGTCGCTAAGTGTACATCCAGTATCCAATAGAGGGTTGATAGAACTATTCTAGAAATTATAGAATTATAAGATGAAAATAATCTTTCAGTAATCGTTACTTTTAAATAACTACAATTAAAAAGATTGAGGAGAACATTGTTTGAATAGAAAATATTTAGGGTAATTTCTACAGTAAAACAATTTTCATGATTTATTATGAAGAGGATAAATGAAAGTAAATTCATTTCGTATCCCATTCATGCTCTCAATCAAGATTTTGAAGAAGCTGTAATAAGAAGTTCACCAAATAAAGTTGTAAGAAAAATGGGTTTAGTTGAATTGTTAGAAAATGAAGAAGAAAGGTTTCTTCCTCTATAAGTGGGGTATGAACCATTAGCGTAATTAGCCTACTTCTCTATAAAGATATATTTTTGGGTATGATGTACAATATTTTTTTTATATACTATTTTTTATATTCTGAGAAATAGTTTTAAAAAATTTCAACTTTACACGCAATATAATTAAATTCCTCATGGGCTAGAGGTCAGCGTTTCTGACTACAGTTCATTAGGTCCTGGGTTCGATTCCTGGTCAGACATAGAAATGTTTCCTTAAAGGGAATTATTCCTGTGGTTGCCTATGGTTTGGAATTTTGCTTAAACTTAGGTTAAGGACTCTCCTGGCGCTTCATTATTATTTATCACCCATCATATCATCGGGGTAACGTACTTCTGCCTTTTAGATGCCCAAACCTAAGAAAAAGATTACAATTCCGCCAATGCCAAGGAACAAGGTCAGAAATGTTATAAAAGGCAACCTGGTGGCATTGGACAAAACAAAAAATTAGTGACGGCAAATATTTGTGCATGATCTATTCTATCACAATTCTATATGTTATGAAATAAAATACCTATCAAGGTGTATTCACCTGTAAAGTATATATTGTATATTTCATTTAAATATCAGGGATATTATTCTCCAAATTAGTTTTTCATAATATTTTGATTTTCCGGTCGTACATTAAGCGATTTAACATACAATTGTTGTGAAATGATCGGTGGCCAGTCCCGCCCTGGTAGAAACACCGCTTATTAAGTTTTACGAAATATTCAGCAACATTCATGTAGCAGTCCTGTTTTCTCCCCTTCATGCTAAACGTTTTATAAAGCTCTTCAGATATGCATACATTTTTGTTAGGAATAAAACGAAATTGCTTTCCCCCTCTTGTAATCATAGTTATTAGCAAGTGGTGATTTCAGAAGATATCGTTTCGCATTTCTGTTTGGGGACTTCAAATCGCATGGTTTTGAATGCGTAAAGAGCTGGAGTTTAGGAATCTCAATGCGCGTCGTGCATATTCCAGTTTACTTCCTTTTCCTCACAAGCTGAGTTCACATACGAGTGAAGCAACAGAGATAGTACGATGGCTCAGAACTAGAGAGTTTTTAGTAAAGAATCTAGTTTTTAATTATTACCAAGTACTTTTAGCATGTGTATATGTATTTATACACAGTGTTCCGAAACTATACGTTCAAATTAATACAGAAAACATAAAAAACATATAGATTTCGATAAGGAACATGTGTGTTCTGAAGATAACTTTAATGTTAGGGACGATTTACACAGTATATAGTTTAACATGCTAATTACAGCAGTATTGATCGAATGCATGATCATTGGCATGTATATACGCAGCAGATCTTCTGACCATTGATTGTCGTGTTCGTTCGAAGATTCCTAGCATGTCTGCAGTGGTCCCAGCAGCGACGGAAATTTTAGCGACGAGGGTTTCTTCTGTTTTCACAACGGTTTCATATACCTGTGCTTTATATGCTCACAGAGGAATAACTCCAGACGCATGCTACCAGGTGATCTGGGTGACCAGGCCACAAATCTTACGTTAGCACCATTAACAAAACGTTCTCTAACATTACAAGTTGACTTCTGAGACCATATTTTCCTGATCAAAATATATTTATTTTAATGTTATCTACCTCCTGTATTAATTTGAACGAATAGTTTCGAAATCCCCTGTATATACAGTGTGTCCCATTTATATTGACCACCCGAAATATATTTGTACATAAGTATAAAATTAAAATTGTTTTATTGCAAATGTAGTACAACTACGAGGGGAAATAATACTGATGGTTAGTGAAGTTTGTAACATTATTTATTAAAAATATACAAAAACTTTGGTTTTATAATCCTTGTAAAGTTTTATTTTTAACGGGGGTAGAATTTAAGTTGTTTCCTTGATATGTTTTCTTGAATGGCCCTGTGTATTTTTTTATGCATTAATTAAGCACTCTAAGACTTGTTCAAAAAGTGTTACAATGTACAATTCCAATAAATATAACTTTATTAATGGAAACATAACACGATTCATGTAAGATAAGGTTATATAGTGTAGGCCATGCTTTAACGGCCTTCTCTCATTCCCTAAGAAACCTGAACTAATACTTACAACAACCACGCGCCAGTGGATCTACTTCCCAATATTGCCACGTTCCATTGTACACTTTAAAAGTAAGATTTAAAAATTCAACCATTCTATGCTGAATTAACATGAAAATGTCTGTAAAAAAGATAGGTTAGTTGATTTGGCAACTTCGGAATATCTCCGTCTTTTTCTCTCTGAGGGTTGAAAGGCGGTCGGCTTTTGTTAAGTGAAATTAAGGAGGATGGTTGAAACGAAGATGTTTTGTCAGTTTCAGGAATTGAGGCCGTTAAAGCATGGCACAAACAGTAGTTTTATACCTTAAACGTTCAATATCTAAAATAATTCCTCATGCAGGATCTGCGTAAATTAAAACTAAGAGTACCTAAAAGGGAGAAGTTGAAATATGAATTTGAATAAGGAGTTACTGATTAAATAAGTCACAAAATATATAACTTTACTTAGAGGTGTATTTATTTGTGTTGTGAACAAGGCTTCCTGGAAGTGTGTAAACGGAACTCTTCTACAGCGTGACGTTGAATTACTCCGCCGAGACGAGGAATTCCACACATCTGTGGCATCCACGCTACGCCCGTTGGCGTCGTGACGTTCTGGAGGTGATGTTAGATATTTTCTTCCCCTTGTTCTCTAATTTGCATCCTCATCGCGCCTGCTACTTCTTCTAACTTCTGTAACAAGAATTGCTACAATATTGTATCAAGTTGAGCTAGATAATAACGCTTTAATAACAGGGATGCTGATTTAGGGATAGTCAGTGCAAATATTATATCACCGAACCAGAGATGTCAGACCGCCTTGCCGTATCGTAGGATTCAGATGGAATTTATTTAAATTAACCATCACTGTGGTCTCGAGGTAGAGTGCTGGCTTGTCACGCAGCGGGCCCGGGTTCGATCCCCGGTCGGGACAAGTTTCCTGAGTGAGGTTTTTTCGGGGTTTTTCCTCACCTCTAAGATAAATGTCAGGAAACTTTAAGGCCCAAACGGTCCCCGAACACCATCTGGCCATCAGTATCATCAATATAATATTCGCCTAATTAGCTTAAGTTTAGTTTAAGGCCTCTCCTGGCGCATCATTACCATCATCATCAACTCTCAAATCATCCGGGCAGCATAACCCCGCCTTCCAGGCGCCCCAACCTCCGAAATGGGTTACAAGTACGCCATGTCAGGTGAGAACAGCAGAAATGTCTAAATGACACCTGGGGCATTTGGAAAAAAAAAAAACTTCTCAGATATTTACACAAAATTTCCAAATTAACTTTATTCACAAAGTAAAATAAATGATAAATTGAAATGAGTTAGAACATTCTTGTCTCATCTCGTATTTGTAGATTTCTTCCATACGATGGTTTTGACCTCTACGTACCATTGTCAATTATTTCTAACATTAGAATCGGCGGTTGGTGAAATTGAAGATTGATTTCTGTTCACTCTATTTGCTGACCCATGAACTTCCAAATCACGTTTTTTTCCGGAAATTTCAAAATTCATTATTTTCTCTTTATTCTTATAGGTGTAAAGTTTCTCCAAATTGTGAGTTCCTTAGATTTATCCATCTGTTTTCAGTAATTTTGCATTTGAAATCTACAAATATGAGGTGAGTCATTAATATTGTAACTCATTTAAATTAAAATAACCTGATAGTGTAACTTCCTCTGAATATTAAATAAATAATAAATACCTGGCAGGTGCTGTCGTCCTCGAATAGGTTTTTTTAAATTTCTTATAACACTTTTAAGAACTGTAGGCCTTTCAGAAACCGGAATACATCAGAAGGATATGCACTACTGACTGTTGTTTTGCGATGCTTCTAACATGTGGCCTTCCAGCTACTGACAGTTAGTTGTGCATATCCTTCTGCTGACGATGGAAGCCGGTTTCCGGAAGGCCTACAGTTCTTACATTTGCTTTTAAATAATATAACCTAGTTGAGGACGACGCCACCTGCCGGGTATTTATTTTAATATATTATATTGTGGCTATCTGTACGGAATGTTAATATGAATTTTATCAGTATTCACTTCATTTATTTCGCAGTAATTCACTAATCCTTCAGAAATAATTTGTCCTGTTAAATTCTCTTCCTTCAAATTTATTTGATTGCCCTGTTCTTTATACTCGGTGACGATTACACTTAAATCTTGCTGTAACTCTTCTCTGTTCCACTTTTCGAACACAACTAGCCCGTCCGACCCTCGCATTTCTTATATGTGCAAGTGTGGGAACATCCTAGGCACCAGTCTCGAATTAGTCATTGCAGAAAGTCCGAGAGTTGATTATTCCAGAATTGATGTATCTGGAAAGATTATTCTAGAAAGCCCGTTTAGAGACTGCATAAAACCCACACCTAATTCCTGATAGCATATAAGTATTCTTACTGCCGCTCGAAAAATTCAAAGGAAATAATTTGAGAAACTGAACAAAAAGCGTCACAAGATTGCAGATGTATCTTTATGTCAACATATTGTAAGTTCAATTTTTTATCAAATTAAATCTGTGTTTATTCTTCATCAATGTATGTATTTTATACCACATACAGTGAGTTGCATAACCTGTGTAGGAAACCAGATGTAACAAAAACAGTTAAGTCTCGTAGATTGCGAATGGGAAGGACATCTGGCACGGATGGGGAATGAAAGAGGGGCATGGAAGTTTCTTGTAGGAACACTATAAAGAAAACGCCCAGTTGGTAAACCAAGAGTGAGGTGGGAAAATAGTAACCATCATTTGATGGAAGTCGATTATAAAGGGGTTGATTGGAGAACATGAGCTCAGTATAGGGATGCATGGGGAGCTTATGTCCGCACTAACATGAATCTACGGGTTCGATTGTGCCAGTGAGTGAGTTAATAACAATATAGTAAAGAAATACTCGTGCTTTCAAGAGAATATACAACATGACGTAATAAGTTATTCTAGCAAGTCTGCGATGCATGACGTCAGGTTCTATGAAAAAAATATGAAAATGGTAACATGTGTAAAACTTCTCTTGGTATTTGAAACGGTAGATATAATTTATAAGAGATTCTGGAGTGCCACCACTTATGTCTAGAACGTGCTGGACTAGAAAGGCAGGATGATGCCAAGAGATGGTAAATATTTAAAACTTTAATCCCATCTCCGACTTGTAGCGTCCTAACCTCCACCATCACTGTAAACAAGAAAGAGGTGAAGATGCAAAATGTAACTTGATAACATATAAGGAAGGAAAAATCCTCTATTTGCTTTCAGAGAACATTCCGATTTAAATTTTTTACACATTTAAGGACATGGCCATATCGAAGTTCTTTTTTCTGGAGTTATTTTGTAAATGTCGCAAGAAATGTCAACACATTTTGTAACATGTCACACTCATCATTCTAAAATTCATCGTGAATCACAGTTGGTTATTAAAATGTCAAAATATCAAAATAAGTATCTAAGATATCAGTTGTCCTCAACTAAAGTAGATTTCTGTTTTTATTTATTCAATGCCACCACCTTGCTATTTCGACATTCCGGCATTCTCTCCTGGCACGGTGTTATTGTAACCCACTTCTGAGGTTGGGAGTTACGTTGCCCCGACGATATATGATAGGTGATGATTGTAATGATATGCCAGAAGAGGCCTTAATCCTAAACTTAATGAATATGTTGATGATGATAATGATGGCCGGATGATATTCGGGAACCGTTAGGACCACGATCGAGAGAAAATTGAACTCTAGCTGTTCCTCTACATCGAACATCTCACTATTCCTCATCCTTCCTTGTTTCAGCTACCCGATTCTGGAATTCCTTTCCCTCGTATATCAAGCACCTGCCCGATTCAAAAACAATTTAAGAAGAATCTCACTTTATATTTCATTAGACAATATAATATATAACCATGTTCCATGTATACTTTTATTATTCCTGTATATTTTAAACTTTCTGTACCAAGCTATTTACATGATCCAATTATAGGTTTTTTGTTGTTATTATTATTATTATTATGATTATTAATTTTTTTTCCTACCCTTGTCTACTTTATATTGTGTAGTCTATATCTATTATGTATCATTAATCATAATTCTTATTGTATGTATAATTTAACCCTTGTGAAGTGGAAGAGAAGACCTTACGGTTTTAACTCCATCAGGTAAAATAAATAAATGAAGTTTCCTGATATTCGTCTTGCAGATAAGGAAAAATAAGAACGAAAACCATCCCCAGAAAACTTTCCCGACCGGTGATGGAACCCAGGCCCGCTGCGCGACAAGGCAGCACGCTACTTCGAGATAATAGCGGTGGACAAAAACTTCGTATTTATTATTATTGTTATTATTATTTTATTATTATTATTATTATTTTATTATTATTATTTTATTATTATTATTATTTTATTATTATTATTATTATTATTATTATTATTATTAACAGGTTTTATATGTATAAAACATCTTCCTGTGCTCAATATTAAATTTTGATTCTCTTCCTCCATTCATCTCTATCCTTCTAGTCACCATCCTGCAGTCCCCTGTCCTTCATCAAATTCATAATTCCCTCTATCCATGTTTTCTTAGGTCCCCCACTTCTTTTCCTCTGATTTGGAACCCACTCCAAACGCCTAACTGGCAATCTATCTTCATTCAACCTCTTCACGTGTCCAAACCATTGTAATTATTTCCCTTCTTCTTCTTCTTAAACTTAATTTGTAGGATTTTCATCCTGTTTGAATTATTTCCCACAAATTGTTTGTTTCTTTAAAGTTAATTTTTTATCGGATAATACTGTGTGTGATCCTGTCTAATTTAGAGCAACGTGCAGATCATCTAAAAATATCAATTTCTGTGGATTGCAATTTTGACTTTAATTTGGCATTTATAGTCAAGGTTTTCTTCTCTGTAAGTTATTAAAACTTTTTATTATTGATTTATAAATATTAATTTTATTTTCTTTGAATATCTGTTTATCCCACAAAACTCCATTCAACATTGGTATTGCAGGCTGACCTTAAATACTCTTTTTGTTATTTCCAAATCATTGTTTCCATCTTAATTTATTTTAACTCCCTAATATTTAATTTTACGTCCACCGTTATGGTCTCGAGGTAGCGTGCTGCCTTGTCACGCATCGGGCCCGGGTCGATCCCCGGTCGGGACAATTTTTCTGTGCGAGATTTTTATCGGGTTTTTCCTCACCTGTAAGACAAATGTCAGGAAAACATAAACTCCCCGAAATCATATGGCCATCGCAATCATCATCATTCATATTCATCTTAGATTAAGCTTAGGATTAGGAACTCTCCTGACACACCACTATTATCATCACCCATCATATATCATCGGGGCAACGTAACCCCGCCTTCCAGACGCCCCAACCTCAGAAGTGGGTTACAAGTACGCCATGCCAGGAGAGAACACCAGGTATGTCGAAAGACAGCCTGGGGTATTTGCAAAAAAAAATAATAATTTTACTACAAATATTAATAGTACGTTTGGAATATACTATTACCAAATGTTCTCATTCACCAATTAGGCCTACTATATATTGAGTTTTATATACATTCATTTTAATCTGTACCTCTAATATTATTCCATTAATTTCCTGTTCATATATCCAATTCCATCATAACCTTCAGACAATAAAATTTGAACATCTGCAATTTGTAATACTATATAATATTGGCATTATCATTATACCCACATTACATAATTATTATCTTTCCCCATTTTTAATGCTTGTTGAACATACATTTGTAAAAAAATTATGGAAAAACAACATCCCATTTTTAACCTTTAGTTACGTAGAATCCATGTACAATTTCTTTCCTATTATAACCTTAGATACTGGATTATAAAAAAAAAACTTCGTTAAGTTGTTCAAATCATGTAGGTCTTTCAGAAACATGTTTTGTCTTCCGGCATGTCATTTGGTACTGAGGTTGGTCGGTGTATAACATACTCACAGACCTAAATTTGTTATACAGCTTATATACCAACCTCAGTACCAAATGAAATTCCGAAGATGGAACATGTTTCTGGAAGGACTACTTTGTTTTAATTACTTGAGGTTTAAAACAGAAATTAGTTTTACTTGAGGACGACTGATGTATCAGGTTCTTATTTTAATATTTCAACATGTCACACCAAAAAAGCCTTCTCTTCTCCACTTTCACATTTTTAATTTAACTAATTTTGTAGAATATTAGTTTGTCTCAAGTAATTCGGTTTTAATGGTATCCCATAAAGGTAATGTAGTTAACTAGTACGCAGTCTTTTCCATTCACCCGTATTTTTGCCTCTTTTTCGTCCAAAATTATCATATGAACTCTCAAATATTCGTAATATTTTCTCTTACCTTAAAATAAGAGTCCATGTTTCAACGCCAATAATATAGATTAGGGCATATTAATAAATATTAATATGCGATGCTATAGATTTATTGTCCATCGCTGTGGTCTCGATGAAGCATGCGGCCTTGTCATGCAGCGGGCTCGGGTTCTATTACCGGTCGGGACAAGCTTCCTGGATGAGGGGTTTTCGTGCTATTTCCTCACCTGTAAGACAAATGTCAGGAAGCTTTCAGGCCCAAACGGTCTCCGAACATCATGTGGCCAATATCATCACCATCATCATCAACCTCCGGTGTGGAAACCAACGGAAACTACCACACTATAATTTTTAGTAAAGCTGCAAATCACAGCATGAAAATGCTATGATTGCAGTGAAAGACCTGCTCTAGGGCAGAACACTACATAAAATGGATTAATTCTTACGTCATTATGAAGTGATGCAATCATAAAAGCATTATCGACATTTTTTTACTAGCCTTAGTAATATTCCCTCCCTAACGCCACTAAGTTCTAAAATACATGCCTTAAAATGTGAAATGTATTGCCCAAGGCAGAAGGAAGCATTTAAATGCAAGAGAATCCCACCAGCTATGTAGGAGACTTTGTGAGGGATCTCAAAGTTCGGAGTGTATTTTATATCCTCTGCAATTTTGAGACATTTTCTCTGCCGTCAATCAATTAAAAAAAGTGTTAGGGGAAGGACAAATGTTCTCTATCTTCCCTTCGTCTCTGCAGTACATCACCATCGCACCACCAAAACAAGTGACACTGTACATTGTCTTTGTCTTCTACAACCCTCTTTCATGGATCCCCATTATTTCTTCTGTGGAGACATTATTTGAGGTTCTCCCTAAGGCATGGGGATCTTATCTTCTGCCATGTGTTTCTAATCTTCACCTTTACGTCTCTGCGTTTTATCGTTGCTGCCTTGTCCAATTTACATCCTTCTGTCTCTCATGTATTTCTGCTCAGTACTTCTCAGTAAACGAGAAACATTCACCATACGGACATAAGTAAATAACTTATCTCAAATAAAGTTCTCGTCACGAAATAATTCGTAAACCAATTTCCATTTTTGCAATGTAAAATATTACATATATTTAATTTTATTATCAGTTCATTCATATATGAAGGGTACAGGGAAATAACCATGTAAGTCACTTTTTGTCGAAATGTAATTTTGAGGTGTCGTCAGATACTCCATGGAAAGCACTATCATTTAGTAGCGTGAAACAATAAAATATACAGTTTACTTATGGACTTACTTACCTCCGAAGTTTGGCTTACAGGTAAGGAAGTATGTATGTTGTACAACTTTTGTACGTTTTCTAAGTTTCAAAGTAAAAAGTTATTTACCTTAGTCTTCCCCTGTACCCGCCTTTATCTTGGCGAACATTTCTGAAAACATTTCTTAGTTATTATGATTATTAGTATTATTATTATTGGCATTATTACTATATGTTATTATTTTTATTGTTATGATTAGCGTTAATGATAATTTTAAAATTAAAAACTGAAGTAATGGCGTTCCATGGAAAGTACCCGGTAAGAACGAAAATAGTAATGGAAGATAAAGTGTTGGAACAGTATCTGGGCTGCGATATAACGTATGAAGAAGATATAAATAAGAATATGCAACAATTTCAGCATAGTTGTGAAACAATCAGACGAACACTGAGGAACAAATTAAGAAACGATACGCAGCTAAGATTTTACTCACCGATGGCACTACCAGTGGTGATGTATGGAAGTGAGGATTGAGTCCTAGAGGAAAAATAAAAAAGTAAAATTCAGGCAGCAGAAATGAGATTCCTACGGGCTGCGAAAGGATGTGCAAGAGAACATATTAGAAATGAGAATAATAGAGAGGAACTAAAAGTACAACCACCTTCTTCAACAAGTAGAAGAGCACAGGAACAATTGGATACAACATCTGCAAAGAATGACAAGAGGATTGGATACCAAAGACGAAGATCGATAGGAAGCCCAAGATAACGCTGGGCTGAACAGATGTGAGATAGGAACAGGCAAAGACATAATCCATGAAGTTGATAATGATGATATTAGTGTCATTATTGTCATAATTTTAAAATGATATATTTAAAAAAACAAATATCGATCACATTCTTCAAATCACACATTATTCAATTGTATCTATTCTAATAAAATTATGATAGTCAGTTGACATTTCATTTTACGACTCTGGATCAACGCAAGTTATAAACGACGAATTCAAAAGTGGGCGGTGATATGGACGGCGACTTTCTTTTAATCGGAGGTGACTAGCACCATCCCACTTACTGCGTATTGTTACACAATGGGCGACTTATGCAGCTAAATTTCTTTATGGCTATCAATATGGGGTTCTTGACTTATGTTAAACCTAGCTATAGTAGGAAGATGTTTTCTCTCTAGAATACCATGTGGATAATGTATGGTTCTTCAATATTTAACATATAGAATATAGGTTAAATATTTTGTGCATGAAGAGGAATTTCTCCATAGTAGATAGACTAGCCACTAAGGGCTGAATATCTTGGATAAACTCCTCCACATGTGTACTTAATTGTATCGCCGGTATAGTGCGATCTTGAACATTGTTGTTCACATTTGTTTGTGAAGAAGTACCAGGTTTGGTTGCTTGGGGAAAGGTAACATGAGGATTGACTTTCACCGAAGTGAAAGTCTTGGGTTGAAGAGATGGTAATTGGTTAACTTTTGGTTTTTTGGCTTGTTTATACTTTTCCAGCGCTGGCTGGAAAGCTGGACAGCCACGGTATGAAGCAGGGTGACCAGACGCCCCGCAATTTACACACTTTGGTAAATTAGGTTTCTCTGTGCAGAGGCCTTAATGGGACAGTCCTTATGCCCATGGGCCTCGGCACAGATTACGCAACGTGGCGTCCGGCTACACGCTGGAAAAGTGTGGTCGAAGGACTGGCACTTGAAACATTGTTTAAGACCGGCCCTTGGTCTATATCCTTCCACGGCCACAACACAATAACATAGCCTTTTGAGATCTTAAATTTTGAAAGCCTCTGCTGTTCGCTTTAGTTCCAAAATGAAAACCGGTAGGGGTTTTTTCAAATTATATTTTTTCGCAATAATTTGCGTTACTTTTTGAAGAGGAAATCCCAAGGACTTGATCTCCTCTTCAATTTCTTCAATTTTGGTATTTGCTGGTAGACGTTTCAGGGCTACCTTCAATGGAGTGTTCTTTAAGATTTGATACGTATAGTATTCTTTATGTATATATAACGCAGACCTTCAGGAATATTGACTACTTGGAGTTCTCCACTAATGAGTGCTATTAATTCCTTGTTCATGCGAAACAGATCCGCGTGCGCACTAACAGTAATGGGTGGCGGTCTCTCTTTCGCGGAGCCAATATTTCTGATAGGTGTAGTTTTGTTAGTGGTCGAAGAAGGACCGGCGATAGGAGTAGGTGGTGGAACCTCTTGTGAGGAAGTTCCAGCGATTGGTTCTGTCATGTCAGTCAGAACTGAAAATCTGTTGGCAGTCTCAACCACTGGACTACAGCAGGAGACTTTTGCCTCGACCTGTTTAGACCGACTTTCATGTTTTCTGCCTGATTTGATATCATTTGATTTTACAACTTTTTTTAGTTCCTTTGCTTTTACTTTTATTTTTCGTCTTTTCTTACTAGTTTAGACCTCTTGAGTTGGTTGAGTCTTTAGAAATTGAGATGGATTTGGATTCTCTCTGCCATCCAAGTTAGCAGAGCCACTCGGAGTAGCAGAAGAGAATTCCGCTTCCGCGTCAGATTCTGGAAAATTTGGTTCATCTAAGGTGAGAAGGCTCATTGATTGAAGTTCAACCAAATGAGTCTTCAACTCCTTCAATATGGCATTAAATAGGCCTTGTTCTACACTATATGTTTTGAACAATTTTGTTAAATTTTCGAAACAGGTCGATGTAAAGTCACCAACTGCCTCGGATTTGTCGCACGCTTTGAAGGTGGCAAGATAATTAGTGATTATCAAAAATGCTCCACGAATTTGGTGGATATCTTTAAATTTTAGAATTTCCTCAAATTTATTTTTAGCACTGTATTTCTCAAAATTTTGAGCTGCCTCTTCCCAGCGTGCGAAAACCCCGGTATCCTCACATTCACTATCCATTGGATCATCTATATTTAACATATGAGCCATTGCTTGGCAAGCCAAGACTAGTTCACTGATATATTAAATTTTCAGAAAACACTTACCACTTAGGCAGGTTTACACTACACATTTTTTGTGAATAAATCACAACACCACACTGTTAGCCACTTTACACAAGGAAATTATATTAGAAAAAAACACAAAAACACTATCCAATGGACCGGGCCTAGGCCGGTCGATAAAATTAAGAAATTAGCTGCCTCGCGTTTATTGGTCGGTTTCGATCACCTCATATATACACGACCAACCACAGCAAGCGGAACTACCAGCCTAACTCCTTTTTTGTTTTAACACTGCAGCACTGCTAATGAGTCGAAAAAGCCTCGATGGTCAACCATGATGACTTGGCGCTCAGGAGAGTAGTTGCTCTGTTGATTTCAGGAGATGTCTCGTTGAAAACCAAGTAGAGAATGTTGATCTATGGACGGCGAATTCTTCTCAAAAGTCTCTTATTTCAGGTTGAACATCAGACAACAATCTCATAGGTGCAATGGAAGACCCTAATGCTAACCAACCAGAAGGCAGATACAATTTACGAAATAACGAACCGCGCAGAGAACACGTCGCGGATAAATATATAAATTGCCAGTCTCTAGACAATCCTTGGGGATACCGGACGCAGTTTCTGGCGAAACGTCGGAGAACTACAAGCCTCAAGACCACGGCCAACAGCCCGGAAATCTTCTACAAGATCATCACAACGCTGTATTATGTTTTAATCGTCTTAAATAGTTAGAGAGCAGTGAAGGAGACAGGTTTCTAGATATTTACGAGTGTTCGACGTATACAATGTTACTCAAATTGCGACATTTAGAATAAAATTCAACTCTCGTGCACAGTATAAATGCAAACAAGACAATCAGGATTTAGAGGACTAGTATTCGACGTTCGAGTAGCGTAGATCGTTAAACCAATTACGAAGAAATGAAATATATATGAGAGACAGGCTTCAAATCCCTCGACAATATTTTTTTCGCAAGATACATCCTATAACATTTAATTCCAGCCATGTAATCTACGTCCACTTTTTAAGTAATATTCCTGCTATGTAATAAACTCTCTAACAGAATTTAACTACCGGTATAAATTTAGTTGTATGTGCAGTATCACGTTTTAATAATAATGCTATAAATTTATGATATAGAATATAATATAGCTTCATATAGGCTATTTATGTATTTATTTATTTATCTATTACGTGTTAGTGAGAAAATAGTTTTACCCTTCAGTTAAAATATTTAGTTTATTTAGGTCAAGTCTAGCCTAATAATAGCGCATAGATGACGGACAATAATAATAATAATAATAATAATAATAATAATAATAATAATAATAAATAATAATATAATAATAATAATAAATACTAATATTTTCAAATAATTACTTTGTTTTTTTCTTTAAGAGTGGACAGAGAGAATAAAATAGAAAGCATTGTAGCAATTAAAAATATAAACTCATTGAAAATCGAACCTATGACTTCTTATATATGAAGCAAGCCATAAAGTACTGAGCTAAGTGTTCGTTCGTTTGCTGTGCATAAAAGATTAATTTTCATTTGAGGAAGGGCAACGTATTATAGCTCTACTGTGCAATTAGTTTACTCGTGTGAATCGCGCGATAAATCTTGAAATGATCGAGATGAAGATTGCGTTCATTCTTTTTTTTTCTAAGTGTACATTGAAGCCACAAGTGTGATTAGTTACCATTAGTCCACTGGAATCGAGAAGTGATGCATAAGGAATAATCTAAGTTCGACTTAATAAGAATTTGGCTTATATCTCATGACAGTAAAATTTCATTTTGCGTTCGAATTTGATTCATTGTCTATAAAGATTAGAGCATTTAACTGGATATAAAAAGGAAATTATTTCCGAATTTTCGATGTAAGCTACCTTAATAAACTGAGGGAAATGTGTCGCAGATGCGCCCAAGATGTCTCTTCATGACGACTGAGAGGTACTGAATCTTTATTTTTATGGACTCTAAAAGTTTCAGTTGTACTTAATTTCACTTGTTGGTAATTATTTCCAGCGCCTTCCACCTTCCTTGTTTTAAGAGCTTTTACAGGAAAGAAAATTTGATTAGGCCTACATGAGCAATATGATAATTATGTAGTCTATGGTTTAACAGATTCTCTTCAATTTCTTTTTTTTTTTTTTTTAAACGCGTAGTATATGTACTCGAGAAAAAATGCTTTGATCTGTTTATACATTTTAAATTCAATGATGGCAAAGAACATAATATAGGCCTACTTTCGACGTGACAATGGAATCTAAGTTTTAGAGTATTTTCTGAAAAAAAATACCGATACTTACTTTTCGAATAACCTTCTTCTTAAATTGTAGGATTTTCATCCTGTTTATTTCCAAAATCACTCCTCGGATGAAGACGTATTAGATGTGCATCCACTGTTTGTCCATCTATTGGCTGGTCTTCGAATTACCTTCATATTTAATTTATCGTTAGAACTGGCGTAATCCGAGTCCCGGCGAGGTCAGAATTTTTAAACTGATCCAAACTTTCTGGTGGCACCATGGCTCTGAAGTTGACTCAGTCTCTAATGGAAATGAGTACCAGATACTTGTTCTGGGGGGTAAAGGCGACCGTTACATAGGACTGACAACTTGTCTGATATCTAGTGCCGATTGTCTAGAAAAAGTGGGAGGTCCTTTTACTACCCAAGGATTTCTTATGGCCTGTAGTGGGATCGATTTTACCAATTTCTTTAATGGCGTAATCAGTTATGGATTTGGATCCTCTAGCTTCCCATGTAAACTTGTGCAAATCCTTGGGTCGAAAAAATGAATTTGCAATTTGTAAATTATTAAATTACATGAGTATATTAACGATTTTCCGTTTTCATTGCAAATGCCGGCTATTCTATGCCACTGTGCTACAACTGAATATTCGATTGGAGAACAAGTGACATATCGTCATGTTGGTCAATGAGATAACACACTTTCCCGCTAGAGCAAATTGCCAAAATGTCTGCTCGCATTATAAAGGGAAGAGATCAAGAAGGCCATGAATCTGGCAATAAGCAAATAGTAATTTTCTTAATATATTTAGCGAAATAATAAGTTATATATATTATTAATATGAAAAATTGTGTTTCTATCGTTCAATAATATTGTCTAAGACTGATAAGTGTATATAAATAAGGAACTATTTGTGTATTTTTACTATTAATAGTGTTAATATTAAGAGCTTGTTGTTGCTAGGGTAAACATAATCCTAGCAACCTATTGTTGTTATTTTTATCTAGTTATTTCATAATAGCCTACTAATGCTTTCAATATGAACCGTATCAATTAAATTTGGCACAAGGAATAGCAAATCAAAAATTATTTCTACTTCAAAATAAACCAAGCTTATCGCAAGACCAGTTACCTAATCATGAATTAAATTCTACAATCATTGATAGTGAATCTGACTCTAATGATGTATGGCAGATAACAAAACCCAATATGAAAAGAAAACGAAATCGATATCCTAAATTACAAGATCTAGCTAAAAGACAACATTTGGAAGAATCCAATCAATATGCTGTTCTGGCTACGTTGAATGAAAATGAAATGCAACAAGATAATCCATCAGAATCTCAACATGATTCTTCAAGAGAATCTCAACCTGTAAGTAATGATATGAATTCTAGCAATATCACAATGTACAAACAAGAAATGAACCACGTCCTCCACCTGTATTTATTCCTGGAGTTACAAATATAGTGAAATTAATTCATCATTTATCTTCTAATGGAATAGATACAAATAATGAAGTTATATACAAAACATTGCGCAACAATGAAATAAAAATAATGGTAAAAACAATTTATTGCTACAGAAAGCTAATACATTTTCTCAATAAAGAAAAGGCTGAATTTCATACTTATCAGCTTAAACAACATCGTGCCTATCGCATTGTATTGAGAAATATACACCCTTCCATTCCAATTGATGAAATAAAAACTGCAATAGAAGAGCTTGAATACAAAGTTCGAAATATAATGAATATTAGACATAGTCACAAAGTTGCCGCTGCCATTGCATTTTGTTGATTTGGAACCAAATGATAATAATAAGAATATATATAATGTAGAATTTCTTTTACATGCTAAAATTAGAGTTGAATCACCACGAAAAAGTGTAGAAATTGTACAATGTCAGAGGTGTCAAATGTATGGTCATACTAAATCTTATTGTAAGAGGTCTTACCGATGTGTTAAGTGTGGTAAACTCCATGAAACTACTACATGTACTAAGCCCAATAATACCACAGCAACTTGTGCGCTCTGTGGTGGACCTCATCCTTCAAACTATAAAGGTTGCTCAGTATATCATGCAATTCAAAGACGTAAAATTATTCCATCTAATAGTACTCAATACATGAATATACGACAATCACAAGCTGAGAAATTACAGACAAATTTAAACCCTGGACCGATGTCTAACAGGATATCTTATTCTCAGACTGTGTCTGGTACCAATAGGACTGGACACAATGACCATGGACAACTAATAATGATATTAAAGCAATTTTAGTTTCCTTTAATAAGCTTGAAGAAGTATTGAAAACACAAGCTGAACAAACAATGACTCTAATAAACATTCTAACCACTGTTATTTTAAAATTGAAATAATGGCCCAAACACTCCCGATTGGATTATGGAATGCCAATGGCCTGGCTAACCATCATCAGGAAGTTGATTTTTTTTTTCTAAATAATCAGAATCTTGATGTATTACTTATTTCTGAAACACATTTCACTGATAAAAAATATTTTTCTATTCCAAGATACAATGTTTATGATACAAAGCATCCTGATGGAACAGCACATGGAGGAACTGCAGTAACAATCAAATCTAATTTAAGACATTATGAATCATTTAAATACGAAAAGGAGCATATTCAGGCAACTAACGTCATACTGGAAGATAGAATGGGAACTTTAGGCGTTTCAGCTGTGTACTGTCCGCCTAAACACAAAATTACTCGTATAATGTTTGAAGATTATTTTGAACAATTAGGAAATATATTTGTTGTAGGGGGTGACTTTAATGCAAAGCATCAAATATGGGGATCAAGACTTATTACTCCCAGAGGGAGAGAACTGCAACAATGTCTAATAAATATAAATATGGAACATGTTTGTGCAGGTCAACCTACATACTGGCCAACAGATTTAAACAAAATACCTGAATTATTAGATATGTTTGTTGTCAAGGGCATTAATGATAACTATATTGACATAGAATCTTGTCTTGATATATACTCTGATCATACTCCTATAATAATAACAATAAGCACAATGATCATCAGGAAATCACAATCTCCTGCACTATATAATAGAACAGACTGGGATTCATTTAGGAGGTGGTTAGACAACCATATTAATCTAAAAGTTTCCCTAAAATCCGAAGACGATATTGATGCAGCAACAGAGTATTTTACTAGATTACTCCAAGAATCTACATGGAAATCGACGCCTAGTTTAAGTGCAAAGGAAGAAAATTGTATTAACTATCCAAAAGAAATAAGGAAAAAGATTTTAGAAAAAAGAAAACTTCGAAGGATTTGGCAAACATATAGACGCCCTGAAGATAAAACTAAATTTAATAAAAGTGCAAAAGAACTGAAAAAACTTCTTTATGATTTAAAGAACGACACATTTTATGAATATATATCAAATCTTAGTCCTAACTATAAAGATGAATATTCACTATGGAAAGTTGCCAAGTCATTAAAGCGTCCAAAAAAATTGATTTCACCTATTAAAAAAGAGGATCGTTGGGCTAGAAATAATTTAGAAAGAGCAGAATTTTGCACATCACCTTTCTGAGGTCTTCAAGCCTAACACAGATATTGCCAATGATGAAAAAGGTGAAGAAATTAAAAATGTTCTCAAATATTCCACTTCCAATGTCTCTACCGATAAAGGCGTTCACGCCCAGTGAAGTGAAGAATGGAATTGAAAAGAATTTAAATCTAAGGAAATGTCCTGGTTATGACTTAATAACAGCTAAAATACTTAGAGAAATACCCAGAAAAACTGTAGTCTTTATCACTATACTCTTTAACAGCATTATTAGAACATCCTGCTTTCCTTCACAATGGAAGGTTTCTCAAATAATTATGATACTAAAACCAGGTAAACCTCCAAACGAAGTGACCTCATATCGCCCAATAAGCCTGTTACCAATATTATCCAAATTATTTGAAAAGCTTATTTTAAAGAGACTACTTACTTGAGAGTAATATTTTGCCAGATCATCAGTTTGGTTTTTTTTTCGTAACAATCATTGTTCAATAGAACAAGTTCATAGAGTTGTAAATGAAATTGAGAACGCTATAGAAAGTAAGAAATATTGTTCTGCTGTTTTGTTGGATATTCGACAGGCTTTTGATAAAGTGTGGCATGTAGGACTACAGTATAAACTGAAGTTATATCTTCCACAACCATATTACTTGTTACTTTGTTCTTACCTTAGTAATATGATTTTTCAAGTCAAATATGAAGACGAATTATCTGGTTTTTACAGTATATTTTCTGGAGTTCCACAAGGCTCTGTATTGGGGCCTATGTTATATACTTTATATACAGCTGATTTTCCACAAATAAATGGAGTACTTGTAGCTACATTTGCTGATGATACTGCCATGCTCTATTCAGATGAAGATGCTAGGCAAGTATCTGAACACCTCCAGCAACAACTTAATAAGACAGAAGAATGGTTAACCACATGGCGTATACGAACTAGTGAAAATAAATCTATTCATATTACATTTGGAACCAGAACTGGTAACTGTCCTACTGTAACATTAAATAATAAAACTCTTCCAACAGATGATTTCGTCAAGTATTTGGGAATGCATCTTGATCGTCGTTTAACATGAAAGAAACATATTCAACAAAAATGTACAGAATTAAAACTAAAAACATCAAAACTTACTTGGCTCATAGGTCACAAATCAAAACTGAGTCTAGAAAATAAACTTATAATATATAAAACTATACTGAAACCTATTTGGACTTATGGTATCCAATTATGGGGAACTGCCAGCAATTCCAATATTGAAATTCTACAGAGATTTCAGTCTAAGGCCCTTCGCTTTATTCTTGCTGCTCCATGGTATGTAAACAACGCCACCATTCATCATGATTTAAAAATAACTACTGTAAAAGAAAAAACAGAAATTACAGCACTCGATATCTAAGGCGACTAGAAGTTCATCCTAACCATCTTGCAATCAATCTTCTAAACAACAGTGAAGAAATAAGGAGACTAAAAAGAAATAAAATATTAGAATTCCTTTCATTTTCACATTAAATGTCGTCTAATGGAGCGCTGTCAGTGGGCAGTATTCTCCTAACAAGTTATGTCTTTTAACAAATTTACTTATTGTCTTTTCAAGACAGATTGTAAATTAGCAATGAAGTTATATATAAAAAAAACATTATAATGGAATTCTATCCAAAGGATCCACCTACATTAGTGAGCAAGTTAGGGTGAGAAAATGGGCAAGTTAGTACACCAGATTAGTTTAGCGTTCACTTGATTGTTAGCGGATTTGTTGTGATACGTTGGCTACTGAGTAATAACTAATAAACATTTTACATTGCGAATGTAATGACATTAGGTTACTTTGAACTCAGCTTCTCATTTTATCGTAAGGGATTTTTCATTTTTTTTTAAAAATCAACACATATTTCTCTCAGGTAATTATTTACATACTGCAACAATAAATTGTGTATTTTTCTGTTTTTAATTTGAATTTATGTTGGTGACATGGTGGGATAGAATCCCCAAATGACTTCATAAATAAATATATACTTAAATAATACTAGTTAACTCACTAGCACTATGGAACTCGTAAGTTCATGGCCGCGCGGACATAATACAGTCTAGATAATAAATTTAATTCATAGACTTGTTCTATAACACACCATAAAGTTGACGTTTTTTAAACGTAATATTTATAAACCATGCCAGCATTTTTTAAATATGGCTACACCAGTGACTTCATATCGATTAGACAGCTTTGCCAAATAGTCACGCAGTAAGTGCGTCTGGAACTTGGACCTCCCAGTCGGCCAGCATTACAGGTAGTTACTGGTAGGGCATATAGGGCGAACTGTGCCTTCTCACAGGACCACTAAACATGTCCTCTGGATTTATAGGTGTACAACCCCTTCCCCGCGCGTCGTAGGGTTGAAAATAGGCGAAGACATGCAAGAAGTAGAAGTGGGGTTCTTGTGTCAGTCGTTTTACTTAAATAGCTAGGGATTCAAGTGACAGCTTGAAAGTATGTTCTATTACTTTAAGTTAATGTGTCACAATACTCATGAATCAGCTAGAAATACCTCAGATGACGTAATTTACTATCAACTTACTCAATTTGAGATACAGTCTATAATATCAAATCCTAATCGGGGTCTAATCCGGATACTAACATTTCACAGTTAAAATATAACTCTAGCCTTCGTTCTATAAGGAACGTGTTAATAGCGGTGAGATTGTCGAAACAAAATTAATAATGAGAAGCACACAGTTTACTTTTGTTGTATGTGAATAATATGAGCCTTTTAAAGCAGTAGTGGCGTAAGTCCATTAAACATTGATTTGAGATATAAAGAATAGTAGTTGAAAAATTTCAGAATACTATCAACACAATTTTCCTCATTCCATGTGTCCAAAATTGATTGTTTTAGCTCATGTATATTATTTTTGCCCTTATCCCCACTATATAAGTAATTTATAAGCACTTAAGTACCTTACACCACTTCGGCTTTACGCAGATTGAGAGTATATTTCAAGAAAGAACTTGCTTAATCAACAAAAATAATATTTTTATTTTATATAAAATATCCTCCTTTGTGGTCTCGAGATAGTGTGCTGCCTTGTCACGCAGCGGGCCCGGGTTCGATCTCCGGTTGGGACAAGTTTCCTGGGTGATGATTTTTTTTCGGGGATTTTCCTCGCCTGAAAGACGAATGTCAGGAATCTTTAAGGCTCAAACGGTCCCCGAACAAAATCTGGCCATCATTATCATCATTAACATATTCATTAAGTTTAGGATTAAGGTCTCTCCTGGCTCATCATTACCATCATCATCACCTATCACATATCATCGGGGTAGCGTAACTCCGCCTTGAAGCGCCCCAACCTCAGAAGTGAGTTACAATTACGCCATGCCAAGAGAGAATACCAGAATGTCGAAAATGACAATGTGGTGGCATTGAACAAAAAATATTTAAAATAAGTATATTACGTCAAAAATTATATAAATCAATGTCTTCCAGTTTGATATCAGCCATAAAAGTTCCTGTTATTCAACATCTCTAGTATCATCAGCAAGCAGTGGTCCATTAACCTTCAACAAAGTTAGAAGTATGAAGGGTTAAATAATATGCATGATGGGAAGGGGGAATGTACGCCAAACAAAAGGGTCCGCAATTATTATATATATATATATATATATATATATATTTTTTTTTTTTTTTCCCCTGTCAGTCCTTCGTCTATTGTAGAGTTCACACAAAGGTACATTTGCTAGTGATGATAATGGCCATCCATGTTTTCCTGGTGGTTTGATGTTCAGCTTGAAAATGGAAGCTCATCAGTCAAGTTCTTGTAAAATATAGTAAATGGATTGGATTTTCGATACCTAATCCATTGCATCCTTAGCCATGAAACTGGATGGCTTTCTTTTTTAAGGTTTCTCTTAGTAATGTGTTTTTTTAAATATTTTCTGTAGCCAAAATCTCTTCGCCAGACATCACAGCAAGATGAAAAGATTGTTTCCTAGATTTCGTGATAACTTGAAGTCAGTAGGAAGGGCAAAAAATCTATTGAGTCTTACTGTACAATTCAACTGAGCCAAAGTTTGAGTCGTTCGGAAGATTGGAATGACCACTGATCATGAACTTTGACAATGGTTTTAGAGTTGTTGTCTTCATTCAAAACTAACCTCAATAAATTTAATGTTATTTTCCAGTTCCGGTTTCGTCCTGTGCATGCATCGCTTTGTAATTTTCTGTTGGTGCTCTACATTTTGTGTGTTTGTGGAATATACGTATAATTAGTAGCAAGTTGCTTACATGACACTAGAACAAAAACAGTAACTGGAGTTACACCACTTTGACTATCAACAGATAGATAATACTGCTGACTGCATGAACTTGTGATGCCATTTTTGGAACAGTTTGGGAATCTAGGAACTACACCACTATTTCTGCAGGAAGTTTTACAAATCCAGAATTCATTTCTAGCATTAACGAAGATTTTTTTAAAAGTGGAGTTACACCACTTTGGCTGTATAATTATATGAGAGAAATATATATGTTGATTTAAAATGGTGAGAAATGTCTTAAAGACGTGCATGGAAACTTCTTGTAGGAAAGCCAGAAGGAAAACGCCCTGTTTGTAGATCAAGAATGAGGTGGGAGAACAACATTAACTATGATGTGAGGGAAGTAGATTATACAGGGAATGATTGGAAAGCATTGGCTCAGGATAGGGATGTATGGAGAGCTTATGTCCGCGCGGCCATGAACCTACGGGTTCGATAGTGCCAGTGAGTAAGTAAGTAAGAGAAATGTCTTAAAATGAAGTGAGAATTTGAGCTGAAACTAAACTAAAGTCACCATATTTGCATGTAAAATATGCATTAATCATTGCTCTGACAATGTAGCCAACTTATCATTAAAAACCCGCCAACAAACACGTGAGCGTTAAACTAATCTGATGTACAAACTCGCCCATTTTCTCATCCAAACTTGCCCAAACTAACACCAACTTGCCCATTTTCTCACCCTAATTTGCCCGCTAATGTAGGTAGATTGCTGGGATAGAACCCCCGTTTATATGAGTAAACATGTTGACAATTGATTCTTGCGAGAACGTGTGTTATCACATTGGCCAATATGACGCTAGCAGTCACTTCTTCTCCGATCGATTATTCACAGGTGGCACGGGAGCATAGAATAGCCGAATGTTATGTGAAATAATTTTTCTGTGATGTAGCCTAATTGGGTAATTTGTTATAATAATTCGTTAAATTATACTTGATGTTGGAAAAAGATAGATTAAAATGTTTTAACTGAAATATTATCTTGAACTGATCTATCTAAATATTCAGCTATTCTCGTGACGTCATGTTAATTATTGACGGCGCACGACCATTATTCTTCCTTAGAATGCTGCCAATATGAGGAATGAGAGTTGTTTTCTGTATATTAAATGTTTCTGCTTATATTAACATGTCGTGAACAGGTTTTAAGGGTAAGCAACGGCCATTTAAAAACGACAGTTCTAAAATTACTGCTTCGGTATCGTATATATACAGGATATTCGGCTATTCTATGCCATCAGTAGATATTCTATCGTAGAACAAGTGACTTTTAGCGTCGTGTTGACCTATTTGAAAACACATGTTTCTTGTATATCCAATTTCCAACATGTTTGCTCACATATAAGAAGATTCTATCCCAAGTGTCACTTACACTAGTGGGCAAGTTAGTGTTTCTTTGGATAAGTTAGGGTGAGAAAATGGGCGAGTTAGTGCACCAGATAAGTTTAGCGTTCTCTTGTTTGTTAGCGGATTTTTGTGATAAGTTAAGTTATACTCTCTAAGCAATACACACTTTAAATTGCAAATATGCTGATATTATGTTACTTTGAGCTCAAATTCTCACTTTATTTAATGCTATCTTTCACATTTTTGAGGAAAAAATAAACATTTATATTTCTCTCAAATACTGCAATAACAAATTGTGCTCTTCTGTTTATTTATTGGAATTTATTTTAGTGACATAGAATACCCGAATATTCTTCATGAAGCTTGCTTTAAAATGAGTAAACTCATGCTACATTTTATATTTTATGTTGGCGAAAGTAGCTTATAGTAAAGGATTTGAGAACTGTAGTAATTTGTTTTCCATGCTTATTTGATTGAGGTAAACGTACCAAATTCGACATAGTATGAAATAAACATTACTTTCAATAAGGAAACTCTGGAATATTATTGTATTATGTAGGGGTTCATGTTCGGACCTGATTTTGAATCACGTCTCGGTTTCATGGGCAGTAACCATAATGTTCCGTTGTAGGTCGCCCCTAATATTCAAGACATTACTAGTATCTGACTTGATATGTCCTAGGGTTTACTCAACAACGACGCCCAAGGGATTTTATCCTGAAATCTTGCAATGTCATCTCTGTTATTGTTCCCCGAGCCCAATTCATTTAATAGCCAGTGTTTTCGCGACAGTCAGTTTCAACTAACCCACCTATTTAGATTGATAAACACGTAAATATTAAATTGATTTGTATGCAACTATCAACAGAGTTTGTACTGTATTCCCCATTAATGTTCTACTTAACAAATAAATAATAGTTTAAAAAACTAAAACAACACGCTTTATTAGAAAAACCGAAGTAAAAAAATGAAAAATAATTTTAATTTCCAACAGGCTTGGAATAAATAATTTTACCATCAAAAGCGTGCTCTTTATCAATTAATATATATGATAATAAACAGGTATTGGTAAACGTAAAGTCTCTAAGAAGAAAATGTAAAAATCATACAAAGCACCCAACGCTTTTGATGGTAAAATTATTTATCCCAAGCGTGTTGGAAATTAAAATTATTTTTCATTTTTTTACTTCGGTTTTCTAATAAAGCGTGTTGTTTTAGTTTTTTAAAACTATTTTTTATTTTTTAGTTTTAATGTTTTACAGAATAAGATAATAATGTAAATATCTTTAAATTCGATACTATTGTAGTATGAGCTAAAAGAAATATTCTTCTAAAAAACCTCCCAGCCGGATTTGAACCAGCGACCTATGGATTACTGAAATTATATACCACTACAGTTCACCGCTCTACCAACTCAGCTCTTACAACGATTGACTAAAAGTCGACAAGTCCGCAACCTATTATACCAGTTTTCATTTTTTTGATTTTCTGATGATTCTGGCCAGGAGTTTAGAAACAACATATGAAATTATTGTACTGTCACGGGTCCTTTACAAGTACACAAAGTTTCAAGTCATCCAATGTTTCTAAGTGGGTGAAAATCGTGTTCAAAGACTCCGTTACATAGATACAAAGACCTTTTTGATTTTCTGACGATTCTGGCCAGGATTTTAGAAACAAATATGAAATTGTCACGGGTCCTTTACAAGTATACAAAGTTTCAAGTCGATCCAATGTTTCTAAGTAGGTGAAAATCGTGTTCAAAAATCCCGTTACATAGATACAAAGACACTTTTTTATTTTCTGATGATTCTGGCCAGGATTTTAGAACATAAATATGAAATTATTGTATTATCACGGGTCCTGTACACGTATACAAAGTTGCAAGTCAATCCAATGTTTCTAAGTGGGTGAAAATCGTGTTAAAAAATCCCGTTACATAGATACAAAGACACTTTTTCTGATGATTCTGGCCATTATTTTAGAAACAAAATATGAAATTATTTTATTGTCATGGGTATTTTACAAGTATACAAAGTTTCAAGTCGATCCAATGATTTTAAGTTGGTGAAAATCGCGTTAAAAGATTCAGTTACATAGATAGATACAGGTCAAGGTAATATAAAGCGTGTAAAATAAATCAGATTACGAATATTTAGAGTATATGACAAGAAAAATAAAGGAGGAATTTTAAAAATGGCGATTGAAGATATATTTGGACAAAAGTAAGTATATAGTAATATGAATGAATGAATGAATGCATAAGCCACTGTGCCTCATGAAGCGCTAGGACCTCCAATAAGAGGGATGAGCTCAAATGTCATATGGTTAATGTGGAGAGGAACTGTACATGAACGGATAACACTATTCTAAGTTTACTCTTATGATTTAAACTACATTTTAGGTTGGCAATATTGTGCAGTTGGTGATACGTACTTTTGTCTTCTTTCTCTCAACATATGAATTGGATCTGCTAGTATGATTAGTACATTGGTTGTACTTATGTTTAGGCACTGATTGTTCACACTTGTTTTGATTTTGCGCACTGCCTCCATCCACACATTTCTATTGCGGGCCGTGGTGGACCATTGGGCTTACAGTTCTTGGGATAAATAAAAAGATCTGATTTCAGAAGACGGACATGGAAAAATAAAAGCATGTGACGAATATATACATTTGGGGACGAAAATTATTGCAGATGGAAGTCATGATGCTGAAATTAATGAGAGGATAAACAAGGGAATATCAAAATTAAATGGTGTTTTAAGGGATCAGAAAATAAGCTCTAAAAGAAAAATAAACATTTTAAATATAATAATGAGTACAATGGCATACTGTGCAGAAATATAGGAATTAAAATCTAGAGCAATAAGTAAAATAAATTCTGCAGAAAAAATGGATTTTTGGAGGCGTTCAGCTGGAATTTCTAGAAGAGATAAAATGTGAAACAGAGTAATTAAACCAATGATGAATTTCAAACTTCAATTGTGGGTTTCATAAAAATATAGCAATTAAAATATAATGGTCATATAATAAGAATGACAGAAGATAGATTTCCATGAAGAATTATAGAATGGAAGCCACTTGGTAGAGGAAAAAGAGGACGACCGAATATAACGTGGATTGATGGTGTTTTGAGCAGCATGAGGGATAAAGGATTGAACTATGGAGATGGGAATGGCATGGAGACTTTTGTGGAGAATGAAAATAGAATAATATAGTACAGGAAGATGTAAAATATTGTAAAACCTGCTAAATAAATAAATAAATAAAAAAGAAACTACTTAAAACCGTGTTTCTCCGAGTGGTGTATCATGGGGTATTTACAGAGATGTGTAAAATGCAGTAAACTAATTCACTCACTTGCATTATCTAACCCTTAGGTTCATGACCGCGAAAAATTAGCTCTCCATACATCCCTATCCTCAATTAATATTTTCCAGTTATCCGCTGTATAATATACCTCCCTTATTAAATCATAATTAATAATATTCTCCCACCTCATTCTTTACAAATCTATTGGACGCAATCCTTCCGGTTTTCTTACAAAGAATTTCCATGCCCCTCGTCCATTCTCAATTCGGACCAAATGTTCTGCCCGTCGCAGTCTACAAGACTTAACTGTTATTATTATATCTGGTTTCCTATAAAATTAATGTAGTTCTCTGTTAAGTAGTTTTCTCCATTCGTTTGTCTGTTCATCTCTGTTTGGTCCAAAAATGATTTTAAGAAATGTATTCTCAAATATTCGTAATATTTTCTCCTCCCTTGAAGAATGAGTCCCTGTTTCGCATCCATATAATATAACTGGGAGAATAACAGTTACGTATATTTTCAGTTTAACCATTTTTGAGAGATGTTGGGACGACAAGAGTCCCTGTAATGCATAATAGCATTTCCAGAATTGAGCCTATGTTTAATTTATTTCTGCATCTCATTCCTATTTGTAATTATTGTTATAGGTATTTGAATTCAGCCGCTGCTTCAAATTTTCCTCATTTTTCATTAGTTGTCAATTTCCATTATATAATATATTTCTATGTGTGAATATATATTTAGTTTTATTGATGTTTCTTCCAGTCTCAATTTATTGGTATTATTTAATAGAGTGCTTGTTGGTCCTTAATATCTCCTATCATTCAATAATACATCATCAACGTAAGCTAACAGCTTATGAATACCATAGAGTTGTAGGCCTTCTTCATTCTCTAAATATTTGATGGCATACTCTAGTACAAAATTAAATAGTTGAGGAAGTAGTTCATATCCTTGCTTCAACCCATGGTGCATTTCAAAAGTATCCGAAAACTATTTGCCTACGCGCACCCTACTCTTCGTGCCATTTAGACACTTACGTATAAGTCTAACTAACTTTCTAGGAATCCCGAACTCCAGCAGGATACTATTTCCCCTCTTAATTGATTCATACGCCTTTTTTATGCCTATATATAGTTGATGTACTGTGGCATTATTATATTTCCTTTTCATTTATAAAATCTGTATTATACTAAAAATCTGATCTGTTGTAGACTTTGTAATATATATTGGAAATAATTATTCTCTTCCATAAATTCAGAAGTAATATAGTATTTATATAACATAACCATGGTATTTATTCGGCGTAAAAAATGTTTCCCATGTGCATAGATTGGATGTAGTTGATTAAACCGAATAGAATTCATTTGTCCTGTACTTGGATCGGTACAAAATGTCGTAGTCGTTTGAAATGAAATTACACAACCCTGCGTATTTCATTGGTGAAGAAGCAGATTGTTCTGAGCGGAAGATGGATGACTCAGGGTCTGGTGGGCATATCAAAACGCGAGACCATTTCAGGGGGTGAGTTACATATATGTGAACTATTCACATTCCTCGCTTCAATGTCGGTCATTTCAGTGCCGTGCTGGCATTGTTCACTTTATTAACAATCCCAAGTGTTTGGTGGGATGTCAGTCACTGGGCGAAGTTTCCTCCCTCAGCCTGTGCATGAATGGAATTACATAGTTGGTTTTCCAATTTTATAAATTAGAGTTTGACAACATTCCCCTCCTCTACAATAAGTGCTAAATAGTTTTCCTCGGACACGCATCCTCCCCGCATTCGATTCCGTTCGTTGCCAAGTTTCCTAGTCCTCGGTCGTAATATATTTGGTATGAAACTCAACCTCATAAATAGTAATAGTAATAATTATTATATGCCTAACACATTTAAACTTTTATCTTATGTAAAGAAGATTAATGTTAATGCATCTCTTTTTTTTATCGCAATTCCGTGTTCAACATACGAGATAACGCCGATGACAAAAACTCTTTCACTAAATAAAAACCCTAACTCATTGGTACTAGATAACCCATATGTTTCAATGGGCGCGACCGGATAGAAGCTCTCCTCACAATCCCCTATCCCTGAGCTCATACTTTTCCAATAATCCTCTGTATAATCTAATTCCCTTCAATAATGTTAATGTTAAGCTCGCACAATTTCTTGGTCTACCAAATTGGGCATTTTTTCCTGTTGTTTTCCTGCAAGAAGCTTCCATACCCCTCTTTCATTGTCTATCCGTGCCATCAAGTCCTGACTCTAAAAATCTACGAGACTTAACTGATCTTATTATATGCTATCTGATATCCTATAAACATCATGTAGCTCACCGTTATGTAATCTTCTCCATTTCCCTGTCCGTTCATCTCTCTTTGGTCCAAAAATCTTCCTAAGAACTTTATTCTCAAATATTCGTAATATTTCCACATCCCTTAAAGTAAGAGACCATGTTTCACATCGATATAATATAACTGGGAGAATAACCGTTTTAAATATTTTCAGTTTTACATTTTTTAAAGAGCACACAATCATATATTAGAACAAAAAATTCTTATGATGAGTAAGCTTCAACTTGATTTTTATTTCCTAAAAAATGTTGGTAAGAAAGTAGCTAAATATCAGCAACTCAAAAGCACCACTAAAATAACACTACAGAAGAAAGTCATAACGGGCTCTATTTTAAAATTTTAGAGAGCACTCGTCATGCCACTATGATGATATATCTGAAATATGAACGCTCGTATCTTCCCAGAACAGAAGCAGCAGAAGTAAGACCCATAAATCCAATTGACTTTCAAAGAAACGAAGACATTCGTAACAAACTACAAACGCAAAGAATAGCCACAATGTCGATGTAAACAGAAGAAGTTGGTAATATAATTTGACAAGAATGCCCCCAGATAGAATACGGTTCGCAAAAGATCCTGCATTCCACGCCAGAAAGAAGAAGAAATATTGGCAGACCTAGAAAACGTTGGAAAGATCAGCTGATCATCTGAATCCAGAAAGTGGAACAGGTACAATGAATTGTAAATAGGAGAGTAGAGATTTTGTTTCATTAATTTGTATCCAAGCTGGAGTGGGGTTCACCCAGCCTCTTATGAGATGAGTAAATTTAATTATATATGTATCTATGTATATTTATATACAGAATTTTAATGTTTACACATCTTTCTGTGCCTAAAGTTTTATTTTTCTTCTCCACTCGTCTCTCTCCATCCAATCCATGTCCTCCAGTCCCCTTGCTCTCATTCCAGTTCTTATTTCCTGCATCCACGAGTTTCGAGGTCTTCCTCTCCACCTTCTTCCAGGTGGACACCATTCCAATGTTTTCCTGGGTAATCTTTCTTCTTGCATTTGTCGTACGTGCCCATACCAATTTAATTGCTTATACCGTATACAATCAACTATTGAATATCCAATATTCATTTTTTCTCTTATGACACTATTTCTTTTTTTTTTCTTTTTTTTTACTTTCGAATATCTTGCTTCTCTCCTCAAGAAATCCATTTCCATCGACATAAGTTTTTGTTCTAAGTTTTTATTGAATTTCCAAACTTCAGCTCCATATGTGGCAGTACTTCTCACTATTGAAATATATATTTGTAACTTATTTTTCCTGGTTATATGTCTGTTCCATAAGACTCCATTCATCATTGATGTTATTGCTCTACCATTATTTATTCTGTTCTTAATATCACTTTCTTGTTTATCCTCTTTATCTAATTTTACTCCCAGATACTCAAATTCTTCACATCCTCTAATATACCCCTTTTCATCTTCTAATATGAAATCTTGGGTTTCGGCTCCACATCTCATATAAAATGATTTTTCTACATTTATTTCCAAACCCCAGTATTCGTCCAATAATTTTTTGAACATAAACTCCATGTCTTCATATTCTTGAGCAATTATTATCTGGTCATTCGCAAATAACAGTTTATATATTGTATCTGTTGATCCATCTCCAATTGGTACGCCCATTCCTGAACATTTTTGCTCCAGTTTGGCAGTGCTTTATGTATAAATATGTAAAATAATGTTGGTGATATGCTACAACCTTGACGAAGGCGTTTTGTTACTTTAATTTATTAGACAAAAGTAAGATATTTACAATATTATTTACAAATATGGGTCGCACGGGCAGTACGCCGTACGTGCTTTTGACAGTCCGTTACAATAAAGAAATAATTGCTACTAGTGTGAAGAAAAATAAACAACAAAAAAAAGCAATAACATTACAATTACATAAAGAAAACGCAATAATATTACAATTAAATAATAACACAATAGCATTATACACTAAAAAAGCAATAATATTACAATTACATAAAGAAAACAAAGTAATATTAAATAATAACACAATAGCACCATACACCAAAAAAAACATAACATTGCAATTACTTAAGAAAACACAGTAGTATTACAATTAAATAATAACACAATAGCATTATACATTAATTAATTTATATATAATTATTAAGAATTAATGTTATTGCATTTTGATAACATATATTTATTCATGAATGAGTGTTGTTCTTATTTTCCGCGTTTTGTCCAGAAATTTACCCAAGTTTATCCAATTTTCTGGATTTACCAATAACTCGTAGCATGCCAATCTTTCCTGATTTGAATTTAGAAATCTTTCCGGTAATAACTGACGTTTCCAATATTCTAAATCATTACATTGTCCTAATATATGTATCTCATCTTCAAATTTCCCGCACATTGGACATATTCGCATATCGTGATCGTCGCTAATTTTTTGCAATTTCCATGCCCCTAGCCTAAACCAAGCAAGCCCTGATCTCTCTTTAAATCCTAGGTTGAGTATATACGATTCTTTTCCCCAGACGTGTTTGGTCTCTTTGTAAACACAGTGAGCGTTTTCCTGTACATTCGGCGAAAGTATTTTGTTGGTTTATATCTAAGTACCTCCTCCTTATTTTTCTCCACACGTTCTTGCGATTTTCAGTCCCTTTTTTCCATATCCAGCCCATCCCAATCTTTTGGAGTTCTCTCCTAACCTCGTCTGCCCAAAATTTAACATCTATGTTTTTAATTTGGTGGTCGTAAAAAT
This sequence comes from Diploptera punctata, assembly GCA_030220185.1. NCBI lineage: Eukaryota > Metazoa > Arthropoda > Insecta > Blattodea > Blaberidae > Diploptera > Diploptera punctata. The sequence goes on from JASPKZ010003793.1 coordinate 263,616, forward strand.
TGCTCTAAGCATTATTTGTTCACTTTGGATTACTCGCAACCAGTATTTGAGTACACGAATTTTATAGTTAATGTCGTCCTGGAATGACCCGAATTCGCATAAAATCCCACAGTTAGAAACGGCCTTACTAAGTCCTGTAATATATTTTAGAAAATGCGTATATACCTTATTTAGTACTTCCGTTCTTTGAAACCCCAAATCTCACTACCATAGTGCATTACTGGCCTGACCATCGCTCCATACATTTTTTCTAATGTGCTGACTGGAATATCAGGCACTCGACCCAGAATACCGAGTACACTGTTAAGTTGTCCCCTCCCTTTAAATAATGCTACATCAATATGTTTTTTCCACTTCCCGTTCAGTTTCAACGTCGTACCAAGATATTCAAAATGTTTCACGTTTTGAAGTACTTGATCTCTGTATTTCCATTCCTCTGCTCTACCATAAACCGTCCCATTTTTAAAGGCCATTGTTTTTGTCTTACTAACATTTACAGTCAATCCCCAATTCCTACAGTATATTTCCAGTAGGTCAAATTACTACTACTTTAATTTCTTCTGATATATATTTTCCAATTTTAATTTTAGATACTGCATTTTTATACAAATTTTTATTGCATTAATAATTGTATCGTTTATGGTCATATCTTCTAATGCTTCCCACAACTTTTGTAAAGGTACAGTGTTATATGCCTTTTCTAAATCCAGAAATGTGAAATTAACTTGTTGGTTGTTATTATTCGTCTTTTCAATAAATTGCTTTACCAGAAATATGTGGTCAATTGTAGATCTCTCAGACCTAAAGCCTGCTTGTACTTCATTCTCCTTATGTTTATAATTTTCTTCCAAATAGTATTTGATTATTATTCCATATATACGGCTAAAAACATATATATATATATATATATATAAACTCCACCGCTGTGGTCTGGAGGTAGCGTGCTGCCTTGTCATGCAGCGTGCCCGGGTTCGATCCCCAGTCGGTGCATTTTTGTGGGTGAAGTTTTTATCGGGGTTTTTCCTCACCTGTAAGACAAATGTCAGGAAGATTTAAGGCCCAAACGGTCCCCGAAATCATATGGCCATCCTTAAATCATCATCATGATCATCTTCCTTCACCGGTGTGGAAACAACGAGAAGCTACCATAACTACAATTCCCTAGTAAAGCTGCAAGCCTAGCATGAAAATGCTATAATTGCAGTGAAAGACCTGCCCTAGGGCAGAATTACTATGGATGGATCGATATATAAGTTTATGTTTTAACCTATCGCCACTTAAATTTTTTTTCGTTGTTTCTTAAATACATGGCTGCTAGCATCCTTATGCTTTATAACCTCTTAAAGTGGATTCTTTCACGTACAGTGCGCCTAATTATTTTTCTGTTGTCTTTTTTAAAATTAAGTCTACATTTTACTGACTATTCAACAATGATAATTAAAAATAAGGACGTGAATACATAAAGATAACGCAGAAGCAGAAAAATTCATAAATGGAAACTGTAAACTAAAAGAATGAGGGAAGAAAGTCCTGTTAGAGGAGCATGGCTTTCTTTACCCTCCGGATGAGGCTATATACTGCATCACAAATTGAAAGTTACGGCGTTTATGACCGCCATTCATAGATGAGTCATGACACTTGTCTGAATTCTACAGAGGGAAGAATTTAAAATTTCACAAGAAATAGCCGGTAAAAAAATTCTTCTTAAACCTTAGTTTAATACATTTCTTCTAACATTATACAGTTCAAGCTGTTATTTATAAACATAATACATTCTATCTATAATGGCGTAACGGCCTTAGCCTCTCCTGTGTTAGGAGTTACTAGACCAAGTTAATTTAGTTACGGTTATTTCCTCAAAGATGTCATGAATGGTATGCGGACAACATACCGACCCAAGAGACATCTAGTAGGCAACTAAGGTATTACTAGGATGAAGTAGATTGGTAAAAGAATTGATAAGAGGCCTCTTTATTCAGGTGTAAGATTTTTTTTGCGAGTCTGAAAATATTTAGACTCGAGACCCACGTCTTAAGGTGTGTCCCGGAGACATGCTCTTCGGACGTTTTCGTCGTACAAAAATATATTGACCCCGTCCGGTTTTGAACCTGCAAAACCTCGGAACCAGAGACAAGGAACATAACAATAGTCCACCGCGGCCGACGCCTAATACGTTAATCGTATGAAATATGAATCATTTTTTGTACAATTATCATCATCATCATCATCATCATCATGATACACTCAAGCGCCATATCTCCAGTGCCCTTTCTGAAGCTCCACTTTTCCATCTCTTCAAAATTGTTGTGATGTATTTCTTGCCATTCGGTCTGTAGTTTTTTTTTTCTCTTTTGGAATATTAATTCGTCGTGATTAGAACATGCAGATCTCATTTTCAACATCCGAACATTTCAATAATCTCACTTGGATCCGTCTTACTGCGTCTTACTGACAGACGTAAATTGCACTCTTTCTCACTTATTTTCAAGCTTCGGAATTCTTACTCTTCTAGTTACCTGGCGTAAAGATTTTAATAAGTTATCTTCTTGCCACAATATTATCACTAAATCATAAGATAAGTTTGCTAACAAACCCCCTCCATAACACTTCTTCTTAATCTAATTCTTTCACAGTATCCTCTGCTCCCTCCTGGAATTTTCTCCTTCAAGATATGAGAGGTTGCCGCACACTTGACAATTTTATGTCTCACTTATATTATTACTTGTTGTTAAATAATTAATTTTTCTCTAGAACAAAACATATTCTATCTCATTGATATTACTTTTTCACATGTTTTCTATCTTGTGCGTTTTACATTTAATTCATTAAATCAGAGTAAATCAAAATAAATTATTAATAATGACAATTGTATTGTAGATATACTAAGTAATAATTTTATTTATTGTACCTTAGATGTAACAGTAATTTTTGTATTTTTTTAACCTGGTTGAATGGTATACAAGGCCTTAAACCTTAACTATACCTGAAAAAAACAAAACTATTATTATTATTATTATTATTATTATTATTATCAATTCCTCTTTTGGTTGATATATTGGATCTTACTATGTATAGCTTATTTTTCCACTTACGCAGATGTCAATCTTGATTATTAATCCAAAACATAATACCGTATTTACTCGCATAAGGATTTTTTCCATTAAATTTAAAATAAAAATGTAATATATTTCACGCATGAACGAGTGATCATTTTTAGTTTTTAACTGAACATACTTGACTATCATAATGGATTGAGACAGTATGGAATTCCCTTTAATAAATATTCATGTCAGCAATAAGACATATTGGAGTAAAAAATGGAACAATTGTTAATAGGTCAATGCATTACGTAGCATATGCAGATGACCTTGTTATATTTTGACGTTCTGCAAAAGTAATGGAAGAAGCATTTAAACATCTAAAGCAAGGGCAATGGAAAACAGGATTAGTCATAAATGAAGTTAAAACAAAATATATGAGAATATCAAGATTAGATGTAAATCCAATCTCATATATAATCCTAGATGGTCAGAAATTTGAGAAAGTTGATAGTATTAAATATCAGTTCTCTAATTATCTCTAAAAATGAAATAAGGGAAGAAGTTCGAGCAAGGATTACAATGGGCAATAGACGATTCTATGCATTTACACAAGTTTTAAATCAAGGACAATAGGTATAATAGCAAAAATTAAAACAAGACAAGACTGATACCAGCAGTTATGTATGGAAGCGAAACATACATTGTCAGAAAAAGATAAGTTCGTATTAAATGCATGGGAAAGAAAAACACTAAGGAAGATACTAAAGAATAAGATACATGGAAAATTAGAACTAACCAGGAATTGAAAGAATGATATGTATAGGGATTTATATCTAGTAGGAGATATTAGAAGAAAGAGACTAGAATGGGTAGGACATGTGTTGCGGATGGAGCAGGAAAGAAGTGCAAGAAGGATTTTACGAGATAAACAAGAAGGTAGAAGAAAGGTTGGAAGACAGAAACAAAGATGGTTGCATAAGGTTGAGGAAGACTTAAGACAACTGTAGTTTAAAACATGGACACAAAAAGGTAGGAATAGCGAAGAATGGACAGATATTATGAAGGAGGCCAAGGTTCTCAGAGGACCATAGAGCCAAAGGAAGAATAAAAATAAGAAGAAGAAGTTTCCACGTCTTATATCAAGCATTATTAAAGTATATCCAATTTAACTTAATTCAAATTCATTATGTTTTCAAAGAATATTTGAACTGAAAATATGTTTTTGCGAGTACGCCACTGTCTTCAGTGTCGATAATCCAATACAGCTGGATAAGCAGAACGAATCAAGATTTGTTGAAAAGGAACTGTTCAATGATATATGACAGTAATATAGAAATGTGCCTGAAGAAATAGCTTATCCCAACTTGAACACATAGGGCGATACGGAGCGACTGCCTGCAAAGGCACCAAAGTCCTCAATCAAATCTAACTTCTGCAAACGTCCAGTAACATTTGTTTCGTGTGAGTTATTCGCACATTAAAAATGTTCATTCTCTTAACGCAGTATGCGAATTTAACAACCTTGTAGTGTAATTAATTTTTGCATCCTACTATGAAATATAACTCCAGTTACAATCTTCACATATATGACTTTATTAATGTACCCTATATATCCATCCATTGTAAATTAATTACTTTATAAGTTATATTAAATTAAATTTAGAATTTGCAGTTTATCCTTATGTTATGGAATAAAAACTCTTGCCAGCAGGCAGGATCTATACTTAAGTGAGCTATCCTAGTGAGCGGTCTATTTTGTTGAGTTATTTTTCATAAGTAATGCCACGAGTGATTTCCAAATAATCGACTCAAGAAGTGAGGAGTGAATTAATCTAGAGAATTTGTAAATAAAGAGTGGCATTTGATAGGACAATTTAACAAATAAAATTAAGCTGTTTACTCACAAATCATTATTTAAATATAGTTATTTTAAAATATTTATTTATTTAATGTAAACGGCGATGTTTGAAAACAGATGAGAAGCGATGTTTGAAAACAAATGAGAAAAGATTGTTACGCTTGTTCATCACTGCAACTAGATCATATTATTTATTGCCAAAGGATCGCAATATTGTAAAAATGCACCCTAGTGGAGAAATTTATAACCAACATTATAGGTATTAATTAATTTCTAATGTCATATGATGTAAATATGTCAATAATATTTCTCTGCAACGTTATTTCCTGGGGAAAAATTCATTTAAGAAAGTACAAACATTGGTTTCTTTTTTTTTTGTCGTATAATCAATTGCTACAAATGTTTTTATATTATCCCCAGCAAACACTATCAGCTGACATTCGTGCACTATATATACAATCTGGTAGCCGTATTTCTTGAAGAATCAGTCACTGCAAAATAATGCTATGACCTATACAGAATGTTAAAAAGGAGGAGCTTTCTTTAATATGATTAACTTGTTTGATAAATTCCAGGTGAAACATGACTGTGATTGGATGTAATTAAAAAATCATTGAAATGTGATTGGTCATTGAATCCCATTTGGGGCATGAGTTAAATAGTCAACTGAAATATTGTTCTATAATGTCATTTCCATCACCACCATTTCATTGTTTACTCAGGAAAAGACGAGCAGCTGGAATGCTACCTGGCTTTTTCAAACACCACCATGCGAGGGGAGCAGGGTCAAATTGCGCACTTACATAGACTATTTACACATAAAAAATTGGGCACAATAACACTACAAGCAAATTCCGTAACAACAGACATATCAGTAAGGACAATAACACTAGAGGAAAATTCCGTAACAACAGAAATATCATCCGTAACAACAGAAATATCAGAATGGATACCCACGGTCAAATTCGCCAAAATTTTGAAAAGGAAAAGTCACAAGTTTCCTCTACGTTTTTCTGTCGTCACATTCATGGCAATGTTGTGTGTAGCTATGCGAAATAACATAACTATCCAGAACTGTATACACTTTTGAATTACATGTTTTTAATTAAATGACCCGATTTGCGAAAAGTAAAAGAATATTGAGATTGAAACAAAGAGATCTATGAGTAAATCGCATTTGAATTGTAATGCTAATCATATGAGATGTTAAATATAATTGTAATGTTAAATAAAGATCTTTATATTGTGGGTTCCTGGACGAGTACAGGCCTATCCCTACATGAGTTACCGCATCCTCTAAATTTCTGAAACTCAATATGTAACTCCTCTGCTCTAGCGCTGTGTAATAATCTTCATAAATTCCATTTGCTTCACAAGTAGAAATGCATTATATATTGGAAATGGACAGCTAATGACAAATGAGGGAAATTTTGAGGAAGTGGCTGAATTTAAATACCTAGGAACAATAAACACAAATAGGAATGAGATGCACAAAGAAATTAAACCTAGGCTCAATTCTGGAAATGCGTGCTATTATGCATTGCAGAGACTTTTGATGTCCCAACTCCTTTCAAAAAACGTTAAACTGAAAGTATATAAAACTATTATTCTACCAGTTATATTATATGGGTGCGAAACATGGACTCTTACTTTAAGGGAGGAAATGAGATTACGAGTACTTGAGAATAAAGTTCTTAGGTAAATTTTTGGACCAAAGATAGATGAACAGACAGGTGAATGGAGAAGACTACTAACAATGAACTACATGGTCTTTATAGGAATCCAGATATAATAAGAACAATTAAGTCTCGTAGACTGCGTTGGGCAGGACATGTTGCGCGTATGGGGAATGAAAGATGTGCATGGATGCTTCTTGTAGGAAAGCCAGAGGGAAAACGCCCAGTTGGTAGACCAAGAATGAGGTGGGAGAACAACATTAACTATGATTTGAGGGAAGTAGATTATACAGGGAATGATTGGAAGGCATTAGCTCAGGATAGGGATGTATGGATAGCTTATGTCCGCGTGGCCATGAACCTAAGGGTTCGATAGTGCCAGTGAGTAAGTAAGTAAGTAACTTCGATTTGCTTACACTTGGTTTACACAGCTCGTACGTAATGAACTTTTTTGTTAAATTTCCTGAATCATAAAGATGATTTAAAGTTAATTTTATACAAGTTTGAATTAATAAATGTGACGATATTTTCAGTTTTTTTTATCTATTACATTGATTTCATAATAGGGGTCTAATTACATCTTAAATGAATCGAGCAGGAAGCTTTAGTGACCTGTGTCTTAGGTCAGAGTCATAATACCAAAGGCTTGGAAAATATTTCCCGACAGTTCATAAAATACGTTTATAGGTTCTTCTCAGATTTAATGGCCCGATTCACGAGTCAAGTGTCATAAAATATTGAAAACTAATTTAAAATAAAAACTCAAAATGTGACATAAACTTGTCAAGTAATCAATAGCAAGTATGGCCATTCTATTCCTAAATTTCCCACAAATAGCCTCCCATTGTAGAAATTAAAAAAAAATCACGATTATAATAAAAATACACAACTACTAAATACATTACACATAAATTGTATAATGTTGGCTGACTCACACACATATATTAACAGAACTACTTTAAGTTCTTCTTTTAAGACGTCTCACACTTCAGGGTGAGCTTCAGCCCACTCATATACGTATGCCCCAATTCTACCACGTCAAACAGTTTATCCGATATTTTATTCCCTGAAACCATTGCGGAGTCGTTACCAGAAGATTCACCATTGCGAGCCATCCTAACAGTTTCTTAACCAATGATTCTTCTTACGATTTTAGATAGTTAAACTAAAGTCCAATCTACTTCGTCTGTGCCATCGCTTTTGGCCTGTCCGGCTTGGAGGCCCTACCAGTAGATAAGCTAACGTTGGTATACATCTCAGGAACACATTATCACATGAGCGTCTCTACTACCACAAAATAGATAGGCTACATTAGTTCTTCCGGGGCGAATTAATTTTAAATTACAGATTAAGGCATTGATTGTTTATGTAACCATTTTTGTCTTCTTCTTCTTGCAAGAATTGAACATTTTTGATTCGTTCCGGCTCCAAGTATTACAGCTGCTGTGTCCATCTCTTTCGTGGGCGTCCCCGATCTCTTTTTCCTCCTCTTGGTTGATAGTTAATACTTTTCCTAGGCAATCTGTTGGTATCCATTCTGCAGACATGTTCATACCATTTTCTCCTATACTTTTATATTTTATCTGTCAAACTGAATATTTATAGTTCTTTACGGATATATAACCATATTTAAATTATTCTATATATGTGATGGTAATACGACAAATTAACTGTTTGCATAAAAATAAAAAAAAAGCTGTTCAAAGAAAAAACAATATGATACACATTATACAACTATTAATTACGTACGCACGAAATCGCACATACACACACACACACACACAACACACACAAAACACACACACACACACACACACACACAACACACACAAAACACACACACACAACACAACACACACACACACACATATATATATATATATATATATGGCCGATATATGTATTTGGCAGAAGACAGATTCGCAAAAAAAAAAACTTGGATTCATAGTGTTTTAAGCAGAATAAGGAGGGAAAAGGGATTGGTCATGGAGATTGGAATGACAGGTGTGGAGAATTTTAGTAGATTAATTGGGCGCAGAAAGATGTTGAGGAACATTGTGAAACTTTGGCCGCGCGAATATAAGCTCTCAAAATACATCCCTATCCTGAGCTAATGTTTTTCAATCATCCTCTGTATTATCCACCTCCCTGAAATCATCGTTAATGCTATTCTCCCACCTCGTTATTCGTCTACCAACTGGATTTTTCTCTCTGGTTTTCCTACAATAAGCTTTCATGTTCCTCTTTCATTCCCCACTCGTGTCACTCATCCTACCATCTCAGTATACGAGACTTAAATGTTCTTATTCTATCTGGTTTCCTATAAAGATCATGTAGCTCACTTTTGGGCAGTCTTCTCCATTCACCTGTCTGCTCATCTCTCTGTGGTTCAAAATTTTTTCTAAGAACTTTATTCTCAAAAACTCGTAATCTTTTCTCCTACCTTAAAGAAAGAGTCCATGTTTCGCATCCATTTAATATAACTTGGAGAATAACTATCGATCTGTTAAACTTTCTTAGTATGTAGTTTTTTTTATGGAACACGCGGTATTAAATTATTGGCAACACAATTTGAGGTATAGAATATAGGAAACCTTCGAATGCTATAGAACTGACAGATAGTGCAATAAATCAAGATATAAATAATGTTAAATCTAAATAAACCACTATTAAACGTTTTGCTTTATAATTGAAACAATATATAACTTTTAACTATATATAAAGTAAACAATGTGATGTGATGTGACATATACAATGTGCATGATTTGTTAACAACAACCAGCTAAAACAAGCAAATTGTTTTGAATAAAACACAGAGAGCAGCTCAGGCTGTTTGTTATTTTCACAAATGACAAACTGCGGAAGAGCCAAGAGAACGAATTCAATAACACATGCGTTTGTTAACAGGAAATAACCAATTATAATTACTTGTGGTAAATGTGAAAACATGATAATATTATTTTTGTTTAAATGTAAGCAGATAACTGCGTTAATTTAATGTTACAATCATCACAAAGGATTTGGAGTATCACAAACAGGCTTAGCATTATAGGTGTGCACTTTTCTGTGTAGGAATAATAATTAGAACTTTCTGAAAGACCGTGTGCTTGTGAGACCTGGACCTTTTTACACGCTTTATATTAGCTTGACCTGTATCTATCTATGTAACTGAATATTTTAACGCGATTTTCACCCACTAAAAATCATTGGATCGACTTGAAACTTTGTTTACTTGTAAAAGACCCGTGACAATACAATAATTTCAAATTTTGTTTCTAAAATCATGGCCAGAATCATCAGAAAATAAAAAAAGTGTCTTTCTATCTATGTAACGGAATTTTTGAACACGATTTTCACCCACTTAGAAACATTTGATCGACTTGAAACTTTGTATACGTGTAAAGGACCCGTGACAATACAATAATTTCATATTTATTTTCTAGAATCCTGGCCAGAATCATCAGAAAATCAAAAAAAGTGTCTGTATCTATGTAACGGAATTTTTGAACACGATTTTCACCCACTTAGAAACGTTGGATCGACTTGAAACTTTGTGTACTAGTAAAGAACCCGTGACAATACAATAATTTCATATTTTGTTTCTAAAATCCTGGCCAGAATCATCAGAAAATAAAAAAAATGAAAACTGGTATAATAGGTTGCGGACTTGTCGACTTTTTAGTCAATCGTTGTAAGAGCTCAGTTGGTAGAGCAGTGAATTCTAGTAGTATGTAATTTCAGTAATCCATAGGTCGCTGGTTCAAATCCGGCTGGGAGGTTTTTTTTAGAAGAGTATTACTCTTACTACAATAGTATCGAATTTAAAGATATTTACATTATTATCTTATTCTGTAAAATATTAAAACTAAAAAATAAAAAGTAAATAATAGTTTTAAAAAAACTAAAACAACACGCTTTATTAGAAAACCGAACTAAAAAAATGAAAAATAATTTTAATTTCCAAGACGCTTTGGATAAATAATTTTACCATCAAAAGCGTGGGGTGCTTTTTATGATTTTTACATGTTCTTCTTAGAGACTTTAATTTTACCAATATCTTTTTCTTATCAAACATATTAATTTATAAAGAGCACCCCACGCTTTTGATGGTAAAATTATTTATCCCAAGCGTGTTGGAAATTAAAATTATTTTTCATTTTTTTAGTTCGGTTTTCTAACAAAGCGTGTTGTTTTAGTTTTTTTTAAATTATTATTTATTACAGAAGAGTGCTGATATGGTTAATACCTTCGGGAAATATACAGAGTGTCCCATTCAAACCTCCCACATTTTAATTAATCTTAACTAACAAAGTATGCGGAATTATGAAATGAGGCCGATATTAAACGAAACAAAAACTCAAAGAATTTTCATTGCCACACACTAAAACACATCTATATGTGTACCATTAGTAGCACGAACAATATCATGTCTGTATTCGATTTCGTGCCACGTTCTGTCCAACATGTCCATTGGTATTATTGCAATTGTGTCAAGGATACGGGTTCGTAAATCATGAAGATCTTTTACTGGAGTCGCAAACACACGGTCTTTTACATACCCCCTGAGGAAGAAGTCCAGTGGAGTTATGCTAGAGAACGTGGTTTTATGACGTTATTGTCCAACATGCGACAGATGAATTAACTGCAACTATGAAAACAAACATTCTTTGAGTTTTTCTTTCTTTTAATACCAATCTCATTTCATAATTCCGCATACTTTGAGAGTTATGATTAATTAAAATGTGGGAGGATTGAATGGGACACGGTGTATATTGCGAAGAATATATGAACCAATTAATGAAAACGGCATATGGAGAATTATACATAATTTAGAACTTCAACTACTATACATACATACATACATAGTGTTCTGCCCAAGAGCAGGTCTTTCACTGCAAACTCAGCATTCTCCACTCCTTCCTTAACTCAGCTTTCATATTTGTATGCGCATACACACAATTTATTTTAATATTTTCTATCATCTGATGTCTTTTTCTGCCCGTAACTTTCATTCCGTTGACCATTCCTTCTAGGGCATCTGTCAGCAGGCAGTTTCTTTTTAACCAGTGGCCAATCCAATTTCTTTTCCTCGTCTTTATGACTTCAGCATTGTTCTTCCTTCACCCACTCTGTCTAGCAAATCTTAGTTTTTATGTTGTCTGTCCATTTTACAACTATACGGAATGCTTACTTTAGACACCATAATCCGTCTTGAGAGGTTACAATGGGCTGGCCATGTGCATACAATGCAGGATCAAATAATTCCGAACAAGGTAATGAACGCAACATTTGATGGGGAAAGATTTCAAGGAAGACCCTAAAAAATAGATGGAAGGATGCAGTGAGAAAGAACGCTAACAGATGTTTGGTATCAGGAACTAGTTGTCGGCTGCTGTGGATAGATCAGTGTGGAGGAAGAGGATTTGGGAAGTCGGGGCTCGATATGGGCTGTAAACGCCATGTGGTGGTGGTGGTGGTGGTGGTGGTGGTGGTGGTGGTGGTGATGATGATGATGAAAGAAACCAATGAGTGAATGTTGCCTGGATTTGAGAAAGGAGACAATTTTCCATCACGTTTTTTCTCCTTTCTTTGTGACTTTTAGCGCTTTCCCTCCACCCTGTACTTAATCTCCTCTTTTTTTTTTTTTTTTTTTCATTTTCTGATCTTTAAGTTTTTTAAATGTTCTTATTTAGCGAATTTTGCCGTTTAATATAATAAAGTGTGATAATGGTATTTTCCAAATATCAGCAAAATCCGACCATTAGCAGTGTGGATTTATCTGAATCCCAAAATTAAAAATTGATTCCAGCAACAGCTATATTTGGTTTATCCCAATGTATATATACCATACAGTTTAATTAGCCCTTAAATTGGCAATATATTCTATTACATACATCAGTTTTGTTTATATAATATTTTTAACAAAGTAATGAAAAATCTGTAGATATTATTTTAATTACCATCAAATTATACAATCTACTTCTTCTTCTTCTTCTTCTTCTTCCTTTACCCATGAAAGCTGGTAGCTTGTTGCGTGTCATTCACTTCAGGTCCGGGGTATAGTGACGTCCTTCCATCATATTGTTGACCGAGGTGTCCAGTCACGAACTTTCTTCAGTAATAAACAATACATATATATATATATATATATATATATATATATATATATATATACATTTAATGCCACAGGTTGTCCTTTTGGACATTTCTGGTGTTCTCTCCTGGCATTGGCGTAATTGTAACCCACTTCGTAGGTTGGGGTGCCTGAAAGGCGGAATTACGTTGCCCTGATGACTCTGATGATATGATGGGCGATGATGATAGGGTGCGCGAGGAGAGTCCTTAATCCTAAGCTTAATCTAAGACGAATATGAATGATGATGATGATGATGATGATTGCGATGGGCATATGATGTTCGGGGACCGTTTGGGGGACCATTTGGGCCGTAGCGTTTCCTGACATTTGTCTTAAAGGTGAGGAGAAACCCCGATAAAAACCTCACCCAGGAAACTGTCCCGACCGGGGATCGAACCCGGGCCCGCTACCTCGAGACCACAGAAATGGACCTAATCAACAATATATAAATAGATATGTAATAACTAGGACTAGAATTTTTATGTAATGAAAGGTAGCTACGGTTGCAATGCAGGTAGTATGTATTATTCAACTGTTTGTGTGAAACCAAAATAAAAGATTGTCAAAAGTCTAACGTCTCATTAAACTATTCAACTGTTTGCGACACCAAAATAAAAGACAGTGATAAGTTTAACTTTACATTTACTACGTTGCATTAACTTTTAGTACGTAAGAATCCTAGCCCTAGTAATATCGTACGATTTTTCATTATTAGTTTTCAGTGCAGTTCGATACTTTTAAATAAGCTGGGATTTTTTTTTTTGTCTAATGCCATCAGATTGTCTTTTATGACATTTCAGGCTTTCTCCCCTGGCATTGGCGGAATTATAATTCAGTTCTTAGGATGGGGCACCTGGAAGGCGGAGTTACGCCAAGTAAACACCGATGATATGATGGGTGATAAATTATAATGAAGCGTCAGGAGAGTTCTTAATCTAAATTCCAGACCATGGGCAACCACAGGAATAATTCCGCTTAAGAAAAAAATCCTATGTTCTGACCGGGATCAAACCCAGGACCTCATGAACAGTAGTCAGTAACGCTGACCACTAGCCCATAAGGCTGGTCATAAGCTGGGATATAAAATTGAGTATTCCAATTTAGTAAAAATAAATATTTATTTTTAATTTATTAAATAAAACTATGAATTTTTTATTGACTTTTATAAATATATTTATAAAAATATATTTATTTATGAAATAAAACTATGGAAGTTATATTTAATAAATGCAGAATGTGGATTTTTATCAAGTAAACACCAAACCAATTTATTAAATAACACTGGTCAACATGACCTTTGTCTCATGAGTACAAATAGTTGTACTTAATGCAGTTTTTAATCGTGTTTTCAAATATGTATTCGGAATTTTTCCATCTCCCACAGTTTTTTTTATTTTAATTTCAATTAATGAATTTAAATAATTATTTTTTAATAAACGTTTTTTCGTCCATGTGATGATCTCGTAGAAGATTTCCGGGCTGTTGGCCGTGGTCTTGAGGCTTGTAGTTCCCCGACGTTTCGCCAGAGATTGCGTCCGGCATCCTCAAGGGTTGTCAAGACAACCCGGAAATCTTCTACAATATCATCATAGTAATTCCGGCCGTGAAAGCCTAAGTCAATATGTTTTTTCGTCTATTTGTCCATTGTAAAATAAAACCAAATGAGCTAACTCAGGAGATTTCAGCTATGGAAAAGAGATATCAAGGCAAATGGAATCCTAATATGCTGGCCTATTATTGTTGGACCATCAAGAGGGATGCTCCACAGACGAAATATAGTAGAAAATCGTCATTTCTTACTATCTAGATGAGTCCGAATGTTCGAAAATTGTATAGTTACGAATGTAGAAAATATTAAAGTGTTTGAAATTATAAATTCCTGTCTCTCGGAAACCTTGAGTGATGGAGAAAACCCGATATCATATTTGAATTCAGGATAAAACATACTATCAGAATCACATATTTTTCTTTCTGAGACAAAAAAAAAGTTCCTTTTTTGTTGCTCAGTGTAAATATTCCGCAAGCTAGTAAAATGGGAACTTGCTCAAGAATTCGCTTAGTTTACGCAGTTTCTGCGTGATGGACTTTCACTTAATTGAACGACTAAGTTCATTGGTAGATATTTTAATATTGTAGCCTTTTATAGGAACATCAACGGTGATAGAAAATGCAATTTTAAAATTTTGACTGTGAAAGGTTTGTGGTAGATATTTTGTTTTCAACATTAAAATTGTTTATAATTAAACTGAATCCACTCGGTTAATTTGCACACTGTGCCTATTTTTGAACTTCTACGTGGTTTAATTAATTTTTCATTAGAATCGTATTGCAAAATGTTCTCCACAGTTATCTAGGAAAACATTGTCACAAATGATAAAATATTCACGTGTTTTGGGAAATGGCGCACTATTTTTAGTTTTTACATTCTGTATTTTTTGCAAAGATCATTAAATTCAGAGCATGATTTGATAAAACATGGAAGTTGAAGCGATAAATAGAGTTTGTGTTCCACGACTCTCCTAGCGATATGGTTAATTTAGTGAACAACTCCCTTCTGTAAGAACACATTTTGGAATGAATATGGTGTATTTTACGCTCGGAGGGTAGTTAATAGTCTTACTTCCCAGCTTGAGGCCAGTCCGAAAAGTTAATGTAGCGTGGAAAAGTTGTCAATATCAAAACAAAACAGCGCAATACTTTAAAAAAAAAGTGCATCAGGAATTGTTTATACGTTATCGTTTAACACATTGGCGCTTATACTAACTGAAACATTATTATTATTATTACTATTATTATTATTATTATATCATCATCATCATATCATTATCGATATTATTGCTATTACTATAACTATTATTACTATTGTTATTATTATTGTTGTTATAGCTGTTATTGTCATAATAATTATTATAGTTATTATTGTAACAGTTATAATAATAATAGTTGTAATAATAATAATAATATTATTATTATTATTATTATTATTATTATTATTATTATTATTATAAACCGCACAGAAGGATAAATGTTGGACGCCCACACAGATGATGGCCTGAACAATTTTTACAATTCTAGCTTTCATGAAACCGGAACGAGCCAACAGGCTTAATCCCTGGATGATGATTGTTATTATTGTTGTTATTATTGTTGTTGTTATTATTATTATTATTATTATTATTATTATTATTATAATTATTACTATTGGCGGCTCCGTGGCCAAAGCGGTTAGACGCTCGCCTATCACCGCTGGGGTCCCGAGATCGAGTCTTTGTCACTCCATATGGGTTTCTTGGTGGACGAAACGGAGCTTAGGCAAGTTTTTCTCAGGGTTTCTCCCGTTTTCCCCTACCGCAATATCATTCCAGAATTTCTCTATACTCTTCCATTTCGTTTAATTTCGTTCTTCTGCCCCTGTGATGGTCCGTCAGGCGTGGTCGGCCTGCACCTTTGTCATTCACAGATCTCTATATAGAGGCTACATCTCACCCAATTCCTCGACCCGACCCTGAGTTGGACAAGAGTTGAGGATATTTTTATTTATATTTATTTATTATTATTTATATTATTATTATTATTATTATTATTATTATTATTATTATTATTATTATTATTTGTAAGCTTCTGGTGACACCATGATACTAGGGTCGTCTCAATCTATAATGTAAAAGAGTACCGGACGCTTGTTCTGGGAGTAAAAGCGGCCGTTACACAGCACTGATAACCAGGCTGACATCTAGTAGTCATTTTCTAGAAAAATGGGAGGCTCCTACTATCCCAGGAGCTTCTATGACCTAAAGTGGAATCACTTTACAAACGCACACGCGCACGCTTATATATATATATATATATATATATATATATATATATATATATATATATATACACACACACACACACACACACACACACATACTTTAACGCTTTACCTTCCGCATATTTTGCTTCATAGAAATCAAACTTGACATAGGCTAAAACAAAATTAGTTCGAGCTCATTAACCAGAAAAATGGAATAATTAGGTGTAGGAATTCATCTAAAAAAAAAAGCTCAATGGATCGGAATTTTCTATCTTTCAAAACGGAACTCGGTATATACGATTATAATGCAGTGAATAAGATATGTTACGTAGTCAGTGAAATCCTACCATTATAAGTGGAGATTTATCTAAAACACTAAATAAAAAAATTACTCTAGCAATCGCCATGTTTGTTCCATCTTTAAAATTCGCAATGTTTGCTATTAGATACTTTGGTTTAATTAATTTAGTATTATAATAAAGTAATGTAAAAATTAATTGATAGATATTATTTAAATTGCTTCGTAAGAGGAAGCAATGCTACTCCGAGACCACAGTGCTGGACAAAATAATAATAATAGTAATAATAATCTTTTTCATCCACACCGGCCTAGAGGCCTGTTAAGACCTTAATGATGAATTTTGTATATCCAGCGCTTCCTTGGGCGACCTAGAAATATCTTCCCTGTTGGACAATAACGAATCATGGTTTTGAGAACTCTATGTAAAGTAATTCGGTGAAAATGTTCTGGTATGCACGTATGTACTTAAGGACTGGTTTTAAACGTAGCGTAGTTCCTTCAACACGTCATCTTAGTGTTTGTAATTCCATTTGGTATACCCTATTCTATATTTCATGAATCTCATTTTACTAGATTTTAATTATTATTATTATTATTAATGGTAATAATAATAATAATAATAATAATAAAATAAATAATTCTATTTCAAAAATATAATGCTGGCCCTCGATTTGTCTAGGGGAGAAATATCAGGCCCATGACAACAAAAATGTTTGTCCACACTGGTCTAATTAAAAAGTGATGAAACAATTATATTTATTTAAGTTATATATTAAATCCGTCCGGCTGAACATTAAATGATAAAATCAAAGGATATAGAGAAAAATGGTTTAGACATGTAGATAGAAGGAACGTAACAATATTACTAAAAGCAGCATTTAACAACAAGCCAAGAGGTTCAAGGAATGTAGGAAGGCCAGTGAAAAGATGGGCACAATAACTGTGAGGCGGAACAGGCATTTTGCCTAGCCCGTGAAGTGAAAAAGAAGAAGAAGAAGAAGAAAATTATTTATATTATTAAAAGTTACTGAATAATTTTTGCATTTTACGTATCTCCATTTTCAATTATAACTTCTCGGAAATAGATGAATAATTTTATAATTATTAATGAATTAAATATTTATATGCATGATGTATATCTCTTTTGTTAACTTCCTTTCGTAGAGTGAATGAAATTCCGCAATTAAAATAAATTACTGCAGATATAAGGGATAATACAATTCGATCTAACGTAATAATGGAGTTAAAAATACAGTTTTCTTAATCTTATTTTCTTTTTTCCAAACTCCTTAGAATTGTAAATGGAAACACGTGTGCGGAAAATTTAACAGATTGAATCGTAGCTAGTGTTTTAGTTAACAGTAAAAAAAAGTGAGGTTAGGTATTCGCAAGAGGTCCATCGTGCTTCTGAATCATTGGCGTCGGTTTCCGTACTGTCATATGACCCACTGGGGAAGATTCTAGCTCCAGGTTTGTCTAACTTGATTCTGCTACCCCACAAGGATATAGAGTTTGTAACTGTTGCCCCCAGGAAACCCGCGTCCCGCCTGACCAAGGACACCTCCATCCGAGCCCGTCAAAAATGTGAGAGCGCAAAGGTAATGCTTCGCATACGCAAGTCAATCTTTACATATATTGTCTAGCTACTTCCTTTATGGAATGGAGCCAAGTAAGAACGGCAGAGAAACGAGGTAGGTCCGAAAAAAAAGGGGGTAAAAATCTAACCACCACTTTACAAATACAAGTTACCCAATTCTTCTTTCCTTATTAAAAGACTTCGTGACTTGATTTTAAATGCTGAACAGAAAACCTTTCTATACAAAGGTTGCGAAATCATTTACTCACCCTCAAAGTATAGTGGAGTCTGGGGTAGGACTATTTTTTTAAGTCTACATAAATGGTAAATAAGAATGCTAAGCAAGTCCTTCCCTAACTTTTTTATGTGATGCACGTAGTTGAAGTGGCCAGGTTAACCCAAGTTTTAGTTGAAATGGGATGCAGTTGGCATCTCGCGATATTTTGTGGAAACACCCTTAGAATTAAAATAAGGCGACGGGGTCAGTCTGTGAAACAGATCGCATTGGGGTTATCCATTGTGTCCTCCTTCATCTATGCCAAGAGGAGGCCCCATGACGTCACTTTATCTTACTCTCTACCCTCAGCCGAACTCAGCCTCAAGAACTTGGGGAAACATAGCAAGTAGTGCTATTAGTCAAGCTAGAGTATCACTAATTTTTTGGCGAAGTCTGCAGACACGTGCCACTGTTATTATACTCAGATCTTATTTTACTTCTATCTTGAGGCTAAAATTTAGATCATATCGCATTATGTAGCCTAGCGTTCTTATAGCTCTGTACCCTTAAAAATATGCTCACATGTCGACTTTTGAGAGTTATGATTAGGGTAAAGATTTTTATGACCTAATAATTACCAAAATATGAGCCAAAATATGTAATTATAATTTTAAATTTGACAAGCCTCATTGGCTAGTGGTCAGAGTTTCTGCCTCAGTTCATGAGGTCCCGGGTTTGATTCCCTGTCAAATCATAGGAAGTTTTCCTTAAATAGAATTATTCCTGTGGTTGCCCATGGTCTGGAATTTAAGTTTATGTTTAGGTTAAGGACTCTCGTGGCGCTTCATTATAATTTATAACCCATAGGGGTAACGTAACTACGGCTTCCACGTGGCCCAACCTAAGAGATGGATTACAATTCCGCTAATGCCAGGGGAGAAATATCATAAAGACAAAACCTGGAAAGCATTGGAATATATATATATATATATATATACAAAAAAAATATGCAGTTAAAAACCAATATTATTGTAATTAGTGTATAATTACAGTTGTAAAATAAAATATTTTTCAATTCGTTGTAGGCCTACAACTTTAGGTAGTCAGTAAACTGTATATTTTTATTGTGTTTATCATGTGATGTTAGAACCAATACTCATATATGGAAGAGGAGGTTGGATAGTGTCCAAGAATGAGATAAATATGGCTAATTGGAAATTTAATATAGGCCTCTGAGCAAACTTTACCGACCCCAACGTCTTAGTAATACCTTGGTTGCCTGTTAGATGTCAAATTGAGTTGGCATGTTGACCGCATGCCATTCGTGACATCTATGGGCAAATAAGATAACTAAAAATTAACTTGGTCTAGTAACTTCTAACAAAGGAGAGGCTATGGCTACCCCATTAATAAAAAAATATTAATATAAAAGATCTTCCTTGTAAAGACGCACGCCGTAGCATAGTGGTTAAGGCACTGAGCTACAAGCCGGAGGGTCGAGGGTTCAAGTCCCGTTGGGGTCAGGATTTTTAAACCGACCCAAACCCTCTGGCTGCACTATGACCTGGGGTCGACTCAGCCTCTAACGGAAATGAGTACCAGATGCTTGTTCTGGGGGTAAAGGCGACCGTCACGCAGGGCTGACAACCCGGCTGACGTAAAGTGCTGACTGTCTAGAAAAAGTGGTAGCCTTAACCTCCTACTACCCCAAGGGCCTCCGGGCCTGTTGTGGGATCACTTTACTCTACTTTGTAAAGATAAATCATTTTACACATACTATTGATAAAACCCAATCACCAAACAAAAATTAAAATCAATTAAAAGGCGTCGACGCGTTTCGAAAGCTAAGCTGTCATTATCCAGATTCAGTGTTCGAACGAGTTTTCAATGTCGTCATTATCATTACTTAAATGTTTAGGAGAATCTCCTGTCCCGACCTATATTACAGTTAAATGGTCTCTTTCAAACACTTCCTTGGTCGTCTCACATTTCGTCTTCCTTTTGCTTTGTAGTTATAAGCTTGTTTTGGAATGCGGAGTCTTGGAATCTTCAATATTGCAAATATCTTCTATCTTATTTAATTTAATTTAGAACACACCTTAATGGATTTTAAAAATTGTATTTCTGCTGACTGTCTTTCATTCCAATCTCCCTTCTGTATTTTCCAAGTTTCACTCACATTATGATGAATCTTGAAAAAAATTAAATTGTATTTGTATATTTTCTGATTTTTTTAATGTTCTAGCTATAGTTCCTGTGATTTTATGAAAGTGTGCTAATTTATTAGTCACATCTTTATCCTTGTCATATATAATGTGACAACCTAAATAATTGAAACTATACATTTGTTCCAAACTTGTTTTGTTATCAAATGTAGGGCACTAATATTTTTTTACGAATCGGATAATTTCTCTTAAAACCATGATTTTAGTTTTAGGCACTGAGATATTAAATACTATAACTATCACTCACTTTCTCAACTCAATATATTTCTTCCTGTGGGCAATCTTCTTTTACTTGTATACTGAGTATATCATCAATGAAAGGCAGAGTTTTCAATGTCTCCCATTGAAACCGGCAAGAAGCAGCGAAGATCAAAAAAAAAAAAAATGCGTGATTCCGTCAGACATAGGGTGGAAGGATACATTGCAATGGGTGGTGGTCATACAGAAAACATGTCGTGTAAAGTAGATCAGAGAGAGTGATATAATTGATTATGGTGACTATTTAACTCATGCCCCAAGTGGGAGTTAATAACCAAACACGTTTCAATGAATTTTGTTTTACAACCATTGACAGTCGTGTTTCACCACACTCTTTATCAAATTATCTTAATCACCTTCTGCCTTTGTGATAAAGGAAGGTACTCTTTTTTTAACATTCTCCACAGGTCAGTGACTGATTCTCCAACAAATACATCCAATGTGACATTAATAATGAACAGATTCCTTCGAAATACACATTTGATAATTGTGTGTTCAGTAATTGTGTTTGATGTTAATTGTGAGTTTTTCTAAAAAATAAATTAATAACCTCTAATTTTGACAATAATGCATAGTTTGATGTTTCATTTTTTCTCCACTAGGGTGCATTCTTACAATATTGCGATCCTATTTGAAGTTTTCCAAGCCAGATAGAAATAAATAATATTATATCATCAACTTTTCACTGGATAAACAGATGAAATATAACCACACATTTCTGATTTGTTTTCAAGTATCGACGTTTACATGAAATATATAAATATTTTAAAATAACTATATTTAAATATTCGTTAAATTGTCCTAACAAATGCCACTCTTGATTTCCAAATCATCAATAAATTCACGAGTCACGAAGTGACATTACTTACGACTATTTAACTCATGCCCCAAATGGGAGTCAATGACCAATCACGTTACAATGAATTTTGATTTACAACCATCACAGTCATGCTTCACCTCGAATTTATCAACTTCTCTTCTTCCTTCCAAGTATTAGGCCAAGGCCTGTTACGATCCTATAGAAAATTTTCCCTTATGGGAAATTCTCGAATAAGACTTGAAAGCATAATAATAGTCCCTTCGATTGGTTGCTGGCCAAAGGAAGGCAAGGCCAGTGATGAGGCTGCCATCTTATAGCCTCTGGTCAGGCTTTTCTGGAGAAGAAAAGAAAATAAAGGAAAGACAAAATGGAAAAAAGGAAGGACTCCCTAGCCCTCGGATGCCCTAATAGCGTTGGGGTCGAAAAAACAAGAGTTAACCAAGAGTAGATAGTAAAGTTAAAAGAGTGCAAAACACAAGTAAGTGGAAGAAATGTTTTACACAGCTTGGGCACCTTGTGGTCGCCATCCACATATCCCCTAGATGAGAACCCCTGAGGGGATTTATCAACTTAAGTTTATCATATTAAAGAAAGCTCCTCCTTTTAACATTCTAAATAGGCCAAAGCATTCAAATGCGTTGAATATAGCAATTTATATATTAAGATGTAAGAATCCTAGAACGCATGTGTCTCCCAGATTGTATTTATCGTGCACAAATATTACCATATTCTTCTTGCGGGATATAGCCTATTAGAAAAACATTTGTAGCAATTGATTATACCACAATAAAAAGAAACCACTGTTTGCACAGTCTGAAACGTATTATTTCCCAGGTATTTACGTTTTAGTAGAAATACGGAATTGACATATTTACATCATAGGACATCAGAAATTAATAACCTATAATGTCGGTTATAAAAGTTTGTTTAATTTTTTCTCCACTAGGGTGCATTGTTACAATATTGCGATCCTTTGGCAATAAATAATATAATATGGTTGCAGTGATGAACAAATGAAACATAGTAACAAACGTTTCTCATTTGTTTTCAAACATCGCCGTTTACATTAAATGTATAAAGATTTTAAAATAACTATATTTAAATGTCCTCCGCTGTGGTCTCGAGGTAGCGTGCTGCCTTGTCACCCAGCGGGTCCGGGTTCGAACCCCGGTCGGGGCAGTTTTTCTGGGTGAGGTTTTTATCGGGGTTTTTTCTCACCTGTAAAACAAATGTCAGGAAAACTATAAGGCCCAAACGGTCCCCGAAATCATATAGCCATCATCATCATTATCATCACCATCATTATCATCCTTCATCGGTGTGGAAAGCAACGGGAAGCTACCACACCTACAATTCTCTAGTAAAGCTGCAAGCATTAGGTGGAAATGCTATGATTGCAGTGAAGGACCTACCTTCGGCAGAATTACTATGGATGAATGGATATTTAAATGATGATTTGTGAGTAAACAGCTTAATTTTATTCGTTAATAGTCCTAACAAATGCCGCTGTTGATTTCCAAATTCTCTAGATAAATTCACTCATCACTACGTGAGTAGTGAATTTATAGATAATTTGTAAATCATTCGTGGCATTATTTATGATAAACAATAGAGTATAACTCAGAAGACTCTAAGTTTAAGACCAAAATGATTAGGATTTTTTTTGTCGCTTACTACCTTCTTTATAGATATTGGGTTATTTTCTCAAACACCCTGTACATAATCTAATGGATAGAAACTAAAGATTTTAGATTATGAGTGATAAAAGTCACTTAAATTCTTATTCATGCTTTAAATAGTTATTGCTGCCTGCAATTTTATCTTCGAGGTAAGAGGTTTAGATGTCGGTTGTAAAAACATTCGTAGCTGAAAACTAATAGCCAATTAAAGAATACATTTTTACTATCTGCTACGGTAAGTCTGGAAAGAATTTAAGTTGGGTTTAGGTGCCAATAAAAACACAAGCAGGTAGCAGTCATGAACCGAACAAAAACTGACAGTAGGTCTACTTTTTAAAAAATACTATTAATAATAATTGTATATAAAGAAGGAGATTTATATTGTTTAATTCTAAATTTAAAAAAAAAGATTTCTTTAATATACTTATTACTGGTTTTTAACTTAGAAAAGATTCTAAATATTTTATATAAATTACGTTGCATAACTACAGTCGTCCCAATGATTAGAATATTTATGAGATAATTGCTTTTAAACAATGTTGAGTAAACGTGGAAAAAAAATGTTAATTTTCTCGTCCAGTGGCATCAGATTGTCTTTTATGGCAACTTAACCTAAATTCCAGACCATAGATAAAACACAGTAATAATTCCCTTTAATGAAAAACTCGTATGGTCTGAGCGGGAATCAAACCCGGCACATCATGAAGTTCAAGTAGAAAATCTGACCACTAGCCCATGAGGCTGACCCGTTTTCAAGTACTTTCCAGCCACCTTCTTAAATCCGTCCGTTTAGATTTCTTGAAGAATTCGAATAGAATAACATTTTCCCAATACAGGTACCAACCTATAAATGTGTAAGTCACGTGGAGATACGGTAGCCTCCTAACAGTTCATGACATCGCTTTTTTTTTTTGTCTTCCCTTAGCATTTGATGAATTAACATCTCTCTACAAGGCAACAATGTTCGCGTTTACGCTGGCAAGGTGTTAGTATTGGTTCGGCCCAAATATTTCATTTTCCTGGTACCACGTGTATCTAGGAAGCATTTCCGCATCCACCGCCCGGGAAGGCGCCTGGTGGGAGACCAAAACTCCATACAGGTCCTCCTGTAGTTATCCTGTCATAAACTCTAAATCTTTATGATCATCTGGCATCAGTAGCTCATCATCAGCAAGTAGTAAAGTTGATATTTTTTATTTCCGAATTTATCCATAGAAAGCTACCATGATACTCCATCACCCTAAGAAATTTGCCTTCTCCATTTATGGCGGTCATGAACATCCTCATCTTTAAGTCCCAGTTCACCCATACTTCTTCTCACTCCATACATTCAACCATCTTTAGATCTACCTCTTCTTTTTTTCCCGATATATACATGATATTATTAGAGATTCTATCAGATGATGTCATTTTGAGATGTATTTACCGTCTTAATAATCTTTCTTCAATTTACGATGTATGCATCAACCGATTATGTGCCATTTTAAAAAAAATGAAATTTTGATGCCATCTATTGCTTATGAAGTAAGTATACGCACACTTTGAGTACAAAATTTTTAAATATAGCCTTATTATTAAAGAAATTGTAAACGCTATCAGTCCTATTAGAGATTCTGTGTTTTTCAACAAACGGTATGAAACCAGATCTTTATAAATTTTTCAACTTGCAGCTAAGCGCCAAATGTTCTTGCTCTTAGATTGTTGATGCATAACTGTCAAACAAGGAAAATCTAAGATATAAAAATGCATGTTTGTTTGTTTGTTCGTACTTTATGCGCGGCCATACCGTTGATCCGATTGTGATGGATTTTTTGCAAAATGTTCAGGAGATTTCCGGGATGGACATAGGCTATAATAGAGTTGTGATACTCAACTCCTACACCTTTAAAATCGCCCTTTGTAGTGGAAACGTGAAAAAAGTAGCTATTTGGACGATTAAATTGTTTACGCTGCCTAAACCATAACAAATACATAAAATTAATGTACACAGAATTGAATATCTCAAAAAGCTCTACAAAAAAGTCCGCGACAGCATATATTTATCTCTTACGAATAACTCACAATGACCATTTTTGCCTTTCATTGAAACCAAGAAGATCGAGATAAGTACACATATTCCTGTGCAATCATAGCAGCACATTGAGGGTATTTTTTTACGGATAACTCAGAATAACAAATTTTGTCTTTTATCTCATTTATGCCAAGCAGATCGAGATAAGTAGATTCCCGGGCAACACCGGGTAATCAGCAAGGGAAATCTTAAAATGATTACGATATACATTTATAAATATTTTTCATTTTACTTATTCAACTAATCATAAGAAGTACATTAATTTTAGTCTTTCAGCTCATTTGTGCCAAGTAGATCGGGATGAGTAGATTCCTGGACAACGCCGGGCAAACAGCACGGGGTGTCCAAAAATAATTACGGTATACGTTTTTCCTTTTACTTACTTAACTAAATATAAAACACATTAATTTTCGTATTTCAGGTCATTTATACCAAGAAGATCGAGATAAGTAGATTCCCGGGTATCGCCAAGTAATCAGCACAGGTATGTAAAAATATAAATGTATAACTATTTTTCCTTTTACTTATTCAGCTAAACATAAAAGCACATTAATTTTCATTAGGCGTAGCAGCGCACGCCGGGTATTAGCTATCCAGTATTGTTAGTTTGTCACTAAAATAATAGTGAATGTTGACTTATACTTTAAACGTTTTTTTTTCGAAACTTACATAATGACGCATAGCCGTCTCTAATGACCTAAGTAGTTATAGAGATATATTCGTTAAAGAATTGCGACGAGTACACATGTATATATAGCAAAGTGCTACTCAGCATTGTTATTGAATAAAACCGATGACTGGATGAATTGAAATAACTGTTCTGGAAATGAGAGGCCATCAAATAAAGAAGAAAGAGTAACCGGGGGGAAAGAAGAGGAATGGAATGTTGAAAGTCTGAGATGAAATTCTACAGAAACAAAAGAAGAAGAAAAGATAGAAGCTAGTGTTTGAGAACAACGATATCACGTTTCTTCTTTTTCCTATTTTCTCGAGATCTGATTTCTTCACTTGAGATAAAGTTTCCTCCCGTCATGATTTGCTTTCCTGTGTCCTTTGTTTCCTTCCTAGTTATATTTCTTGTTATTTCTTACATTATTACAGTCAAAGTAGTAGCACTGTGCAAAAGTCTTTCACACAGGGACTGCGTAAAATAAGCAATTTCTCAGCAAGTCTAATTATGGCCAGATTTTGCTGGATTATGGAAATCGTCACGATATTTATGTACTAAAAGTTAAGATTGCAACATAGTATAATGAGAAGATACTTTTATGACAGTATGGTTTCACGCACCAAGTTGAATAATTTACACACATTATATAGGGTGTTGCAAAAAAAAGACACCGACAACGAAGGTGAGGTAGTATATTGAGATATGTTGATCATTTCTTAATAAGGCACCAATGTCCGGAAATTATGCGTTTTCAAACTGTGACTAGTTAATTATGTCTCAAGTTCAGTGTTAGTTCGAAGGATTTAAAGACTCATTACTTGCAACACATCACAGGTACGGAACCTATGATACGTGACTTCGCAATGGAATATGGCTACACCATGCCGGAGCTCGAGCTCACTTCGATGCTAATGTGAGTAGACATTTGGATACCACGTATCCAGGTCGACGGGTTGGCAGAGGTGGACCACTCCTATGGCCTCCGAGATCACCTGATCTTAACCCTCTCGACTACTTTTTGTGGGGCGACATGAAACAGTCTGTTTATCAGATCCAGTACGGATCTTATAGCTGGAACCCACGCTGCTGCTTAAATAATTCAAACGAAGCCAGGCGTATTTGGACTTGTGCAACAATAACTACACCGCCGATGTAAGCTCTGCAATGAGATGGGAGGTGGATGTTTTGAAACCTTGATGTGATTGTGACAATATTGTCAAGTATAGAGTCTTGAAATCCAACTAACGAAATTCTTGAGAAATTAGCTACTCATAGTGTTAAAACGCATCATTTCCGGGCATTTCCGGACATTGGTACCTTATTAAAAATGATCAATATACCACCTCACCTCCGTTATCGCTGTTTTTTTGCAACACCCTATATATATATATATATATATATATATATATATAGAGAGAGAGAGAGAGAGAGAGAGAGAGAGAGAGAGAGAGTGGAGAACGTCAGGCAATTTGGACTCCCGTTTTGAATTTGTTGCTATTCTTCTTTTAATTAAGGGATTTGAATTTGTTTAATTACAGTGATTATCATTAGTGTTGTAATTAAATAATATTGTTATATTATTCAAAATGGAAACATATTCGTAATTTATAAACTTAACCTCCATATGCGGATAAAGTGGACCCCAGAGTCCACCGTAGCTTTTAGTCTGTTTTTAAGTTTATTTACTCTATTAATTTATACAGAGAGGAAGAGATTAATTTGAAAATATTTATTACTGATCATAATGAAAAGCGTTGTTATTTATTTAATGTTTTAAAAAATGGAACTGTCTAAGATATTTAAAAAAAATTGCGTATGTATAAGACGAAATGCATCTTTATTTAATATAAAAGATATTATAATACCAGGTAATCCAAATCAGATATACAATTATTTCCTTACGAGTATATTTTATTTCCATTTTACAACTGAGCACCTTTAAATTTTTAAATATAATTTTGTTTTTATTGAATAGGCTATTAATAATATGCTGTGCAGTCCAGTATCTCTCTATCTCTCTCTGTCTGTCTCCATCAGCTGCAATAAACGTCAGAAACACACTCCAGTAAAATAATGTCTGATTCAGGAGTTATTGGCCCAGGCAACCATCAGAGACATCTGTACTCACCCACGTCATAACGTCCTAGATAAACGATTTCCTCGGTGACGCAATCATTACCATTACCTAGATCTTGAGAAAAATTCCTTTTTTTAAATGCCTGTGTTCCACTGCACCCTTCGTGTTTCGGGTTTGACGCCAGACGGTTAGATGACGTTATTGTGGTTTATTTTTAGTTTGTGAACCACTTATGCAGACGTGAATGAAGTACTTGTGTTCTGTACTGAAAGGAGTCTAGGATAAGTGTACATTCAATTTCTTGTGTGTAGTGTTCCATATTCATCATCATCAAAATCAAGGATTAGACCTTAAGGTCTGTTCCGATCTCATGCTAGAATTGGTTTGTCCATATTTTACTGGGCCTTCCAATATTTCTTCGTCCTAGTGGTTTGTAATGAAGAATCTGTTTCGGAATTCCATTGCTATCAATTGTATTGATGTGGTCCATCCATTAATCTCTGTATCGTGCAATTCTATCTAATAGTTTGAATATATTCAATATCTTCATTTCGTTTTCGATCTGTTATAGTATAGCCAGCCACACTCCTCAGAAACCTCATTTCTATTCTTCGTTCTTGGTTTTTGGTTAAGACCAAGTGTTCCGATCCATATAGTAGTGTTGCAACCGCCATTCTTTTATAAAATTTTAAAAGTATCTCCTTTCCAGTTCCTTTGACACTTCGTTTTATGGTGCCACACATATAATTCAATTTATTTATTTTGTTTTCAATGTCTTCATTTTTTTTATATGACACATTGTATCCCAGGTAATTAAAATTGCTCATCTGTTCTTTTTTTTTATTCTCTAATTGGTTTTTACTCTTAGCGGCTCATACCCTCGAAAAGCTAAACTTTTGTTTTTGAATAGATATTTTCAAGTTGTATGTTTCACATATTTTACTTATTTGTAAATTGCCCGTTGAAAGTCATCTTCTGTCTCAGATATCACAACCTGATCCTTATTGTTCCTTATTGTTTGATAAATTACTGTGATGAAGAGAAGGAAGAAGGTCAAACACCAAACTACTACCTGTCAAAAGCACCTAGGGGCTGTCAAGCTTAATGTAATGTTTGTTGTATAAACAGCAGTATTCTTGTAATGCTATTCATATAATAAGAAATAGTAACTAACTCACTGGCACTATTAAATCTGAGGTTTATGGCAGCATGGACGTAAGCTTTACACACTTCCCAATCCTGATCCAAAGTTTTTCAATTACACTCTCTATAATTTACCTCCCTCTAAATCGTAGTTAATGTTATTCTCCAATCTCATTCTCGGTCTTATTACTGGGCACCTTTCCACTAGTTTTCATACAAAGAGATCACAGTCCTTTTTTACTCCCCATTCGTGCCCATGTCCTGCTCATCGCAGTCTATGAGACTGATCTGATTACATCTAGTTTTTCATAAAAATCTTTAGACCTAGCTCATTCTTATGTAATCCTCTCCATTTACCTGTCTGTTCATCTCGCTTTGGTCCAAATTTTTTCCCAAGAAATGCAATGCCAAAGACTCGCAATTTTTTCTTCTTCCTTCAAGTAATAGTGCATGTTTCTCATATATATATATATATATATATATATATTATAATTGCATTTTTGACATTGAGTAATGCAAGCTTAATATGACATAATAAAAAAAATAAATGCCTGGACGGCATTTGTACCCGGACCTCTGGGTTGGTACTCCAGCGTGTTATCCATTATACCATCGGGCAAATCCAATACAAACCTTTATCTTTCTTATATATATATATATATATATATATATATATATATAATTATCCATTATTACTACATTTAGCGAGAACTCGATATTCACAGCTATAACAAGCAAGCAAATTAAAGATAATAATTTTACTTTTATATCAGTGACGTTTAAATCGATGTTACCGTATAATTAAGAAATATAAATGTTTGTATTGGATTTTCCCGGTGGTGTAATGGATAGCTCGCTAGGGTACCAACCCAGAGATCCGGGTTTAGATCCAGGTATTTATTTTTCTTATGCCATATATATATATATATATATATATATATATATATATATAAACTAGAAGAAAAAAAGTAATTTTTATTAAACATTTTTTTGAGAGAAATTACTATGACAAGAGTCCCTGTAATGCATAATAGCTAGGTGTATAAATATAGCTGCTTCTTCAAAATGTCCTTTATTTGTCATTAACCCAAAATGTCGATTTCCATTATATATTGTATTTGTACGATGATCATAAGTCTGTATTCAGTTTTATTACTATTTTCTTCCAGCCCCATTTTTTTAAAATTTGAACTCAGGATAATGTGCGGCCCTTAGTATGAGTAACTCCTCGTTACCGCCTAATAATACTACATCATATGCCAACAGCTTATTAATACCATCTGGTTTTACGCCTTCATTTCCTCTATAAAGATTTATTGGTGTAGGATAGTATACAATTACACAAGTCTGCATTTTAAAACTTTTTCTCAGATGATTTATTTAAAATAGGTGTTTTTAAATAAATTTTTACACTGATTCCAGAAATGAATTCCATTTTTGTCTATCAAGTCAGGGTTTTGCACAAAATAAGAATTTATATTTTCAAGTTTTAGTTACTACAAGTACAAATATATTCAAACTTCATTTCACACAAGATAACTTTTTGTTAAAAATACATGTTAAAAAATACTGTAGAGAACTGTCCTAATAATTTTGTGACTACCTTGTAACAAAACAGAAAGTAAATGGTGTTCCATTAATTTTGAAACCTTCTCTTCTTTGGCTTCCTTGAAGTTCCTCAATTTTTAGTCTCCCTCATCATCATCTAACAGTAATTTCATTCCATGTTCTCTGTTCTCCATCTCTTTAATATCCTGGTGAAAATGTTTACCTTGCTCTTTACTATAATGTCCCAAATTTGGGAAGTAGTCGATATGGAAATATACAAAGTGAACTTTCACACTCAATTCAACTGTTTGAAAATTTCCAACATATTTTCCACAATTACCTTGTAATTAGAATCTTTGTTATTGCCAAGAACGTTTTCAGTAACAGATCAGAAAGCGGTCCAGGCTTATTTTCCTCTCTCATTCATTGTTTATTCAAAATATTCATCCTTCATATGTTTATTTATTTGCGGGTCAACAAAAATTCCAGCTTTCAATTTTTCTTGTGTGATGGACGGAAATTTCTTACAAAGGTACTTGTAGCAAGGCCCATCCTTTGGTAGAGCCCTTAAAACTGCTTCATCAAACCCAATTTGATGTGTAGTTACGGAAGCAGGACTTTTTGAGGGCCTATAAGTGGTTCATGTAGGATGTTTTTAGTTTCAGGCATAACATTTCTCCGCACTGGCCAAACTTTCACAACTCAATATTTTTGCTTTGCCCGACAGTCCCATTCACATTGACTGTATGACATTTTTGTGAAACGAGCTTGTTGCCCTAATAGTATCCCCATAACTTTAAAATCACCGTAGATTAGCAATCTGTATTCCTCATACTGGATACTTGTTAATAGCAACTTCATGTTCTCTTTGTCTGAACAGAATGGGCAATAGGAATGAACCCATACACATTCCCATTATGCAGTAACATACTTTTAAGACTCCTCTTTGACGAGTCTGTAATAAGTCTCCACTGAGTAGAGTCATGATCAATGTCATAGAAGTGCATTAACTAGTTTATGTTATTGCTATTAACCAAGCAATCATTCTGTGAGAATTAAGGAACTAGTTCTTTTTCTTTGTGTCTGTACCATGAGTAATGTGTTCCTGGTTCCAGAAGATTCTTATTTTTAAGCTGTGAGCCAAATAGTTCTGCAGATAGCTTTGACAAATTCAGATCACGAACTAGATCATTAAGGTCACTTTGAGAGAACCGCTGTGGAGTAAAGCCGTCTACTGGCTGATATATAATCATCAGTATCGTCATCAGTGATTGCATCAAGTTCACTTAACTTTATATTCTGTCATGTTCTCTAAAATAGCTGGTGGAAGAGGAACAGGCAGCTCTTCTCCATGTGGAACTGGCCTAATGGCTGATAGAATGCTTGGATATACAATTTGTTTCTTATTTTATTTTAATTACACGTCTGAACATTAAGCTAACATGAATAACAGTCAGTAAGATTGGGTTTAGGCTCCCTCCAAACCATAGGAATCGCAAACGGCATGCATGTTTTCTTCCCTTTTGTCCACAATTTTAATCTATCAACGCAATAGCGGCAAACTTTCTTTGGCGCAAATGCCTTTTCCTGGTCACCAGGTTTCACTTTAAAATAGGCATAGTAAGCTTTTTTCACAAAGTCTGTAATATCCGTTATTTGCTTAAGCATTATATAATTTCCACAAATATAGCGGAAAACGTTAGGATTGTTCTTCACACACTTTGCGTATAGACATTGCCATACTTCAGTCACGCTAGAGAGATAAAATGAGAACAGAATTCATAATGCAAGTTTCTGAGATGAACAACACTTCAAAGATCACCCAATAACAACCACAGCATGAATTGTGCCAATCTAAAGGCTAGAGGCTTGAATTGATAAATTTCCCTCCAACAATACTCATTACCGTTCGGCACATATTATGCTCTCACCAATAAATATATGAAAACAGATTAGGTCCATTGTGAAAAAACGTACCTCATAGAAGAAAACTAAGAACAGTTCTGGAATCAGCATAAAAAAGTGAACTAACACCACATAGGTATTAATTTTCAGTGATCTGATATCATGCAGATTAGTGTTATATACCTAGTAGAGGGTACGGTGCATTCCTTTCCTTTAACACATTGTGAATTTCAGATAACCTGAAAACTATTTCTCTACACGCATCTTACTGTCATTTAGACACATTCGAATGAATGTAACTCCTTTTTAGTAATCCCGAAGTCCAGAAAATACAAATTGGCAGTGATGATAAACATTAGATTCTAATGTATTCTAAAATACCTTTTCGGGATTCTTGGCCGTGTCTTGCAGTGTTGTCTTCTCGACGTTTCCCTTCTGTGGGTGACATCTTCAGGAGATTTTGCTAGTGTACATTTTCGTAGTAACTGCTAATTATTCCGTAGTTGGTAGTAAAAGATTCCGGGCTATGTGGCCGTGGTCTATAACTGGCGTTTCTTCCAGACGTTTCTCCCTCAACTGCGGAGGGCATCTTCAGTGGCGAGCGCTAGAAGCTGTTGTTTCCCTGTCGTAGACTCGACTGCAGAAAACTGGAAGAAACGCCAGTTATAGACCACGGCCACTTAGCCCGGAATCTTTTACTACCATGATTACCGGCCGTGAAAGCCTGCATTCCACTATTCCGTAGTTGTTCATTTGTGTGATTTTTCCGTAACTAAAAATCATGTCAAGCAGGACATAAAGAAAGCATGAGTGAGAAAGGATTGCAAGACGGGGCTGGGAAGATAGATCTGAAGAAAAAGGATAAAAGTATAGAACATTAGTTACAGGAAGATGTGATAATAGATCGTAAATCTGTTGATGATGACAACAAATAACACATTTTTACGATGGAAACACTCTGATATGAATAAATATTTAACAACATAGTTCCACGTTGTTCCATTTTCGCAATTTTTTATTCGGAATAAAATGTAATGCATTTTTATATTCAACTATCTAACACCCGGCGTGCGCTGCTACGCCTAAATAAATGTGTTTTTATGTTTAATTGAATTAGTAAAAAAGAAGAATAATTATACATTTATATCGTAATTACTTTTAGATACCCCGTGCTGATTATCTGGCGTTCCCCGGGAATCTACTTATTCCGATCTTCTTGGCATAAAAGCGCCGAAGGACAAAAATGGTTATTGAGAGTTATACATGAAAGATAGACATGCTGTCGCGGTTTTTTTGTAGAATGTTTTAGATATTCAATTCTGTATTCATTGATTTGGTCTATTTAATATTGAACTACATTAAATGTATAGGAAATCAGATATAATGAGATCAGTTAAGTCTCGTAGAGTGCGATGGGCAGGACATGTGGGACGTATGGGCGATGGAAGAGGAACATGGAAACTTCTTGTAGGAAAATCAGAAGGAAAACGCCCAGTTGGTAGATCAATAATGATGTGGGAGAATAACATTTTCCATGATTTGAGGGGAGTAGATTATACAGGGGATGGTTGGAAAATATTAGCACATGATAGAGATGTATGGAGAGCTTATGTCCGCGCGGCCATGAACCTATGGGTTCGATAGAGCCAGTTAGTTAGTTAGTTTGATTTTATTTGTTATGGTTTAGGCAGCGTAAGCCATATAAGCATCCAAAAAACAACTCTTTAGTGCACCAATACACTTCTTTTTATTTAGCTCCAGTCCTATAGTGCGTAGAGTAATATGCTATATACGTTAATTTTCCCAGAAAAATCTCTAAATGATGGTTGAAACCCCATTCAAATCGGTCAAATAGTTTTAGAGTTCATAAAGGACAGACAGACAGACAGACAGACATACAGATTCACTCATATATATCTTATTGAAATCAGTATACAGTATATAGTATGTGGATACTATTTGAACTTTATTCCGGTAAACTAGAGAATGTCTTTTTTCCTCCTTGCAACACTCTCTTACGCGTTGTGACTTTTATCAAAACTTACAACTCTCTGAGGGAGTGTTGAAGACAATTTGAACTTATTTCCTAAACATTCCCTGCCTCTATGCGTGCTAGGGTTCTTCTGCTCTCAAAATATGCGAGATTCTCAGGAGCACAATGTTAAAAATATATGTTCTTATTTATAATAATAATAATAATAATAATAATAATAATAATAATAATAATAATAATAATAGTAATAATAATAATAGTAATAGTAATAATAATAATAATAATAGTAATAATAATAATAATAATAAATAATAATAATAATTATATTATTATTAATATATTATTATTATTATTATTATTATTTTATTGAGTATTTCTCTACAATACAGTAGTTTTCCACAACCCTTTGTAAATTTTACTCCTGCATAAATCCTTATTGTCTACATCATTCTCTGTTAATCCTCTCGACACCATACTCCTATGCATTCCTTCAACCCACTGTTCTTTTGGTCTCCCCTTTCTGCTATTGACCTCTACTTCAAATTTTAATATTATATAAGGTATCCTGTATCTGACATCATCTTTATGTGATAAAATTATTTCAGTCTTTCTTTAATAACTTGTAGAATATCTTTATTACTCTGATTTTAGTATTTCTAATGTCCTCTCTTCTTGATTTTCAAGAAGCCCTCCTCCAAAAGTCCATCTCTGTCACCAATAGTTTATGTCCTTGATTTAGTTATATAATAATAATGATGATGGTGATGGTGATGATGATGATGATGGTGGTGATGATGATGATGATGATAATAACAATAATAATAATGTAATAAATGTAATAAATTCACTGAAACTATCGAACCCCAAGATTCATAGTCGCCCGGACATATGCTCTTCAAACATCCCTATCCTGAGCAAATATTTTCAAATCATGTCCTGTGTAATTACACTGGTCGGCAAAAATGAACTTTTTTTCTTTCACAAGAATAAAAATATGAGATTTTAGAAATATTTTTCATCCTGAATTTAAATATCATTTCAGTTTTTTTCCTATCAGGCAAGAGTTTTCTGTGATATTCATTTACATTTTTTTATAATTTTTAATAAAATCCATCTAACTCATCCTGACTTACCTAGAAAGTGGAAGATAGTGATTTTCGGGCATATTTTGCATCTGGAACATCTCTCTTCATGGTCCAACAGTAGTCAGCCAGCATATTAGAACTCCACTTGCCTTGATACCTCTTTTCCATTGTGGAAATTTGCTGATGAAAACACTCACCGTGCTCATCAGAGACAGCCCTTAAATACAGCTTGAATAAAATCGCTACATATAAGGTAATAGATTCCTATGACAGGACAAAGAGAATGATAAAATCAATTTAACAAAGTAGCCGTCACAAAAAAAATGGTGCCTGATGGAAACATTCTGACTACATATCTGAATTCAGTATGAAAAAATGCAACTAGATTCACCAATCAGATTTCTTGTGAAGGAAACCTTGTGGACCAGTGTTATTGATTAAAAATAACTTTTTCCATTTAATTTCATGTGCCATTTGTATTCATAATAATATTTTAGACTATTTCTTTACAAAACATTATTTTTAAGAAGAATTAAAGGGTTACTAGAATGGACCAGATAAGAGGCGATGGTATTCGTGAAAAACTGCAGATTTACTTCATAAAAGAAAAGGTATCTAATAACAAGAAACAGTGGAAAGAACATGTATAAAGAATGGAAGAGAGTAGATAACCAAAAAAAAAAAAAAATAAATAAAATACATTATTTTCCGAGAGGAAGAAGGGATAGTGTTTGATCTACTAGTGAAAACGGAACAGGCAATCAATGCCTAAACCAATAAGTGAATAAGAAGATTTTTTTTTATTTCGCGATGTATCAAAGCATTGCCTTATAGGGCCTACGAATATAGTTCCAGGCCAGTAAAGTCGATGTCGAAGGCCGGTTAGGGAACATGGGGCGTCAGTCGGACCACACTAACCTAGAAAATTAAAAAAAAATAAACGAGTTTAAGACAACGGTACCTTAAAGACATTAATTTCATATTTTTATATTTTAAATACATTTTCTGATAGATACCTCAACAAAATGTAATCATGTATTTTATAAGTTGATAATGCTTCTGAGAAAAAAAATAGTATAAAAATGGAATTCAATTTTCACCTTAGAGGAATTAAATTATCCCATATTTTTTGTAAGCAGACGACGCGACGTTCAGAAACCTTGGGGATCAAAGTAACATTTCTTTGGAAATTACTAAAATTTTGTTGAGCTCGCCAATTCTATAAAGCTAGATAGTAAATTGGTTTAGAGTCACATTCTCATAAACTCAATTTTCAACTTTTAAATCCTTTTATTGAACTGAATCAGGTAGTACATTATCAAGCACAACGTATCTTGCATTACCAGCATTAGCACAAAAAACCTAAAACTACCTGCTGATCGTATTTCACTATATCGACTTTAGATTAAACTTCTGCATTCGAACACATCGATTTTAAATTCTTAAAGCATTTCGAATTTCTTAAACTGACAGTTTAACTGTTATGGTTTCTATAATTGCAAGACGAAATTATTTTTTTGTTAAGCACTAGCTAATACCAGGCGTGCGTTCCTACACCTAAATAAATTATGTGTTTTTGCATTTAGTTGTATAAGTAAAAGGAAAAATAAATATATATCGTTATTATTTTTCGATACCCCGTGCTGATTACCCGCCGTTGCCCGGGAATCTACGCATCCCGATGTACTTGGCATAAATGAGTTGAAAGACAAAATTCGTTATTTTCAGTTATCCATAAACGAATACCCGCTGTGCTTGCCCGGGAATCTACTTATCCCGATCTTCTTGGCATCAATGAAAGACATAAATGGTTATTGTGAGTTATCCGTAAAGGATAAACATTTGCTGTCGCGGACTTTACTGTAGAATTTTTTGAGATATTCAGTTCTGTGTACAATAATTTTGTGTATTTGTTATGGTTTAGGAAGCGTAAGCCATTTAAGGGTAAAAAGTGACTTTTTCACGTTTTTTTTTTACTACAAAGCGTGTAGGAGTTGAATATCTCAACTCTCTTATAGCTTGTGTTCACATCCCGGTAATCTCCTGAACATTTAGCAAAAAACCCATCACAATCGGAGCAACGATATGGCCGCGCATAAAGTACGAACAAACAAACATTCATTTTTATATATTAGATTTTTTTCTACACTACAGTATTTATCCTGTAGCCAAAATGTATTTTGTTCCGTCACAGATTACTATCCTCAGCATCTTCTTCTTTGAGGTTCTTTGCTTATCATGTTTATTCTTACTTCATCCACCCACTGTTCTCTTGGTTTCCCCCTCCTACTCCTGCCTTCAGTATTCCAATCCAGCATCATTCTTAGGATTCTATTACTCTCCATCCTCCATACAATTTCAATCTTCGATCGTCTATTACTTCTATAATATTATGTTTAACATTCATTATTTCTCTCATTTTCTGGTTCCCAATTTTCTCCTTTCTCGATTTTCTTACTGCCCTTCGCCAAAAATGTATCCCCCTTGTCAATAATTGTTTTGCTTGCTGTCTAGAGTGCAGGTCTCCGCATAATGTAATATAACACTTTGTACTAATTATTTATATATTAATATATTGGTTTTATTTACAACATTTCTACTCCAGATCACTGAATTTAACATTCCAATTACTTTTCTTACTTCACTAATTCTTCTCTCAATTTCACAATAACTTTTCCCATCTTATTCTAAAATTGATTCTAAATATTTGAATTTATGAACTTCTTCACATTCTACTTTCTTTCCATTCTCTAGTTCTGTAGTGAGATATTCGGTTTTCTTAATATTTACATTTAATCCCCATTTCTTGTATTAATTAATGATCTAGCTTTTATATTCATCATTAACTAACTAACAAGCTGACACTATCAAACCAGAGTTCCAATTCCGCTCGGACGTTAGCTCTCCATACATTCCTACATTGATAAAATATTTTCGAATCCTTCGCCCTATAATCTACTACACCTATTATATAAAAACGAATGTTTGATTGTTTGTTCGTACTTTATGCGCGGGCCATACCGTATATCCGATTGTGATGGGGCTCTTTGCAAAATGTTCAGGAAATTCCCGGGATAAAGATAGGCTATAAGGGAGTTGTGAAATTCAACGCCTACACCCTTAAAAATCGCCCTTTATAGCGGAAAACGTGAAAGAAAGTAGCTCTTTGGACGCTTAAATGACTTACGCTGCTTAAACCATAACAAATACACAAAATTAATATACACGTAATTGAATATCTCAAAAAGCTCTACAAAAAAGTCTGCGACAGCATATGTTTATCTCTTACGGATAACTCACAATTACCATTTTTACCTTTTACTGATGCCAAGAAGATCCAGACAAGTGCGTAGATTGCTGTATAAGCATAGCAGCACATGGCGGGTATTCTTTTATGAATACCGTAACTTACAATAACGCATTTTGTCTTTTAGCTCAATTATGCCAAGAAGATCGAGATAAGTAGATTCCCGGGCAACACCGGTAGTCAGTACGGAGAATCTTAAAATAATTACGATGTACATTTATAATTATTTTTTTCATCTTACTTATTCAACTAATCATAAGAACGTTAATGTTTGTCTTTGAGCTCATTTATGCCAAGAAGAGCGGGATGAGTAGATTCCCGGACAATGCCGGTTAAACAAAACGTGGTATCTAAAAATAATTACTATATAAATTTTTCCTTTTTACTTATTTAACTAAACATAAAACAGATTAATTTTCGTATTAAAGCTGATTTATGTCAAGAAGATCGGGATAAGTAGATTTCCGGGCAACGCCGGGTAATCAACACGGTGTATCTAAAAATATAAATTTATAATTATTTTTCCCTTTGCTTATTCAACTAAACATAAAAGCACATTAATTTTAATTTATTTAGGCGTAGCAGAGCACGCCGGGTATTAGTCAAATTAATAAAACTTCTGTGTTATGCACATACTTAATTTTTACCCATCTATGGTCATTGGTCATACATCTCCGCTTGGAGGAAGAGTGCTCCCTTCTGAGAGTTATCTAACTAAGCATAAATTAGTTATGCTTATTTATTTATGGATGTTAAAAAGTGACAAGTAGTTAGTTATTCGCTTCAATGAGACATCTAGTAGCCAACTGAGGTATTACTTGGATGGGAAAGTCCGATTAAATTTTGCTCAGAGGCTATAATTTAGGCTTGAGATTCTTTTACGTCCCAAAAGTCTTTAGACTCTGAAGCCATAGTCTAGAGTCCCTCCAGGAGGAATGGACTTTTCCATCTTAAATATTCATCAGTTCCATCAGATGCTGAGTCGATCCTAGAGCATAGTATCTCCTGAAGGTTCGGGTCAGTTTATAAATGCTGATAAATACTATATATATATATATCTACGGATTCACTATAAATTTTACAAACTTATACCCTATACTCAGGGAACTCGAACCTTTGACCTTCCGGCTTGTAGCGTATTGCGCTAACCACTACGCTACGGCGTACCCCCTTCTTTCTTACAGATTGGTATATCTAACTCACTCACTCACTATTACTATCGTGCCCGTAGGTTCATGGCTGCACGGACATTAGCTCTCCATAATACCTATTCTGAGCTAATGTTTTCCAATAATCCCCTGTAATATATTTCCCACAAATCATAGAGATAATATTATTCTCCCACTTCATTCTTCATCTACCAACTAGGCGTTTTTCCCTCTGGTTTTCCTACAAGAAGCTTCGATGAACCTCTTTCATTTCCTATTCGTGTCCATTTCCCGCCCATTGGAGTCTACGAGACTTAAATGTTCTTACTATATCTCTCTCCTGGCGCGACAGGCCTAGAAGGCCCTTAGCCTACCAGCCGGCTGCTGGCCCTTCACATCCACATGTGTCAATCACAGAGGTAGATGATCATCAGCCAGTGTAGGGGTGACATGTGGTCAGCATGTCGAGTCCCCCAGCCGTTATAGTTGGTTTTCTCAACCTGGAGCCGCTACTTATTGTAGCTACCCAAATGCCTCACGATGTCCCATACTGGCCGAAATACCATGAGAAAATTTCTTCCCCATCTTACTATATCTGGTTTCCTATAAAGATCACGTAGCTCACTGTTATGTAGACTTCTCCATTCGTCTGTATGCTCAAACATTTTCCTAGAAAATCTAGTTTCAAATACTCGTAATCTTTCGTTCTTCCTTAAAGCAAAAGTAAATGTTTCATATCCATAATAATAAAAACTTTTTCCCTTTGGGAATTACAACTTTATATATTTTCAGTTGTAATTGTTTTTTGATAGGAGTTTTGGCCGAAAAGAAAGCCCCTTTAATACATAATAACACCCATTTCAGGAATTGAGCCTATGTTATAAATTTGTATAATAATAATAGATGTTTTACTATTCTTTCTTTTCTTTTGGATGAGCATCTTTTCCCCAAATCTTCCAAACAACCGTTGTTGTTCTTGCTCCCCATGGCACCGTAGTCTGTCTTCTTTCTTCTTCTTCTTCTTTTTCTTTCCTTCTTCTTCTTCTCTTCTTCTTCTTCTTCTTCTTCATCACGGTTTAGACTTTATAACTAGCCTGTTCCGGTTCCATATTGCTGCTGTTTCGTCTTCCCAAATTTATTCTTCCTTGCGGGGAATAGTTGTATGCTGTTTTTGAAATCCCCAACGGCAGAAGGCAACGCTTATTGTGGGGATAAAACACCAGGAATCAAGTCCAAAGACTTTAAGGAGGCAGCCCCTCCAAAGGACTTATCCTGCAGAAAGTTGGTACCGTACTCAGAGGACATTTAAAAATACTTACGAGCTCCAAAGAGATCATTTAACTGTACATTCATACAGAGTTTTCCTGCCCAAGAGCAGGTCTTTCACTGTAAACTCAGCATTTTCCACTCTTTCCTTAACTCAGTCTTCCTTTTTGTATTCGCATACAAACAATTGATTTTAATATTGTCTATCATCTAATGTCTTTTTCTACCTCTAACCCTCTTTCCGCTGACCATTCCTTCTGGGGCATCCGTTACCAGGTAGTTTCTTCTTAGCCAGTGGCCAATCCAATTTCTTTTCCTCTTCTTTATGAGTCCCAGCATTGTTCTTTCTTCACCCACTCTGTCTAGCACACCTTTATTTTTTTATTTTTCTGTCCATTTTACGCGTTCCATCCTTCTCCATATCCACATCTCAAAAGCTCCCATTCGCTTTTCCACATTCCGTCGTAATGACCAAGTCTCTACACCATACAATGCTACACTCCACACAAAGCACTTCGCTAGCCTCTTCCGTAATTCTTTTGCCAAAGGTCCGCAGAAAATGCTTCTCTTCTTGTTAAAAGCTTCTTTTGCCATTACCATCCACTGCTTTACTTCTTGATCGCAGCCATATTTACAGCTTTACTAATGATATATAGGAGTGGTAACTTCCCGTTTCTTTCCACCTTTGATTTGTAGTGACTGAAATGTATTGAAGAACAGGGATAAAATTTAATGGTGAAATTTAACCTGGATAATGATGTAAATGTTGAAAAGCATAAAATAACAAAACATTTTGTAATTAGTAAAAAGAGAGCTAGAGCGCAGTGGTGTATTCAGAGAGCAGCTAATGTGTTGGAAAGGTTCTGGAACACATGGCAATGTATTCACACCTGCACAATGTACAAGTTCACTCAATCACACTTATCTCATCAGTTTTACTTATTAATTGCTTCACTGAGTTTTTACGACTCACAACTCAATTGCCGCTTAATTGATTCAGAACATTTCTTTTGTTATAATTACTTCATTATTAAATTGACTACTTTAATTTCCACTTTTTAATTCCACTGGAGATTTATTTTTTTTTCGATAGAAATCAGTAGCACCTAGTGTAATACGAATCATCGATACATCGTCATCCATCCAAATAATAATAATAGCAATAATACTAATAATAATATAACAATAATAATATTAACTAACCAACTAACTAACTGGCACTATTGAACCCATAGGTTTATGACCGCCCGAACATAAGATCTCCATACATCCCTATCCTAAACTAATGTGTTTCAATCATTCCATAATCTACTTCCCTCAAATCATAGTTAATGTTATTCTCCCACCTCATTCTTGGTCAACCAACTGGACGTTTTCCCTCTGGTTTTCCTACAAGGAAGCTTCCATGCACCTCTTACATTCCCATTTGTGCCACACGTCCTGCCCATCGCAGTCTATGAGACTTAACTGTCCTTATTGTTTCTTGCTTCCTATAAAAAACCATGCAGTTCACAGTTAGGTAGACTTTCCGTTCACCTGTCTGTTCATCTCTCTTTGGTCCAAAAATTGTCCTAAGTACTTTATTTCCAAATACTCGTAATCTCCTTTTCTCCCCTAAAGTAAGATTCCATTGTCCTATTACTACTACTACTACTGCTAGTAATAATAATAATAATAATAATAATAATAATAGCATAATAATAATAATATCATACTTATCATAATAATAATAATGATAATAATAATAATTGTTGTAATAATAATAATAATAATAATTATTATTATCTTAATAATTATCGTAATAATAAGTATCGTAATAATAATAACTATCGTAATAATAATAACTATCGTAATAATAATAACTATCGTAATAATAATAACTATCGTAATAATAATAACTATCGTAATAATAATAACTATCGTAATAATAATAACTATCGTAATAATAATAACTATCGTAATAATAATAACTATCGTAATAATAATAACTATCGTAATAATAATAACTATCGTAATAATAATAACTATCGTAATAATAATAACTATCGTAATAATAATAACTATCGTAATAATAATAACTATCGTAATAATAATAACTATCGTAATAATAATAACTATCGTAATAATAATAACTATCGTAATAATAATAACTATCGTAATAATAATAACTATCGTAATAATAATAACTATCGTAATAATAATAACTATCGTAATAATAATAACTATCGTAATAATAATAACTATCGTAATAATAATAAATATCGTAATAATAATAAATATCGTAATAATAATAACTATCGTAATAATAATAACTATCGTAATAATAATAACTATCGTAATAATAAATTATCGTATTAATAATAATAATAATTAATTATTATTATTATCTTAATCATTATCGTAAAAATAACTATCGTAAAAATAACTATCGTAAAAATAACTATCGTAAAAATAACTATCGTAAAAATAACTATCGTAAAAATAACTATCGTAAAATAACTATCGTAATAATAACTATCGTAATAATAACTATCGTAATAATAACTATCGTAATAATAACTATCGTAATAATAACTATCGT
This sequence comes from Diploptera punctata, assembly GCA_030220185.1. NCBI lineage: Eukaryota > Metazoa > Arthropoda > Insecta > Blattodea > Blaberidae > Diploptera > Diploptera punctata. Next base: position 307,993 of record JASPKZ010003793.1, read on the forward strand.
AATAATAACTATCGTAATAATAACTATCGTAATAATAACTATCGTAATAATAACTATCGTAATAATAACTATCGTAATAATAACTATCGTAATAATAACTATCGTAATAATAACTATCGTAATAATAACTATCGTAATAATAACTATCGTAATAATAACTATCGTAATAATAACTATCGTAATAATAACTATCGTAATAATAACTATCGTAATAATAACTATCGTAATAATAACTATCGTAATAATAACTATCGTAATAATAACTATCGTAATAATAACTATCGTAATAATAACTATCGTAATAATAACTATCGTAATAATAACTATCGTAATAATAACTATCGTAATAATAACTATCGTAATAATAACTATCGTAATAATAACTATCGTAATAATAACTATCGTAATAATAACTATCGTAATAATAACTATCGTAATAATAACTATCGTAATAATAACTATCGTAATAATAACTATCGTAATAATAACTATCGTAATAATAACTATCGTAATAATAACTGTCGTAATAATAACTGTCGTAATAATAACTGTCGCAATAATAACTGTCGCAATAATAACTGTCGCAATAATAACTGTCGCAATAATAACTGTCGCAATAATAACTGTCGCAATAATAACTGTCGCAATAATAACTGTCGCAATAATAACTGTCGCAATAATAACTGTCGCAATAATAACTGTCGCAATAATAACTGTCGCAATAATAACTGTCGCAATAATAACTGTCGCAATAATAACTGTCGCAATAATAACTGTCGCAATAATAACTGTCGCAATAATAACTGTCGCAATAATAACTGTCGCAATAATAACTGTCGCAATAATAACTGTCGCAATAATAACTGTCGCAATAATAACTGTCGCAATAATAACTGTCGCAATAATAACTGTCGCAATAATAACTGTCGCAATAATAACTGTCGCAATAATAACTGTCGCAATAATAACTGTCGCAATAATAACTGTCGCAATAATAACTGTCGCAATAATAACTGTCGCAATAATAACTGTCGCAATAATAACTGTCGCAATAATAACTGTCGCAATAATAACTATCGCAATAATAACTATCGCAATAATAACTATCGCAATAATAACTATCGCAATAATAACTATCGCAATAATAACTATCGCAATAATAACTATCGTAATAATAACTATCGTAATAATAATTATCGTAATAATAATTATCGTAATAATAATTATCGTAATAATAACTATCCTAATAATAACTATCCTAATAATAATTATCCTAATAATAAATATCGTAATAATAACTATCGTAATAATAACTATCGTAATAATAACTACGTAATAATAACTATCGTAATAATAACTATCGTAATAATAACTATCCTAATAATAACTATCCTAATAATAACTATCGCAATAATAACTATCGCAATAATAACTATCGCAATAATAACTATCGCAATAATAACTATCGTCATAATAATAATTATCGTAATAATAACTATCCTAATAATAACTATCCTAATAATAAATATCCTAATAATAAATATCGTAATAATAACTATCGTAATAATAACTATCGTAATAATAACTATCGTAATAATAATTATCCTAGTAATAACTATCGTAATAATAACTATCGCAATAATAACTATCGCAATAATAACTATCGCAATTATAACTATCGCAATAATAACTATCGCAATAATAACTATCGCAATAATAATTATCGCAATAATAACTATCGCAATAATAACTATCGTCATAATAATAATTATCGTAATAATAATAACTATCGTAATAATAACTTTCGTAATAATAATAACTATCGTAATGATAATAATAACTGTCGTGATAATAATAACTGTCGTGATAATAATAACTGTCGTAATAATAATTGTAATAATATCAATTGTAATAATAATAATTGTAATAATATCAATTGTAATAATATCAATTGTAATAATAACTACTGTAAAAATAATAATCGTAATAATAATAATTGTCGTAATTATAACTCTCGGAATAATAATAATTTTCGTAATAATAATAATTTTCGTAATAATAATTGTCGTAATAATAACTGTCGTAATAATAACTGTCGTAATAATAATTGTCGTAATAATAATTGTCGTAATAATAATTGATGTAAAATGATTGTCGTAATAATAATTGTCGTGATAATAATTGTCGTAATAATAATTGTCGTAATAATAATTGTCGTAATAATAATTATCGTAAAAAGAACTATCGTAATAATAATTATCCTAATAATAATTATCCTAATAATAATTAACCTAATAATAATTATCCTAATAATAATTATCGTAATAATAACTATCGCAATAATAATAATAATTATCGTAATAATAATAATTATCGTAATAATAATAAGTAGCTAATAATAATAACTAGCGAAATAATAATAACTAGCGTAATAATAATAACTAGCATAATAATAATTCTCGTATTAATAATAATTGTCGTAATAATAATAATTGTCGTAATACTATTAATTGTCGTAAAAACAGTAATTGACGTAATAATAATTGTCGTAATAATAATAATTGCCGTAATAATAATAATTGTCGTAAAAATAACTGTCGTAATAATAATTAGCGTAATAATAACTATCGTAATAATAAATATCGTGATAATAAATATCGTAATAATAACTATCGTCATAATAACTCTCGTAATAATAATAATCGTAATAATAATAACTATCGTAATAATAATAACTAGCATAAAAATAATATTTGTATTAATAATAATTGTCGTATTAATAATAATTGTCGTATTAATAATAATTGTCGTATTAATAATAATTGTCATATTAATAATAATTGTCATATTAATAATAATTGTCATATTAATAATAATTGTCGTAATAATTATTATAATAATTGTCGTAATAATTATTATAATAATTGCCGTAATAACAAGAAATGTCGTAATAATAATAATAATTGTCGTAATAACAAAAATGTAATAATAATAATAATAATAATTGTCGTACTAATAATAATTGACGTAATAATAATAGTTGTAATAATAATTATCATCGTAATAATTATCATAATAATAATAATAATAATAATAATAATAATAATTATAATAATAATAATCATAATAATAATAATGATAATAATCACTATAATAATCATCTCTATTCTATCTATCTTCGGGGTTTTACAGCTGCTGCCGTCTTCCCGTGCCAAACCTCCAAAGCCTACGATCTTGGGCATCTTCGATGCATAGCCCTCTAGCTTGCATTATTGTCTTCATGTTTTCCTTCCATGTTAACTTTGGTCTCCCTCTTTTCTTCTTTCTGTTCGGATGCCATTCATATAGTTGCTTCGGCCATCGCTCATCTTCCATTCTTAAAACATGTCCTAACCACTTTAATTCCTTCTCCTCAATTCTTTCACGTATTCTGCTTCCATTATGTTTCTAATTTAGACTTTCTGGCACTTCTGCGTAAATAATCCATTTCTAGAGCTATTAGTCTATTCTCGTAGTACTTATTGATTGTCCATACCTCACTTCCATACATTGCAACAGATTCCACCAATGTTTTACCAATATATTGTTTGTGTCTTTCCAAATATGCTTATTCCACCATATGGAATTTAACGATGATATTATTTTGCTACTCAATTTAATTCTATGTTTTATGTTCTCTTTGCCTATACCTTCAATATTGTCCATAATTATTCCCAAATATTTAGTTTGTTTCACTTGCTTTATTTGGATTCCATCTTCCAATACTAAGTTTTCTCTTTCATTGCTATTTATTGCCAGATATTCTGTTTTTTGTAAATTTACTGTGAGACCCCATGATTCATATGTGCTTTTCAACCTTTTTATCATGAATTCCATATCAAATTTGTCTTGCGCTAAAACCAGTTGATCATCGGCAAATTGTAATGTCAGAAAAAATCTGTTGCCCATACCTTTGCAGCTTTGTTTCCATTTCATTAAAATAAATTCTACATAAATATTAAATAAAATTGTTGATAGACTGCACCCTTGTTTCAATCCCTTTGTGGTTTTTATAGGATTAGACATTATATTTCCAATTTTAACATAAGCGGAGTTATCTTTATAGATTTGTTTAATAATTTCTATTAGGTTTCTATCAATATTGTATTTGTCCAATACTTCCCATAATTTGTTCCTCGGAATTGTGTCATAAGCTTTCTCTAAGTCTATCATTGTCAAATGGGTTTCTTCTGCAACTGCAGTCCGTTTTTCAATTAACTGTTGTATTGCAAATATATTGTCAACACATGACCTTCCTGGTTTGAATCCATTTTGATCTTCTCCTAATTTGTCTTTAATATCTTTTTGTAACTTTGTTTTTAATAATAATCATAATAATAATTATAATAATCAAAATAATAATTATCATGATAATAATAATTATAATAATGATAATGATAATAATTATAATAATGATAATAATTATAATAATGATAATAATAATGCTTTATTTAAGCTGGCAGAGTTAACGCCATAAGGCCTTCTCTTCCACTCAACCAGCCAATAATAAAATTTTACAAAAATTACATACCGTACTTACTTTTCTAACAGGTAGGTAGTAATTTAATTAGCCAAGCTCTTCAACCTTGAAATAGTTTTATGACAAAATTGTATTTACATGCTGTGTAATTTGTAAATTTATAGGCTAAAACACATATTGAAAGAAGAATTTTTTAAAGAAAAAAAAAGTTTTGCATGAACCAGTATTAGGACCCAAGATCAATAGAAGTGAGATGCCTAGATAGCGTAATTAGTTAGAACGCCAGCACGTAGAACTAGATATTTTGAAATATATACTGTTTTTCGAAGAGAAAAACGTTTTGCCTGAACCAGGATTTGAACGCAAGATCTCCCTCTAGAAGTGAGATGCCAAGATACCACAATTTATTAGTGCATTGGGACATAGAAGTAGACATATTGAACGATAAATTAGTTTTTTTAGAACAAGATTTTTGCATGAACCGGGATGATGTCTGTATAGCACAATCGGTTAGTGCGCTAGCACTTACAAGTAGAGATGTTAAAAGATATATATTTTTAAGATTTTTTTTTCCATGAACCGGGTCGATTGAAGGTCAGGGGGATCTGACAGTGCTGCTTTACCTCGTTCTGCCGCTGACATTCTGTTAACCCGATGACTGATAGTACTCTTATCAACTGCTTGATAGATAGACTTTTCTTAAGCGCCTATGAATATTTGAAATGGTTTCCTGCTCCGCAGAAATAAATTCGATCACAGTTCTCTGCTTTGTACGTGTTTCACGAGAAGCTGCCAGTTTAAACTAAAGTACATCACAACCATCTGTCGGAAAACAATTAAACATCATGACGTTATAAAGCAGGTCTGTTAATAAGTGCTCCTATTCAACACTATGTCGGATAAGCTGACAAGGTAAGACAGTGCTATTCATTGGGAGTTCAACTGCTTGCGGGTAGGAGTGGGAATCGCCCTTCACGCCTATTATGTACTTATTAACATCCTTGTTATAAAGGACAGATTGAATATATGTTCTGTAAAGTTTCGTTCACTAGCAATGAAAGGCAATCAAGAACTAAAATTTTGTGCATTACTTATTGAATGACCTAGCAATTTAAATTACCTATTTGACGCAATAAAATACATTCTGACTTAAAATAAATAACTCAACAAATAAATGATGAATATAAAAATGTCAATATCGTTTAATGAAACGAATAAAATTTCCATCCATAGTGAACATTCCACAGCGTTTCACATGTAGAATCTACTTGGTGTGAGTTAAGACGAGTCACAAGTTATTGGAATAATAAAACTGGCTTTGAGAGAATTACTGTTCAAGTCTCATTGTTTCTAGTCAGGCGTTTCTCTTTATTATTTTTCTAAAGCGTCGCCAACTTGTTAAAAGTTTGGTAATGGCGTCTCAAATCGTTCAAGTTTAGAAACTATAAAATGAAACGTAGCAAGACATAAACAACAAGTACAATTTTCTGCAACTCTAAAGCAACAAGAGCTTGAAGAACATCTTCAGTTTCACGGAATAAGTCATGAGGCTCATTTCATTTCCTAAACGTCAAGCCTGTTATTTCCATCTTAGACATGGTCTACCGATCTTTTTTCTTCCTGCGGGTTCTTAATTAGAATAACAAAGAATAAACATACATTATATTCAACTTTTATAAGATTCATGATGTGTTCCGTTGAGGTATTATTCAAAACTAATATAAAATTATGGAATATTCACCTGAAAGGTCCGTCTCCTCAACTTAATCAATCATTTAACTGTAGCGCTTTCGGGACTTGTCCCATCATCGGCAGGATTCAAAACTGGTGTTTTACTGAAGATCTGGTAGAGGGGGTTGCATGTATTGGGTTCGTTTTCGTTTATCAGACTGTCGTTGTTGTGAGCTGCTTTTAAGATTTCCATCTCTTCGAGTACGTTTATCTTCGCTGGATTATTTTCTCTGTGCATTACTGTTAGGGTGTTTTCAATATTTTACATGCGATGTCATTCATGGATAACGTGTTTTGCATAGCTTGGTTTCACTTCTGCGTGAATGAAGTCTCGAAAATGTTCTTTGAATCTGATGTTAACTAATTACTAACATCGTTTATCGGGCTGTCGTTGTTGTGAGCTGCTTTTATGATTTCCATCTCTTCGAGTACGTTTATCTCCGCTGGATTATTTTCTCTGCGCATTACTGTCAGGGTGTTTTCAATATTTAACATGCGATGTCCTTCATGGATAACGTGTTTTGCATAGCTTGATTTCCCTTCTGCGTGAATGAAGTCTCGAAAATGTTCTTTGAATCTGATGTTAGTAATTAGTTAACATCAGATTTAAAGAACATTTTCGAGACTTCATTCACGCATAAGGGAAATCAAGCTATGCAAAACACGTTATCCATGAAGGACATCGCATGTTAAATATTGAAAACACCCTAACAGTAATGCACAGATAAAATAATCCAGCGAAGATAAACGTACTCGAAGAGATGGAAATCATAAAAGCAGCTCACAACAACGACAGCCTGATAAACGAAAACGAACCCAATACATGCAACCCCCTCTACCAGATCTTCAGTGAAACACCAGTTTTGAATCCTGCCGATGATGGAACAAGTCCCGAAAGCGCTACAGTTAAATGATTAATTAAGTTGAGGAGACGGACCTTTCAGGTGAATATTCCATAATTTTATATACATTATATTCACAAACGAATCTTTATAAACATTAATAATACAATTATTGAGTAATTTCTATTTATAATTAATGACAGAAAGAAAACAGATATACAATTCCAGGAGCAAATTCAAAATAAAAAGAAAATACACTCAGACATATAAAAAATAATTCAAAAGGGAATAAAATAAGGTAATATAAATGTCAATACAAACTAAAGAAATAAATTAACCCATTGGAGACTTTTAACGAGTCTCCCTCGTGAGCAGGTACTAAGTCCAAACAGCTCCTCCACGAGCTAGACTCGTTGTTGTGTTATAACCCCCACTGTAAGACGTTAGGTGTTTTAGTGGTTTAAATTTTCGGTTCACCATCAGTAAAATTTGTTGTTTGTTTATGTAAAGTAAATATGTATAGGCCTAGTGTATTGTATAATTTATTTTAGTTATTATTTATAGAATAGTAGACTATAGTTGTAGGCATTTATTACGGTAAAATATAAGTGAATATAAATTCAGTGCTTATTTGTTAAAATTAATAGTTTTAAATTTAATTTTTTTCCTTGCAATATGTGCGTAAATAGAAGAGAACGTATTGCTTTTGAGAAACTAAGTGAAGTAGTGGATGAAATGTTATGTGACAGTGATCGTAGTGAATTATCATGAAACGAAGATTCGGACGATGAAATAATATACAGTGACAACGTAACCGTGCATGCTACTGATGGTAGAAATATTAGGTGAGTTTCGTCCAGTTTTTATCTATAGTATTTTATAATTTACAGGTCGATATATAACTATGATAATTAAAGAATATACGAAGAACTTTTCCTGATTTGATAATGTATAGGTCTATGCTTATTTTATTTCATATATTTATTTTTATTATGTACAGTATTATATTGCGTTTGTTATTTTTTTCGGTCTTGTTTGAACATATGATTTGTGTTTACTTTCAAGGCAATGTCCGAGAACTTTTACAAAAAGATGGTTTTTGAATTGTTTGTCAACTTTCACAGCCTTGAAAATAACAAAACATAACGGTTTACAATGCACAAAAGAGGGTAGCAGGTAGGCCACATTTCTTTGCTATTCGTAAAAGTACAAGATACTAAAAGAAATTCAGGGGTAAACAAAATATCTGAAAACATAAGTGATAGAACACAGTATGTGTATTTTGTATTCTGATTTAAAGTCTAGCGCAGCCGGAGTAGCGGTGAGGAGATTTAAATGGGTTCCCAGTGAACATGCTAGGCGCTTTAAACGTGTCTCCAGTGGGTTAACGTTAGTATTATTCTCTCAAAAGGTTAAAATATTAAATTTTGTAACTAAAATATCAGTTTTCATCCACAACGGATGTCGGATGAACAGTGGCTTAAACAGGTGTTAGATTGGTGGTACCAGGCAGAAGGAATAGGGGGAGAAGTAGAAGAACATGGTATGAGGGAATATATGATGCCATGATGTAGAGAGGTATGGAAGAAGGACAATGGGAAGGTAGTATCTCTAAAAAGCAGAAATTAAGGGCGAACTGCTGTAAAGTGGAAAGCCTGTATTAAGTAAGTAAATATCAGTTTTTTTTCAACAAATTAAAATTAATTAAAATAGTGAAGGTCTTTCAGAACTTCTTGTTCCATTCTCAGCATCTGGGTACGTACTAGGTAATGTTATATGATTATATTGTAGAGGGGGTTGAGATAGTTGAGCGTTGCCGTTCAGCAGGTTTTTTATTTCTTACTTCGTTCTGTATTTATATTTCTTCCAGGATGTTTTTTGGTTATTAAGCTCTCTGCCTACTACTGATAATGTGTTGTCATCGTGATAAACTGATGACCTGCAGTTATGACGTGTTTTGCAAAGCTTGCTTTTCCTTCATTAAATTTAAAGTCTCTGAAATGTATCTCATATTAAAATTTCTGGTACAAATTTTAATATTTCATTTTTTTTACATAACCTCAAAAGTGGTTCAGAATGAATTATACAATTATTCTCCTAACTCACTCTAGGCCTATCTACTGGGCGCTTTCCCTTTATGGCCTCCTTTCATCTCCCATTTGTGCCACATGTCATAATCATCGTAGCATGCGATACTTAATTATTATTATTACAGGGTATCTGGTTTCCCATAAACTTCATGTAGCTCACTGTTATGTAGTCTTCTCCATTCACCTGCCTGATCGTCTCTCCTTGGTCCAAAAATTACGACACAAGTTATTAAATAATCCCTTCACTAAAATTGAATTTTATAATATGATAGGATGTTGCTTGCTGCTATAACTTTTTCGAGTTAAGTTCCAGTTGTAATATAAACAAAGCAGACGTAAGACTGCATTTTCAATGGTCGAACAACGATTTTACCTTTAAGCGTGTAAGAAAATGTAGAAATATATAAAATTAAAATAATAAAAATAAATATATATATATTATCTATCACGTGTCTATATAAGTTGTATGGGAGATTCTTAAAATATGCTCGTGTAATTACAATTTTAATAGATTAAAAACGCATTGTTATATTCTTACACATGCGCAATGTTGGATACATTGGAATTTCAGTTGTTTAAAGTGGCCGCTTCTGTATAATAATAAAACATTGGAAAATAAAACGTTTGAAAAGCTGAGAGAACAAATTAATTTAATTTTTTTTAAATAGTTCAGTGAAAAATATATTATATTAGCCATTACAGATGTGGTGAAAATAACTGTAGAATTTACAGGTGAGTCAGGATATTCTGCTCATAATGAAAATGTAAATAAATGACTTCTATTGACATTATGAAAAAAAAAAGCGTAAACGACTGAGTCGTTAGGCCCATATATATTTTTTTTAGATATAAAAATATATAAGAAATGGGGGATTTCCTAATTATTGGTACCATCTTATATTCTAATCAGTATTATTTCCCGTAAAAATATGTTGTTTACTAAGGACAATGTTCCTATCGACGACTGTTCCGTGCATAATTCAGTCACATTGAGGTTAAAATTAGCACCACGGGTCCCCAATAACCATTAAATGTCGGCTAAAATATAGTTCACAGACGAAGTCTATGAAAAGAATAGGAATTCATTAGTCAGCACATCATATCAGGAGGGATTGTACTATAGCTTACCTTATCATTAGAAGGTTAGCGGGCGTGCCAGTTCCGAGTGTGATGAACAATCCTCACTACTATTTTCACTATTGTCTTCCTCTCCACTCGAATCCATTCATCCTAATGATATCCATCACATCTTCCATTAATCCATCCTTTTTCCAGATGTTCCTCCTCCAGAGACCTAACGTGACTGACGTAGCCCTCCCAATCTGTCAGTGTGATTGAGTTCACCGCACTTTCAGTCAATTCCTGTAGTCTTGTTAGGACAGGTCACCAGTAACATTATTTTCTCTAACATATCTTTTTATTGCACCCCATGCCAGTTCTATTGCATTGAGTTCGCACATATAGGGAGGCAATCGAAGAGCTATGTGTCCTTGCATTCCTATAAGTCTATCGATATGATATGATTTTTCTTTCTTTTTTTAATTTCTTCAAGGACTTTGGGAGCTGTCGCAACTATCTACTTTTTCTGATAAAAGTCCCTAATTATATCTCGAATTGCTCTTGTATCAAACTTGTCACGATGAGATTTATGTCCCTCAGCCCGAGGTCTTTTTTTTTTCTGGAGTACATAATGAAATTTCACCAGCCACAACACCCTCCTTTCTTATATTGGATACACTGTGTTCTCATAAACCACACTATTTAGCAACACGTTTATTTATTTATTTTTTTTTTTTTGGGAAATTAAATATATCAGTTCTCCTGATCTCGATTCTTCGTCACACACTTTAATAACATTTTTAATCATCTCCCTTGCCTCGCTGTGAATAGTTCGCCCTTTCTTACGAGACATTATTAAAACTAAAGTAAATATTAGGCACTGTAACTAAACTAAAAAAAGAAATGTAACTATACAAAGTACATAAAAGTATAAATATGTAGAATGCGCCCAAAATAAACCACACAGATACGTGACATATGATGACTGTGCCTTTTATCAGTAGGCGGGTTGGTATTTTATCGCATGCTATGCCCTCTCACCTTTCGTCCCGCGCTTTCATTCACCTCATCGGCGAACTATAGCTGTTGCAAGTTTCTTTACACTGCGACTGGAACTTATCTCGGAAATGGTATATATATCATATCAGCTCTTAGAGTGATCATAACATAAACAAATGCCAATTGTATCCTTCCGCCATTCGCGCCACAATTACTGTCAAATTTACAGTCAACACTTGTATATAAGACATATGATCGTTGAATGGAGTAGATTACAAGAAAGCTGATGAGAATTTTCACTGAACTTGTGAAACACATGTAAAATAACTGTTATTTGAACACTAGCTAGTCAAAGGCTTGCCAGACTTGTGTTTAAAAAATGTAGATGACGACGCAGCAACAGAAGCCAACTTCAGCCATTTTGTTGAATCAGAATCGACTGAAGCATGACTCAAATGCTTCATGCATATGTAATGAGCTATTTTAAGTTGCAATTATTGATTAGGTATATTTTAGAACATTTTCTATGTTTTGAATATTATTATTTTCATTCACGAATAATGTTGACAAGTATATTCAGTGGTCACATTTTTAATTTAATGAAGGGAACTAATTTTTTGCTACTTATTGCTTCTACAACGTACGTTGATGTCATAACCAATGAAAAGCGATCAGGTCACATGGTTTTGTTTTGATGAAGATCACTTTAGGAGCGAATAGACTTTATGCTAAGTTATATCTATAAGGACTAACCTCTAACCAGGGAATAAAAAAATGATTTATTTAATGATTGAAAGTGACCAGTGAGAATGAATGTGTTGGGTGTCACGTGAAGCAAGACTGTCCGCCCACTTGGCGTGATCGCGTAATCTGCGTGATCGCACAGCCATGTAGGCGGACAATCCATCCATCAGGTGTGACCAACTAGAAACATGGGTTCTCTCTGCCACGTGCAAATTAAACAAAAAGTGTCACTTCATTAATTGTTATAATGCATCTCTCTCTCCTTCCCTCCCACCATTTTCTCTCTTTTACACTACTCTAGTTTAACCTCTCCCTTTTTAAGAACTTTTAGTGATGGTTATTTTTTTAGCCGTAGCCTGTCCCAAGCCAGGTTGAAAAAGGGTGAGGGGTGTAACACCTCGTAAACAAACCTTGGTTCAGCCTGCCCAACTGATAGTATCTTGTGAAGGCCAGGGTTACCGTAAAGACCTTAACGGCAGATACAGCGGAGGAGTTATTCGGTATGATGTACTTGCCGGAAGAGGCAACTATACATCTACTGCCTTGTAGATTAACGTTTGTTCGTTGAAGGCTTGAAGAAGAACACCTCGAACAACAATGGTCCTCCAAGTGGGGTAGGGGTTGATGCATTAGGCCAGCTCCCTATTCATCATTAAAACAAGTAATTGCTAAAAAGTCCGAAACTTTGGAATGGAAAGGAAAGAGAGGTCGACCTAGATTTAAATGGACGGATTATATAAGAGGAGGTATGAGGGAAATAGGTCTGGAGATAGGGAATAATGGAGAAATAAGATAAAAATTAAATACGCTTTGGGCACATGAAGATGTTTCATTACATTGTAAACCTGTTTATAAATATAAATATATTTTTATACTCTGCCAGAACTCATAGATAATATCACGGCTCAAATGACATGCTATATGTCTAAGAAATCAACAACACATTATACTCTATAAAACCTGAGTGCGGAGAAATAGTACCGAATTGTGAAGTTATAATTCGCGCACTGTTATTGTATAGCTGGCTTAACTTGGCAGAGAGAGAGATGCAAGGGTAGATCTTTGGCCACTTTTAGTCCAGATACAAAAGAAAGAACCCACCCTGTGTCAGTTTTCCTCTTCCCCCTTGCCCCTATTAACATCTGGTGAAGAAACACCGACAACACAGGTGTGAGTGAGAGAGGTGAGTACAGTTGTCTCCATTCTACAAATTTCTCGTAAAGTTAAACCAGAGAGACTATACCCAGCAGTTGAGGACCGTTACTTATCGTCTTATAGCCTAAGAGCAACATCTCCTTCTACATTTTAATATTGTGAGGAGTGAAAGAAAGCGATGTTTCTGTTTATATCAGTATTGAGATAGTTCCTGTCGTGTGCAACTAACTAACTGGCAGTATCGATCCCTTAAATTCATGGCCGCGCAGACATAAGATCTCCAGACTTCCCTTTCCTGAGCTAATGTGTTCCAATCATCTCCTGTATATTCTACTTCCCTCAAATCATGGTTAATATTATTGTCCCACATGATTTTTGGTCTACCAACTGGGTGTTTCACCTCTGGTTTTCTACAATAAGCTTCCATGCCCCTCTTTCATTTCCCATTCGCGTGCAATACGCGATGATTTAAATGTGACTCCTGTTGTCCCAACTTCTCTAAAAAAGTTAAACTGAAAATATATTAAGTTATTCTCCCAGTTATATTATATGGATGCGAAACATGGACCCACACATTAAAAGAGGAGAAAATTTTACGGTTTTTTGAGAATGAAGTTTTAGAAAATGTTTTGGATCAAAGAGAGGTAAGCAGACAGGTGAATAGAAAAGACTACATAATAGTGAGCTACGTGAGCTTCATAAGTAACCAGATATAATGAGTCGAGTTTCGTAGATTGCGATGGGTATGTCATGTAGCTCGAATGAGGAATGAAAGAGGGGCATGGGAGCTTACTTGTAGTATAACCAGAGGGGAAAAAGTCCAGTTGTTAGGACAAAAATGTTGTGGGGAATAGCATTAACCATAATTTGAGGAAATAGATGATACGGGGATGATTAGAAAACATTAGTTCAGGATAGGGATGTGTGGAGAGCTTATGTCGGCGCGGCTATGAACTTACGGGTTCGACAGTTCCAGTGAGATAGTTTGTTATTGTTATAGACTTAGTTAATTTGTGTTTAAATTCTGTAAAATTTGATCTAAACTACTTCCACCCAAAAAATAGGCAAAAATGATAACAAAGAATACATTTAATCTAGTGTTTCATTTTGTTAAGTAATTTCGATTTAACAAAGGAGACCCTCAATAATATTAGAAAAAAGGGAATTGTCAATAAAGTCGTGGTGAGTATATTGCACATAATCTTCAGTCACTCATGCTATGAGGATATTGCAGACCTCAAATCTGTAATCCATATGATGGCCAGAGGGTAAAGAAAGGGAGATTTGTGGGGGGAGCAGATTGATTGTTCTTAAAGTAGTCGGAGAAATGTGCAAACAAGAAAGAGGAGAGAATAATGGGATGAGGAGGCTTTACACTGATGCACTTTATGTAACATGGAATAGGCCGGTTGGACCACGAATGACCGGAAAACAAGAGGCCGCAATAAATCCGGGCAACCGGAAATTGAGCAAGCAAATTTACACCGGAGGATCCCTCCCTATTTACTTCACCCTCCCGCAAGCAATAAAAACTACCCCACATTTTTTTAAGCTACGTCGATTCTGAGCTCTAGAATGTAATTTTCGATCTAAAACTCTCATACTGAGCAATGCAGATAGTAGAATGTGATTAAATGCAGTGCAAAATGATTTAACTCTTGAATTCCCTATGTATCCTGTAAGGTACATCAATTGTTTTAATTTATCCAATAGTTTTAGAATATATTTAGAATATATATCTAATATTTTTTAAATGTATCTAATGTTTCTAGAAATAAATGAAATAAATATTAAAACAGTGGAATATTTTAAGTATTTCTTCTTCTTCTTCTTCTTCTTCTTCCGTTTGCAGTATTGGGTGATGATGCCCGTTCTGCGACTACAAAAACTGATGTTTCCATCGGTTGAAGTATTTGGGATCAATAATTCAAAAAGATGGATCATCTGAGTTAGACATCGAAAAAAGAATAATAGAAACAAAGAAAGTTATTGGCATATTAAATTATACATTATGGAGTAAGCATATAATCAAGAGGACTAAATTATTAACATACAACACAATTGTGAAGAATGTTTTATGATATGGTGCGGAAACATGGATGTTCAAGCAAAAAACACAGAAATGAATTATTAGTCACAGAAATGGACTTTTAAGAAGATCGACAAGAATATAAAAATTAGACAAAATAAAAAATAACACAATAAGAAAAATTATGAATGTAGGAAAGGATATTATACAAGAGACTGAAGAAATCCAACTAAGATGGTATGGACATATAATGAGAAGGAGGGACGTAGAAACAAACAAACAAGAATTGAAATGGATACCTCCTGCAAAAGGGAAAAGTGGTAGAGCAAAGCCAGCGTGGATAAGGAGCATTTAAGACAACATGAAGAAGAGAAATATGACAGAAACAGACGTCGGGAAGGGTGGAAGAAAAAATTGTACATTTTGGTTGAGGATAGGCTACATGTGTGTATATAACAGAAACAATCCTGAAATAAATAAAAATATATCTTATATATAACAATTAATGTTTGTTGTTTGTTCGTACTTTATGCGCGGCCATACCGTTGATCCGATTGTGATGGGGTCTTTTTGCAAAATGTTCAGAAGATTCCCGGGATGAACATAGGCTATATGAGAATTGTGATATTCAACTCCTGCACCCTTAAAATCGCCCTTTGTAGTGCAAAACGTGAAAAAAGTAACTGTTAGGGCTCTTAAATGTCTTACGCTGCCTAAACCATAAGAAATACACAAAATTAATGTACACAGAATTGAATATCTCAAAAAGCTCTACAAAAAAGTCAGCGACAGCATATGTTTATCTCTTACGGATAACTCACAACCATTTTTGACTTTAATTGATCCCAAGAGAATAATACCCATTCGGGTGAACGTTTCATCTTTATTATTGATACCAAGAGTCCCACGCCGTAGCCGAGTGGTTAAGGCAAGAAGTCTTGGCGCAGAACTACGGGATTTACGCTGGTTCGAGTCTCCACGGGGAATCTCGGCCAGTATGGGACCGGTGCACAGTGCGCCAGTAGCTGGAAAATACTATTTTCACTCGCCCGCTTCAATTTATCTTTTTTTTTTCACTCTAATATAATAGTTATATGACGGTTCTTAGTAATACTTTTATAATAATACTTTATTTATTCTGGCAGAGTTAAGGCCATAAGGCGCTCTCTTCTTAACTTATCTGCAGAGGAGGGTACAATTCTAATGTAAAAAAAGTAGCTCTTTGGACGCTTAAATGGCTTACGCTGCCTAAAACCATAACAAATACACAAATTAATGTACACAGAATTTAACATCTAAAAAGCAACCCAAAAAAGTAGAGTATAACAGCGCACGGCTGGTGGCAAAAATATATTAACATTTATTTAGGAGTAGCAGCGCACGCCGGGTATTAGCTAGTTTCTAATAAAATATAAGTAAGCTAATGATAATAAATTACTGAAATGTGCGTGGAATTTCACAATATACGGTAATTGATAATAACAGTTATACCGATTTCGTATTCAGTGAGATCCGCCACATTTATGTAACTGATACGAGAAATTACTGTTTTGTCAATTTAAGGGCTGATAATATATCCTTAATATACTAGGAAAAAACTGAAGAAGTTTCCTACCCAGAGGACCCAGAGAAGAAAGTGGACAAGTTTCGCGTACAATGCGACAAGCGGCGCTAGTGTAGAACAAATAACAAAATCTATTTTTTTTTTCGATTTTTTTCTGGTACTAATATGAAATTCAACGCCGTCTGGTGGTAAAATCATGAATTATAATTATACAACGCCACCTGGTGAATACTCATGGAATTGAACTTTTATAGGAATAAATAACATTTTAATTTATCTTAAATTATGGAAATATTTGTACCCAGCCTCTCAGACCTAAAGTTGTTTTGTTAAATTTTAACAGAAAGGAAGGATGGAAATAAATAAAAGATGTTAATTTAAAATTCAAAGACGTGCATTATGAGCTCTTTTAAATATATACAATTGACCTACCCCGTTATTCTCATACATAATTTATACGATATTTATTAAAGAACTTTGTCATACATCTAAAATCCATGTCATACATCTGAAATCCATTATAAAGTCATTCACATTTTCTAAATGTTTATTAGAAATGGCTGTACACTAACATTACTCTTCCTAACCTAACAAATCTTAGAATTTTACCACTTCTAGAAGGTTTATGTTTGAAAATAGATTCACATTAAAAACGTAAACAAGTTTTAATTTACTTACAAATTAGAGTAAAATAAAATCTAAGTAATGATTTTTGACTTTCGATAATATATAATTTGTACAGTGCCGTCTACATAGAACGAAAGGATAGCAGTTAAAAATTTCAATTTACAAAATGGCTAATTTCCCATAATCCCGAGTGAACACGCCGTGTGCCTTGCATTTGTTTCATTCAGTTACATATTCTGTTACTACGAATGAGCACTACCTTTGTAGTTTGCTCATTGTAGTTCATCGTAAACGACCGAACATTTTTAGATGTCACTGTACTCAGTTTTCCCTCTATTCGGGTGCTCTGTTGTTTCCTATAGGAGTAAGAGGATTCAAACCTTTGAAACCACCGAAACTTCAAGACTTATCAATGAAGTCATTGATAAAGTAGTTGAAAAACTAGTTCAATGGTCCTCATGATTGACCTGGATTACAACGAAAGAACTTTTCTAATTGAGTGCATATGAAAATAGGACGTTACCTTACCTTCCTTCAAAAGGTGATTCCGCCGGCCTATTCGCCATAAAGCTGATCGTTTCGACTTATTTTTGTTTTAATTCATTTTTCAAATTATTTTTATTATACTTTATTAAATTCCAACCACTCTGCTAAGGTTTTCGGTGGTTTCCCTTAGCGCTTAGACAAATGTCGGAGTGATTCCGTAAAGTTCACTAGTAAATTTCGAATTCCTAAAATTTATTTCCAAAATTTTAAATTTCGCAGCAGATCAGTTTAACCTGAAAGGAGCCGTTTCTGGTTTGGCACGTAGTCCTCCCGATTTTGTCCCTTCGGGGATTGGCGGTGGCCGTGGTGGTTGAGGTTTTCCTCTTGGCGATCTAGAACATCAACTAATGACAAACGCCAAGGCTTGCTGATGTCGGACCACTGGATCTTTGTCTCCTAATCTACGGCTAGTTACATCGTAGACTGGCGGCAGGATTATTTCTCTACTTCAACGACGAATATTTATATATAGATAAATGGGCTGAAGAAGTCATATAAGACCCTAAAGAAGCCGGAAGTGACAGGCCACGGGCCCTGCATGTTAATACCGCTTGGCTGCCGAGTGAGCGACCGGGTCAAACTGAGCGAGCGCTCGGCTGACCGGTGGAGAACGTAAATGGTACATAAAGGGTGGTCCTGCACTTCCAACCACATTGGATTTGATTGGATTGGAGTGGATTTTATTGATATTTTGTTTCCACTGCGCAGTGCTTGGTCATCCATGCTATTCCTGTTTGACGATTGTCCTTTAAAATTGACGTAATACAACTCTAGTCCCAGTTATTTAAATGTGTAGGACCGGCAGTGAAAACAAAATAAAGTAAATTTATAAAATATTGCCATGCATTGTGTAATTCGATACAGATTTAAGTACCATCTACTCGTTCGTTTTCTATTGCTTTATTAATAGTATTAAATACAATAAACTACTGTGCTTATAGGCTACATTGCCAATTTAAAGGTTAAACGGATTTCGGAATGGAAGCGAAGTTACGGATGTCGAAAATAAGAAGAAATCTTTAACATTTTCACAGGATTTTTTATTTTAAAAAGTTATACATATTTTTTTTTCATAAATTAAAGTTATATCATAGCGATCTAGCCATAAGAAATGTGAACCTCTAAAATCAAACTTTGTTCAAAGATAGAAATATTTTTCACGGTGAGTTTACTTCACACATGTCAATCAGCAGCAGGCTTGGAGCACCCAAAAGTATCTAAAATATCTGATATTAAACCAAATAAATGAAAGAAAAATGAAAGAAAAATTAAATTTTGAAGTAACTGAAGTTGCTAAGACGGCCATAAGTTTTCAGAAAATTAACGTTTCTAAAAAAAAGCTAAGATTGAAAAAGGCTTTGAGAAAATGCCTTTATTATTTAGCCTATTTTAAAATAGTAAATACGTTACTACTCGTGTGTTTTTTAAAAACATTTTATATATGATGTGGTAAAATAATAAAAAATGCTTTGCCTTAGCCATTGTAAAAAAAAATGAATCTAAATCTTCATTCTAAGTTTTTAAAATATATTTGGCATCTTCCTGTGACCATATTTCAAAATTTCCCAGCCAGTCTCCATTCCTCTCTATTTTGCACGCCCATTTATCCAAGCCTATTACTTTATTGTTCGGGCAACTCTGTGTGTCCATATTAGCTTTGGTCTTCTCTCTTCCTTCTTTCTGTCGGATTCCATTCATAAATGTCTTCGGTAATGTGCCTTCGTAATCCGTTTCATATGACGAAACCAACTTAATATATTGTTTTAATAGTTTCTACTAGAGATCCTTGCACTTTCATATTTCCTCTTATTATTACTATTATTATTATTTTGTTATTAATATTGTCATTTATTATTATTATTATTATTATTATTATTATTATTATTATTATTAGTATTGAGGATAAACAGATTTTTGCTGACATTACAATTTGCTGATGATAAACTGGTTTTAGCTCAAGACAAATTTGATATGACATTCATGATAAAATGTTGAAAAACACATATGAATCATGGGGTCTCACAATAAATTTAAAAAAACAGAATATTTGGCAATAAATAGCAATTAAAGAGAAATTTTAATTTTGGGAGAAGGAATTCAAGTAAAGCAAGTGAAAGAAACTAAATATTTGGTGTGGATAACATTTAAGGTAGAGGCAGAGAGAACATAAAGCATAGAATTGAATTGAGTAGCAAAATAACATCGTCGTTAAATTCCATATTGTGGGATAAGCATTATTGGGAAGACACAAGAAAAATATTAGTGAAACATTGGTGGAATCTGTTCCAATATATGAAAGTGAGGTATGGACAATCAATAAGTACTAAAAGAATAGACTAATAGCTCTAGAAATGGATTATTTACGCAGAAGTTCCAGAAAGTCAAAATTAGAACAAGTCACAAATAATGAAATTAGAAGCATAATGGAAGCAGAAGAAAGTATAATTGAAAGAATTGAGGAGAAGGAATTGAAATGGTTAGGACATATTTTAAGAATGAAAGATGAGCGATGGCCGAAACTACTACAGTATATCAATGACAACCGATCAGAAAGTAGAAAAGAGGGAGACCAGAGTTAACATGGAAGGAAAACATGAGGATAATAATGCAAACAATAGGGCTAAACATTGAAGATGCCCAAGATGGTAGGCTTTGGAAGTTTGGCACAGGAAGACGGCAGCAGCTGTAAAAACCTGAAGATAGATTATTATGTATAACTGTAGGCTTTCACGGCCGGCGTCTTGATCCCTATTAGGTTCGTCTTCCGGGCATATAGGCCGTGGTCCAGTCGTTCTTCTACTCGACGTTTCGTCTACTGCTGCGGTAGACATCATCAGGAGATACTGCGTGCTCTCTGTGAACTCCTCAACAGTCGGCTGCAGACTGGACGAAACGTCGATGAAGAACGAGTAGAAGAACGACTGGACCACGGCCTATATGCCCGGAAGACGAACCTAATAGGGATCATAGATTTATTATTATTATTATTATTATTATTATTATTTTTAATCTTGTCTCTCCTCGAAATCCTTGCCGATCATCATCAGTAAAATAAATAAATAAATAAATAATAATAATAATAATAATAATAATAATAATAATTGTAATAATTGTATTTCAGGATTAAGTTTATTAGTCTAATCCGTCCTCATAGTTCTCTTTCCCTTATGTCCCCTTTTGGTTCCTCTGGGTTGTTAGTCCAATATAATTTTTAGAATTCTTTTTGGTGCTATTCTCTGTAGATGTTGGTACCAGATAAGCTATATTTTCTTTCTCTTACACATTCGTGCAGTTTCTTTGTATTTAGTGCTTCTCTCATTTCAGTATTTTCCGGTTCATCTAAAAATTGAATTTCGAGTACATACTGTACCTCAGCAACTTAATTTCTGTTGCATCCATTCTTCTTCCATGTGTTCTTCTAATAGATCTGGTTTCACTGTCATGCATTAAACAAGGTAACACCATTCTTTTTTAGAATTTGCGTTGTATATCTTTTCTTGTTTCAAGTCCTATTATTATTCTTTTAACAATTCCTCACGCAATGAAATGTTTGTATTTTATTAATCTGATCTTATTGATTATTTTTAGTGATATTTGCTAACATAATTTTTTTAAGTCTGAGATTTATCCAATTACTCTGTTATTTATAATAGTTATGATAACAATAATAAAAAATGTATAAATTATTGGCTTGATAACGAAATTGGGAAAATAATGTAATTTTAATACAAATATGCCTAGAGCTTAGTTATGTATTATAAAGTCTAACGAAGTGTTCAATAAGCTTATTTTATCTGTTTTCAGGAACAGTCTTGATGTAAGACGACAGGGAAATCCAGAGACGGTTATGCGAAACAGGGAAGGATGAAGTATAGTTTGATGTAAAGTAATAGTAAAGTGATCCCACAACAGGCCCGGAGGCCCTTGGGGTAGTAGGAGGTTAAGGCTCCCACTTTTTCTAGACAATCGGCACTTTACGTCAGCCGGGTTGTCAGCCCTGCGTGACGGCCGCCTTTACCCCCAGAACAAGCGTCTGTACTCATTTCCGTTAGAGGCGTGCTGCCAGAGGGTTTGGGTCAGTTTAAAAATCCTGACCCCAACGGGACTTGAACCCTCGACAATCCGGCTTGTAGCTCAGTGCCTTAACCACTACGCTAAGGCGTGTCCCCCCCATAGTTTGATGTTCAACGTAGGAATATGTAGACACTTAAATGATTGTTTACTAGTTTGTTTACTAGCCTTCTAGGCATTTCACATTGAGCATACCAAAATTAAATCAAGCGAATTGAAAATTTAGGAGAACCCTCACAGTTATCTGATAAATTAATATTCAACACCGTAATTGAGGCAAAAGGGCTCAACCCTTCAATATTACGTATATATATATATATGTTTACGAACATGAATCTACAAGACTAACTAAGTCTAACATGTTAATTAATTATCGTAAAACAATACAGGAATCAAATCTTGCCCGAGGAAACATTCCTGGTTGCTTGTTCCCCCTTGAGAAATGCCGACTGTCAAGATCATCTAAAAAGCTTTAACCTGCCTTTAAAGTCAATACCGTTTCAATTGCATTATTAACTACATGTTGCTTGCTTGCAGGAATCTTGACAACAAGGCTTGTTAACGAAAGGAAGTATTCTATAAAAAAAAAAGGAGTTTAATTTCCTTTCAATGTCTGTCTAGTTGTCAACGAACTCATTAGTGGACATGTGCGCAAGTTCAACTACTCAAGAAGACGGTGCAATTACTGCACTATACCATGTTCCAACATGATAGAAGTTTCCCGTACACTCACTCCAGCATTATTATTATTATTATTATTATTATTATTATTATTATTATTATTATTATTATTATTATTATTATTATCATTATCATTATTACCATTAGATAGATCATCGGTTGATTAATGTCTTTGACATCGTCCGTTTCCTAAAAGCCAATTTTGTCGGTCCATCCAATCTCCTGGTTGTAGATGTTTCTCCTTCATATATAAACATATTCCCTGACTCCAGGAGGTTTTAGGTCTTCCTCTGCTTCGTCTTCCATCAGGTTTCCATTCCAAAACAGATTTTGGTGTTATTATAATTATTATCATTATTATCATTATTAGCATTATTATTATTATACTTACTTACTCACTGGCACTATCGAACCCGTAGGTTCATGGCCGCGCGGACATAAGCTCTCCATATATCCCTATCCTGAGCTAATGCTTTCCAATCATTCCCTGTATAATCTACTTCCCTCAAATCATAGTTAATGTTGTTCTCCCACCTCATTCTTGGTCTACCAACTGGGCGTTTTCCCTCTGGCTTTCCTACAAGAAGCTTCCATGCACGTCTTTCATTCCCCATACGTGCAACATGTCCTGCCCATCGCAGTCTACGAGACTTAACTGTTATTATATCTGGCTTCCTATAAAGACCATGTAGTTCATTGTTATGTAGTCTTCTCCATTCACCTGTCTGTTCATCTCTCTTTGGTCCAAAAATGTTCCTAAGAACTTTATTCTCAAATACTCGTAATCTCCTTTCCTCCCTTAAAGTAAAGTCCATGTTTCGCACCCATATAATATAACTGGTAGAATAATAGTTTTATATATTTTCAGCTTAACGTCTTTTGAAAAGAGTTGGGACATCAAAAGTCTCTGCAATGCATAATAGCATGCATTTCCAGAATTGAGCCTATGTTTAATTTCTTTGTGCGTCTCATTCCTATTTGTGATTATTGTTCCTAGGTATTTGAATTCAGCCACTTCCTCAAAATTTCCCTCATTGTCATTAGCTGTCCATTTCCATTATATACTGAATTTCTACCTGTGACCACATATTTAGTTTTACTGATATTTACTTCCAGTCCTAATTTCTTAGTGTTACTCAATAGTGTGTGCGTGTTGGCCTTTAGTATCTCCTCGCTATCGGCCAATAGTACTACATCATCAGCATAAACTAACAGCTTATTAATACCATTGAGTTTTAAGCCTTCCTCATTCTCTAAAGATTTAATGGCATGCTCTAGTACAAAATTAAATAGTAGAGGAGATAGTGCATCTCCTTGCTTCAACCCATTCTGGATTTCAAAAGTGTCTGAAAATTGTTTGCTTACACGCACCCTACTATTTGAGCCATTTAGACACATTCGTATAAGTCTAACTAACTTTTTAGGAATTCCGAACTCCAGCAGGATACTATATAACTTCTCCCTCTTAATTGAATCATATGCTTTTTTGAAGTCTACATATAGTTGATGTACAGTGCCATTATATTCCCATTTCTTTTCTAAAATCTGTCTTATACTAAAATCTGATCTGTTGTAGACCTGTTTCTTCTAAATGCACATTGATGATCTCCTAGAATGTCATCAATGTAGGGAGTAAGTCTGCTTACTAATATATTGTAAGAATTTTGTATGAAGTTGAAAGTAATGAGATGCCCCTGTAGTTGTTGCAATCAGTTTTATCTCCTTTCTTATAAATTGGTACGATAATTGATTCCTTCCATTCATCTGGAAGAGCTTCTTTTTCCCAAATCATACTAAGCAACCAGCGTATCTTGTCCATCACTTTTTCTCCCCCTGATTTTATCAGTTCTGCTGGGATCTCATCTGAACCTGATGCTTTATACATCTTCAATTTTTCTATCGCCATTTCAACCTCTAATGCACTTGGCTCTGCGTCTAGCATTTCTGCTGTCTGTAACTTATCCTCCTCAATGTCCTGTTCTGTATGTACATTTAATAGCTGATTAAAGTAACTTTCCATCTATTTAATATACTCCTGGAATCTGCAATCATATCCCATTTTCATTTCGAATTATGTTTGTTCTAGCCTGAAACCCTTTCTTCTCTATACTAATTCCCTGATATAATTCTCTAATGTTCCTATTTTTTGCATTGATTTCAAGATCATTAATCTTCTCTCTCAAATATTCCCTCTTTTTACTCTTTAGTAACTTAGTGGTTTCCCGTCTAATACTACCCAATTGCTCTAAATTTACCTCATTTGGCTCGTGTAACCATTTAATTTTTGCTAGTTTTCTTTTCTTTATTATTATTATTATTGGACAGCTAATGACAAATGAGGGAAATTTTGAGGAAGTGGCTGAATTCAAATACCTAGGAACAATAATCACAAATAGGAATGAGATGCACAAAGAAATTAAACATAGGCTCAATTCTGGAAATGCATGCTATTATGCATTGCAGAGACTTTTGATGTCCCAACTCCTTTCAAGAAACGTTAAGCTGATAATATATAAAACTATTATTCTACCAGTTATATTATATGGGTGCGAAACATGGACTCTTACTTTCAGGGAGGAAAGGAGATTACGAGTATATGAGAATAAAGTTCTTAGGAAAATTTTTGGACCAAAGAGAGATGAACAGACAGGTGAATGGAGAAGACTACATAACAATGAACTACATGGTCTTTATAGGAAGCCAGATATAATAATAACAGTCAAGTCTCGTATACTGCGATGGGCAGGACATGTTGCACGTATGGGGAATGAAAGACGTGCATGGAAGCTTCTTGTAGGAAAGCCAGAGGAAAAACGCCCAGTTGGTAGACCAAGAATGAGGTGGGAGAACAGCATTAACTATGATTTGAGGGAAGTAGATTATACAGGGAATGATTTGAAAGCATTATCTCAGGATAGGGATGTATAGAGAGCTTATGTCCGCGCGGCCATGAACCTACGTGTTCGATAGTGCCAGTGAGTAAGTATTATTATTATTATTATTATTATTATTATTATTATTATTATTAAATATAGGAGACACTTTTAAAATTTTATAAAACAATGGCGTTTCAAACATTTCTATATGGATTGGAACACTGGGTCTTAACCAAAAACCAGGAACGAAGAGTAGAAACGTCAGAAATGAGGTTTCTGTGGAGTGTGGCTGGATATTCAATAACAGATCGAAAACGAAATGAAAATATACGAAGTGAACTAAATATATTGAAACTATTAGATAGAATTGCACAATACAGAGATGAATGGATAAACCACATCAATAGAATGGATAACAATAGAATTCCGAAACAGATTCTTCATTATAAACCACCAGGACGAAGAAATGTAGGAAGACCCAGTAAAAGAAGGACAGACCAATTCTAGCATGAGATCGGAGCAGACCTTAAGGTGTAGGCTAATCCTTGACGCTGATGAATAATAAATAATAATAATAATAATATAATCATAAAAGTTAATTTTACCTGGCAAATTTAAGGCCTTAAAGTCTTATCTCCCACTCAGTCATGCCAGATAAAATGTACGATAATTAGTCCTACACATAAATTACAATGAACATACATTATATATATATATATACAGGGTGCAACTAAATTCCCATTAGAGACTTTAAGGGCGTGTAATGGGCATGATGATGGTTACGTTTAGCATAGGAACTCGTGTCCGGAAACGTACCGTTTTCCCACTACACGCAAAAAGCAACAACACTTGTTCTCTCTGACGCTGCTTTTCGTCCACTTACAATAAGGGCTCTTTGTGACGACATTGATGTCTACAGAGATACGGTATCTCCATACCCTGTTCCGCTACACACGATCACCAATTCGTATTCCTGCAACATCCGCCGCAGCCATAATACAATCGATTACGCATTAAAGAGGACTTCTAGCATCCAAACTTCTCTCAAAAAAACGTAAAACTGAAGATATAAAAAGTATTATTTCTCCAGTTATATGAATGGGACACAAAGACTACTACATTGAGAAAGGAGAAAATATTACGGTTATTTAAAATAGGAAGAAAATTGGACCGAAGAGAGACGAGCAGAAAGGTGAATGGAGAAGACTGCTTAACAATGAGCAACTTGGTCTTTATGGAATTTCAGATGTAATAATAACCGTTAAGCCTCAATACTGCGATGTGCAGGACATGTAGCACGAATGGGGAATGAAAGAGAGCTATGGAATATTTTTGTTTGAAAAACAGAAGTAAGGCGGCATGTTTGGAGGTCAAGAATGAGGTGAGTGTATTACGTAATCTATGGTGTGTGGCAGGTAACAGGGGATATTTGGAAAATATTATCTCAAGGAAAGGAAGTGTGCTGATCTTACTTCCACTCGGCCATAAACCTCCCGGTTCGATAGTGCTTGTTAATTAGTTAGTATAACAGCAGAAATACATTTCTATCAACTCCAGCGACACAGACTCCAGAACTTGTGAGTTACGACCTCAGAGGCAATTACACAGCGTGACGTCAAACTATGCAGTTTATAATAAAACATTTAATTTTCATTCCAAAAATATTATTTTTTACTTCAAGATTGTTTCTGTTATTTACACAGGTAACCTCAATCAAAATATACAATTTTTTCTTCCACCCTTCCCGGTGTTCAGCTTCTGTCATATATTTCTTCTTCATGTTGTCATGAATTCCCTTTATCCACGTTGGCTTTGGTCTACCATGTTTCCCTTTTCCAGGAGATATCCATTCCAATACTTCTTTGTTTGTTTCTGTGTCCCTTTTTCTCATTATATGTCCATACCATCTTAGTTGAATTTCTTCGATCTCTTTACAATATCCTTTTCTACATTCATTATTTCTTTTATTGTATTATTTCTTACTTTATCGAATTTTGATATTCTTGCCGATCTTCTTGAAAAGTCAATTTATGTGACTAACAATTTATTTCTGTGTTTTTGCTTCAACGTCCATTTTCCTGCACCATATAATAAAATACTCTTCGCAATTATGTTACATATTAATAATTTAGTCCTCTTGATTATGTAAGGTGCGTTATATATATATAAATAAATATATATATATATATATATATATATATATATAATACATAACCACTCTGATTGCTACCATTTGTGCAGTTTTCTTTTGGATCGTCTTTTGTTTCCGTTGTATATACTAGCGTAGAGTTCATAACATCCGAGGTTATTAATCAAAAACCTTTGCCCGGGCCCATAGGAGGCAAAGATTGATTCATCTTTCTTTCCTAAACACTTAAACATGAATCAACAATAGTTCTCAAAACACTAGAGTAGATTTATGATTCTGATTTAAACTGAATGTATCATTATTGTTATTAATCATGAAAGCTAGACGGAAAATAAAGGAAGCTAGAATGATCTCCTAAATAAGTAAGTTTCAGTACAGGAATATCAAACAGCAGCATGCACATAAATAACTTGAACATTAACCAGGATATATATAAAAATGATGTTTAATATAAACAAGACGTCTGAAAGGGATGAAAAATATAACAAATGTAACTACTTGATCATTCTTCAACAAAAAGAAAAATAATAATAATCCTTAACATCACAAAACTATATCATACCTCACACCACATTCATGCCACGGTCCAAGCCAGGGTAGTCTTTCCCCGGTCCTCAGAACCAAAACTTAAACCACGCCACTCGCGGCTCCAGACGACGTTGTCTCAACTCAAAGTTCCGATCGAATGATAATGTTCTTGATGTGCATTGCGTATTTGAGCGTTCCGAGGCAGAAGGGGAGATGCGAAGCACAAACAGCGCAACAGGAGAGCCAAAAAGGAGAGTAGGGGTAGATGCATAGAGAAAGAATATTGGCATAGTTCACGAATCTTTCTGTTCAGGGAGGATAACGGCACTGCAGTAGCGAACCGAAAATCGCACTTTCGGTTCAATTATATGCTTACTCCATAAAATAGAATTTAATATGCCAATACCTTTCTTTGTCTTATTATTCTTTTTTCGATGTCTAAATCAGATGATCCATCAGTTTTGAATTATTGATCCCAAATACTTAAAATATTATTCTGTTCTACTTTGTTCCATTTATTTCTAATTCCTCGGAAAGATCTGTGATCATATATTGTGTTTTATTATAATTAATTGTTAAACCCCATCTTGAGTATTCTTCCTCTAGTTTCCTACACATATAGTTTGGATATTCACATCCTGAAGTGATTACCACTTGATCACCTGCGAATAATAAATTATGTATGTATTTATTCTCCTTTAATTTTAATCCCATTGGTTTACATTTCTTTGAGCATTCCTGTAATACATTATCTACGTATATTTTAAATAATGTCGGTGACATTGTGCACCCTTGTAATAACCCTTTTGTAGTTATCAACTCTTCTGTTAGTTCTGAGCCCATTTTAACTCTACATTTGTTATGAAAGTATATTTTTTTATTTGTGAGGGTCCCTAGCCAGGGTTACGCTTAAGACCCCAACGGCGGATGCAGCAGAGTAGGAGACCTACGGTAAATTGGAGACGGCGGATGAAGCAATAAAGGGTGGATCAGACTCTTAGCTGCAGTGAAAGCAACTGATCTATGGTGGATTCCAGAAAAAGTCTCTGGTTGTCCAGGTTGGGGGTTGATGCTATGGGCCAGCTCCTCATACATTGTAAAAAAAATGCTAAAAAACCAAAATATATATATCCTCGATTAGAAAAAAACATACAACGACAAAGCAAAAGAAATATGACAATGCATATACGATGTTGAAAATTTAATTTTGATAAACCGTATTATATAAGGATTATTCAATCTTGTAGAACAATCCTCTAAACAGTGTTTAATCCCTAATTTTATATAATTAAAAACCGATGCTATGCAGAAATCAAATACCTAATTCATTTTTCACTATCGAACTTGCAGGTTCATTGTACCGCAAAATATAAGCTCTCCAGACTATATTTCATGCTACGAGGACCAGAAGGCCCTTCCCCTCCTAAACAACTGCTGGCTTCATATCCACATGTGTTTAATCACGAAAGCGGACACTATAGGTGTCCCAATTTGGAACAGCTACTTACTGTAATTATCCAAATTTCTCACAATCCTGGGTGGGAACCGGACATGTACTGGGCGAAGTTCCATAAGAAAATGTCTTCCTTCGTGGAGACTCCAACCAGAGCAAGTCCCGTAGCTCTGCACCAAGGCAAACGGGGCGGGACTATTTCTCCATACATCCTGACCTAATATAATATTTCCCAATCATTCCCTGTATAATTGACCTCCCTCAAATCATGGTTAATATTATTCTCCCATCTCATTCTTGACCAGGCTCGAATAAACGTGGATAATCCTCATTAGAGAAAAATCTGTATTTCTATGATCGTGAATCATATCCAGGGTATGTTGGTTCAGCTAGCAACTTTGAACGCAAGACGAAAAATACAGGCCACATCAGACCTTTAAATGTCTAAATTATTTTTAGAAATTACTAATTTTATTTTATAATAATCAATTGAGTTGGTGTTTACTTGATGAAAATCCATATTTATTAATTAAATAAAAATAAAATGTAGTTTTATTTGATTTTCATATTTATTATATAATTCAGTGACAGCTGTTTCGGAACACTGTACCTTCTTCAGATATATTAACAAATTATGAATTGTGTTCCAACTGATCTAAGCAACAATACAACAAAAATTTAAATAAATATTGTTGTATTGTTGCTTAGATCAGTTGGAACACAATTCATAATTTGTTAACATGTCTGAAGAAGGTACAGTGTACCGAAACAGCTGTCACTGAATTATATAATAAATATGAAAATCAAATAAAACTACATTTTATTTTTATTTAATTAATTATTTTATAATGTTTATATTTTCAGAATGGATTCGCAACATTTACATGGTCCTTAAAGAGGTTAACAGCATGGATTCTTCGGTCGCAGTACTTGTAAGTGAACATATTTATTTATTATAATAGTAATAATTAATCAGTTATTTAATATAATGATTCAATGAACTTTATCAAACGGTCCGTTTGACTGCGTGTTCTGGATAGCCATTGTCTATGTATATTCATTTATATGAAATCGCCTAAAACAGGAGACAGATAGGTGCAAGGATGAGAGAGAGAGATTTATACCATTTCTTTGTATGTAAGCGTGTGTGGGTTTGTATTTATTTATGTATTCATATATTGTACCTTAATTGTGGAACAGGAATATGCGCATACGAATAAACAGCCCATGCACAATTTCATTTTCTTTTCGAAAATTGTCACTAAATACCATTTCTATCACAGAGTATACAAACAGAGATTGGAAAGATCGTGAATCATCCAAAAGTGCAGGTGTATTAAAAAAATCGTGGTCCTTTTCGGAGCATTCTGGGATATTCGACATTTCTTGTTTTCATTTATCTAAGATTTTCTGGCTTCTTGTAGTGATTGTTTAACTGATTTATTCTTGTTGAAGTCTTTATAGATTGGTGTTCGAAAGTATATTTTCCTTAAAAAAATTATCTGTATGACCAATCATTCCTAAAAATTTGTGGCTCATTTCTTGAAACTCACTGTAGGTACATTATGAGGATCTTAGTATTTTGAATTGTTATTCATTATTAATTTATTGATTTATTTAACCTGGTGATATTAAGAAAAACGTGACTTTCTCTTCCATTCACCAGGAGAAACATGTTTTACATTATAATAAAACTAACTTACTGACACTATTGAACCCATAGTGAACATAAGCTCTCCATACATCCCTATCCTAAGCTAATATTTTCCAATCATCCCCTGTATAATCTACTTCCCTCAAATCCTGGGTTAATGTTATTCTCTCACCTTATTCTTAGTCTACCAACTGGGCGTTTTCCCTCTGATTTTTCTACAAGAAGCTTTCATTCCCCTCATTTATTCCCCATTTGTGTAACATGTTCTGTCCAACGCAGCATACTAGACTTAACTGTTCTTTTTATATCTGGTTTCTTATAAAGACCATGTAGCACACTGTTAATAGTCTTCTACATTCACCTCTCTGTTCATCTCGCTTTGGTCCAAAATTTTCCTCCCTTAAATTAAGAGTCCATGTTTCGGGTCCATATAATACAACTGGGAGAATAACAGTTTAATATATTTTTAGTTTAATATTTCCTTGAGAGATATTGGGACGAAAATAGTCCAAATAACAATATAATACAACTATCGCAATAATTAAATCTAAGTAACTCACTGGCACTATCGAACCCGTAGATTCATGGCCGCGCGGACATAAGCTCTCCATATATCCCTATCCTGAGTCAATGTTTCCCAATCGTCCCCTGTATAATCTACTTCCCTCAAATCATAGTTAACGTTATTCTCCCACCTCATTCTTGGTCTACCAACTAGGCGTTTTCTCTCTGGTTTTCCTACAAGAATCTTCCATGCACGTCTTTAATTCCCCATTCGTGCCACATGTCCTGCCCACAATACTTACAATATTAAATTCTAAATGAAAATTTGACCAATAAAACTGCTCTCTCTAAACCTTTTTCTAAATATAGTGTTAAACTCAATTAATTAATTCATGAACTGCAGTGATTTTGATTTAAATTATCCTACTTATCATGAAAAGCTAACTACATTTCCCATGAATGTTTTTTTCTAAATTGCTTAATATACTTCTGTGTTTCGTCGGCGATGTTATATAGTTGCACACAACATCCCCTTGCTTGCTGCACTCAACTGTAGATACACAGTTGGTAATTTCTAATCGATGTTAGAGTTCGGCCGCTCAAGCACTTAAGCGGACCTGAAGATGGGGTACTTAGAAATAACAAAGAAATTTACCGGACTCACAATTTTGTTAACACTAATTTTATTACAGTACTTACAAATTGTTTACAACTGGCGACTATTAGCTGGAAGACGAACTTCCTGGTGCACACGATGTAGATGGCAACGTGGTGTATTCAAAATCACTACCCGAAGTTGCGTTGAAACACGTGGCGACTTGAAGTTACTCTAAACTTCCTAAATATATTGGTCTCTAAGAGGCACCAAATATATGCTTAAGGCCCCCGCGTGGACCTGATGGATTTGATCATAAAAGATCCCATATGAAGAGGAGATAACGAGCCTCTACCCGGAGACAGTGAAAAACACGACCACTCTAGTACACGTTTATTCAAAGAATGCTGATACAACATGGCAACCGGAAGTTCGTCATACCGCTTTACAAAAACCTTGTAAACCAAAATGTACCTATCGACAACTTGATAAGTACAAATAGTCAACAACTTCTATGTTTCTGTAGCCTAACTTTTATCTCTCTCACCCATTCAGTACTCATCCACACTGTCATAATTTGTGTGTAATAAGACAAGAACAAAAAAAGTAGCTTTCATTGTGCGAGTTTGGCATGTGTGCGTGTGTTTTGACATTTATAATGACGAGCAGAATAAATTCTGCTTTTTAGGACAACAAAAAATAAACCTCTCATTCACAAATACTACTTCCACTGTTTGTTGATATAATATAATAATAATAATAAAATAATAATAATAATAATAATAATAATAATAATAATAATTGTATTGTATTGTAAGCCCATGTTTTCCCTTTACAGAGATTTCGGCACTCTCCCCCTACAGAGAAGAATTTGAACTATACTAATTTAGTTACACTTGTTTTCGTATAGATGTCATTTTGAGTGGTCCGTGGTCAGCGTTTCGCCTCATACTGACATCTAGGAAACCAAGGTAGTACTTGGACGGGAAAATTCGGTAACTTTTACTTAGAGGCCTTTTCATTCAGGCTTAAGGATTTTTTACGAGCCTGAAAATATTCAGACTGGAGACCCACGACTTGAAGTCCCTCCCGGAGGACTTGCTCCTTGGATTTTTCATAATAATAATAACAATAATAATAATAATAATAATTCACTCACAGAAATAAAGTATTATAAAATTAAAATGAACATAATGACAAATGAGGGGAATTTAAAAAAAATACCTAGGAACAATATTTCAGCTAGGAATAAAGTGTAAAAATAAAATAAAATAACATTGGAAGTGCATGCTACTACACGATATAGTGACTCCTGTCATCCCAACGTAAATTAAAAACGTTAAATTAAAAATATATAAAACTCATATTCTCGCAATTTTTAAATTCGAAACATGAACTCTTACTTTAATGGAGGAGATATATTGCGATTTTTTAAAAATAAAGTTCTTATTCATATTTTAGGACCAAGCAAAAACGAACATACATGTGAATGGAGAACAATTTTTAACAGCGAACTACATTATCTTCACGTGAAACCAGATATAATAAGAACAATTAAGTATTTTAACTACGATGCTAGACATACGGTACAAATGGGGAATGAAAGAGGGACATGGGAAATCCTAAGAAAACCAGAGGAAAAGCACCCGATAAGTAGGTCAGACATGAGGTTCGAGATTTATATTTACCATGATTTGAAGGAGGTTAGTTATGTAGGGATGAATGATATACAGGATAGGGATGTAAGTAGAGCTTTTGTCTGCAAAGGCCATGAACCTACAGATTCGATAGGGTAAAATAATAATTTTAATAGTAATAATAATAATTATTATTGTATTGTAAGCCTATGTTTTCCCTTTACAGAGATTTATGCGCTCTTCCCCTACAGGGAAGAACTTGAACCATACTAATTTAGTTACACTTGTTTTCGTATAGATGTCATTTTTGAGTGGCCCGTGGTCAGCGTTCGGCCTCATACTGACATCTAGGAAACCAAGGTAGTACTAGGACGAGAAATTTCGGTAAATTTTGCTTAGAGGCCTTTTCATTCAGGCTTAAGGATTTTTTACGAGCCTGAAAATCTTCAGACTCGGGACCCACGGCTTAAAGTCCCTCCCGGAGGACTTGCTCCTTGGATTTTTCCGTCTTAAAAAATCCATCGACCCCGGCCGGGTTTGAACCCGCGACCCTCGGGACCAGAGGTAAGGAGCATAACCACTAGTCCACCGTGGCCGACTCTAATTTTATTCTTTTGTAATTCCGTCAAAGACCAAGTTTGACTTCCATATGACAAAATATTCTGTATTATGCTCTTATAAATCTCCATTTTAGTTTCTTTGTAATATTTTTGTTCAAAATTATTCCATGTAATGTCTTAGTTGCATTTTTTGCCATTGCAATTTTAGTCTGTACATCTCTCTCACATTATTATTATTATTATTATTATTATTATTATTATTATTATTATTATTATTATTATTATTATTATTATTTATAATTGTAGGCTTTCACGGCCGGCGTCTTGATCCATATTTGGTTCGTCTTCCGGACTTATAGGCCGTGGTCTGGTTGTCTTCTTACTCGACGTTTCGTCTACTGCTGCGGTAGACCTCATCAGGAGATACTGCGTGCTCTCTGTGAACTCCTCAACAGTCGGCTGCAGACTGGCTGGTGGTTGGAAACTGTCTCTCAAATTGGAAACTGTCTCTCAAAGAGAGACAGTTTCCAACCACCAGCCAGTCTGCAGCCGACTGTTGAGGAGTTCACAGAGAGCACGCAGTATCTCCTGATGAGGTCTACCGCAGCAGTAGACGAAACGTCGAGTAAGAAGACAACCAGACCACGGCCTATAAGCCCGGAAGACGAACCAAATATGGATTATTATTATTATTATTATTATTATTATTATTATTATTATTATTATTATTATTATTATTATTATTATACTAAATTGAGACGAAAATGGTAACCAGTGTTCGGGAGTACAGCTGGCTCACTTGCCCCTGGTAATAAATTTGGAATGTAGTCCTCCATGTTTTGGACTATGCGTATAGTTGAACACTCACTCATTAAATAAGTCTAATTAGGAACTTATAAAATTAAGCCTCGAAAAGATCTCATAATACGGAATGAACATTCCAAAGTATAAACTGACACATGGAATATTCGCACGTTATATAGACAAGAAATACACCTTGTCTTATAATATGCGAATATTTCTCTTATCCACAAGGACCTAGATCTAGAGGGAGTCATGAAAATAAATGGCGGAATTCTGTACATCAGTTTCTGGTGACAAGAAGACATATGGAATTGAAAATAATTGGGTACGAATATCTGGAGAAAATCCAGTAAGTAGAAGAAAGTCTTTATAAAGATGTAGGGCCAAGTAAAAAAAAATAAGAAGAATAAGAAGTAGTAGTAGTCACGTTAATTGTAGCCTACAGATAGAAAAAAATAGTACTAATACTACTTTTATTCTATGGTTTTAGAGTTCATGTTGGTCCCTAGCCTCTCTTATAACGGCATTCTATTTTGCTCTATCTAAAGTCTTTAGTCTCCATCGCCTAACATTATTTTTTCTTAAGTCATTTTTCACATTATCTCTGTTTACCGCTGTGGTCTCGATGCAGGGTGCTGCCTTGTTACGCAGCGGATAAGGGTTCGATACCCCTGTCGGACAAGTTTCCTCGGTTTTTCCTTACCTG
The DNA here is from genome assembly GCA_030220185.1 of Diploptera punctata. NCBI lineage: Eukaryota > Metazoa > Arthropoda > Insecta > Blattodea > Blaberidae > Diploptera > Diploptera punctata. The sequence goes on from JASPKZ010003793.1 coordinate 344,116, forward strand.
TAACACAAATGTCAGGAAACTTTAAGGCCCGAAAGGTCCCCGAACGCCATCTGGCCACCATTGTCATATTCGCTTCATTAGATTAAGTTTAGTTTAAGACCTCTCCTGGCGCATCATTACCAACATAATCAGGTTCTCATACCATCGGAGCAGAGTAATCTCGCCTTCCAGGTGTACCAACCTCAGAAGTAATTTACAAGTACGCCATGCCAGGAGAGAATACGAGAAATGTCGTGACGACCTGGTGGCATTGATTAAGAAATCCAACATCGAAGACAGACAGAAAATTAATTATTAGTATTTCCTCTTTTTAGGAAATTTTCATCCCAGTGAATGTATTATTTAAAATTGATTTTATTTTATAATAAATAGGTTTGAGTATAGCGTTGGTACTAGTTAAAATTCAGAAGATGAAACATTGTTTTTGAAAGGCCTCCATATTGGAACTACGTAATGAAGTTTAATAATTTAGTTGAGGACGACTGACTTACCAGGACCAATTTTATTTCTAATATCTCATTACATAACCTTAACGGTGCTTTAATATGAATTTTAAAAGCGTTGATTGGTTTTCCAGTGAGATAAAATTCAGCTGAGAAGCCATCGAAGTGTCTGTTAGGGTACTCTGCATAATGAGAATAAAATTCGCATTAAAAGCTTCTTCAATTTGCTCAAGTCAATTGATGTCAAGTCACAATATACACAAAAAAATACAAAGCGAAAACAAACAAAAAAAAATCTACAGAAATCAATAGACACTTGTCATATAGCACCCAATATTTTCCTCTCCGACTCCTTGAAAAAAAAGTCTTCCCCTTTCTCTATCCCTTTCAGAATTGCGACTAAATCTAAAGTCTCTAAACATTGCAGACGCCATGGTTTTCAGACTTCTCGGCGTCCTCAGTATCTCTTTATCCGTTTGCCCAGTAGCTTTGTGTTCGAAGTTTCCCTTCCTTGTCTCTCCCACATCGCGGTTCCCATTGTGCAACTTACGTCTCTACAACTATGTGGAACATAGAAATTGGAAAAGAGGAGCACAGAGATGAAGGAAATGAAGACAGAACGGAAGCTCTTAGTATTGACGGAAGAGAGATATTTAAGTACACTGTGCTATATTGCAAATATTCAAGATTGCCACATGTGCTTTTACTAAGATTATGGACATTCAAACTTTCTTCTATTTTCATGTCATATTTTAGATTTTAAAAAGGGATGGAAGAGACATTGTTAAATTATAGTCAGTGGCGGCTCCTGTCTTAACTAACTGAGGGTGCACTAGAATATTATTAAATGTTTAAATATAATTATTAATTTTAATAAAACCATGGAAATAACAAATTCAGTAATGAAACCTTCGCTAGTCCAGAAAGATACCAGAGTACGGTATATAAAATCTTTGCAAGACCTGCACTTTGCTACGGCAGTGAGGCATTGACTTTGAGGAAAGGAGAAGAGAGCAGGATATCTTCTAGTGAAATGAAATTCATGAGATATACAGCAGGATATACCAAATGGGGTCACAAACGCAAGGATGCTATCTTGAAGGAACTACGTTTAGAACCGGTCATAGAATGCATGCATAGATACCAGAACAACTGGATGAATAATTTGCGACAAATGAGTTCAGATGGAGTTTCCAAGTCTATGTTTCATTATTGTCCAACAGGGAAGAGATCTCTTCGGCCGTCAAAGGAAATGCTAGATACAAAATTCATCAGTGAGATCGTAACAGGCCTATAGGCCTAAGACTTGGTTGGATGAAAAAGAGAAGAAGTCTATTTAAATTAAATACTATGGTGCTGGGGTCGACTCAGCCTCTAACGGAAATGAGTACCAGACGCTTGTTCTGGGGTAAAGGCGGCCGTCGCGCAGGGCTGACAACCCGGCTGACATCAAGTGCCGATTGTCCAGAAAAAAGTGGGAGCCTTAACCTCCTACTACCCGAAGGGCTTCCTGAGGCCTGTAGTGGGATTACTTTACTTTACATTAAATTAATTTGTCGGCCGCGATGGGCCAGTGGTTATGTCCCTTGTCTCTAGTTCCGAGGGAAGCGCGTGTAAACTCGACCGTGGTCGATGGATTTTTAGGATGAAAAAATCTATGGAACAAGTGCTCCGGGGGAGATTTACGCCGTAGGTCCCGAGTCTGAAGATTTACAGGCTCGTAAAAGAACCACAGGTCAGAGTAAAAAGGCCTCTATGAAAAATTGACCGACCGTTTCCCACCCAGTATTACCTTAGTTACCCATCAGATGTCTCATCGAGGCGCTAGGATGACCTCCTGTCACTCGCTGTCATCTATGGGTGAGTGAGTGCAACTAAGTTAACTTGGTCAGTAATTTCCCATCAGGGAGCGCCCTAATTCAGGCACAGGGAAGGAAAGGACTTAGAAGAATTTAAATTAATTTCATACGATGCAAAGACTGATCGAGTTGGCTTAAATTGTTTCGTTTTAAACTCGTTTTCGTTAGATCCTGAATTTAAACTCCAGTGCAGACCAACCTCATGACATTTTCCCTTATTTTCCTCAATCGTCAAAGCATGTGCTATGTTGGAATTTAAAAACCAGGACCCATTTATCATATTCACCATATCATAATATCATTAAAAATAAATAATACATAAATAAATACTATGTGACTTATTTGAGAATAAAGTTATTAGAAAAATCTTTGGGCCAAATAAAATGAACAGACTGGTGAATGAAGAAGACTACATAACAGTGAACTACATGGTGTTTATAGGAAGCTAGATATAATAAGAACAGTTAAGTCTCGTAGACTGCAATGGGCAGGATATGTAGCATGTATGGGGAATGAAAGACGCGCATGGAAACTTCTTGTAGGAAAACCAGAGTGAAAACGCCCAGTTGCTAGATCAATAATGAGGTGGGAGAATAACATTAACTATGATTTGAGGGAAGTAGATTACATAGGGAATAATTGGAAAACATTAGCTCAGGATAGCGATGTATGGAAAGCTTATGTCCACGCGGCGATGAACCTACGGGTCCGATAGTGTCAGTGAGTTAATTATGTGACTTAGATGTTAAAGGAGTCTATGAGATCAAAATGAAAAATAAAATAAATTTAAGAATCATATTTAATTAATTTAATTGTAAAATAAACATTATAAAATTGGTACCTGATATCGCAGTCGTCCTCAACTAGAAGAAATGCTGTAACTATTCTGGAGGCCTTTCGGAGACATACGTTCTAGCTTCTGCGTATAAAATGATACACCCGATATTAACAGTACTAATTCTGTCCTCATTAAGTTGGAAAATAACATAACCATGATTCAAGGCACATTCCCATTATAGGGAATGACTGGAAAATGCTAGCTGAGGATATGGTTATAGGGAAAGGTTATGTCCGTGCGGTCATGAACATTTGAGTGAGTTATTTAAAATGTGCTATCGATTAATTTTTAATAGGACTGGAAACCTACAGGAATATTAGGTCGCCCGCCGCGCAGGCTCGTGTTCAGGAGAGGATGTCCATACCAGCATATCCCGACGTGGGCCAAAAACGCTCTCATAAGGGAGCAACTTACCCAAATCTAATTTAGTTGCGCTTATTTCACTACAGATGTCGGTGAGTGCAAGTTATCAGCGCTTCACCTCAAAGAGACAACTGATAGGCAACTAAGTTACTATTTGGATGGGAAAGGTCAATGAGTCTAAATATTGCTCAGAACTCTAATTTAGGCATCACATTATTTTACGAGCCAAAATAAATCTTCAAACTCGGTACCAATGACTTAAAGTCCTTCCCGGAGGGTTCATTAGATTTTTCTATCTATATTTCCCGTACTTCCCCGTGAGGGGATTAGGGCGCTCCCTAGTGGGAGTGTTATAATCAAGCTAATTTTTAATTACCCTTATTTGCCTCCAGACTTCAACGAGTGATATGCTGTGTCTGTGAGACACATATCAGAACGCTACCTCGAGACCACAGCGGTAGATTAAGTTTAGAATTAAGGACTCTCCTGGTGCATCATTACCATCATAATCAGCCATCATATCATTGGGCCATCTTAACCTGCCTTCCTGCCGCCCCAACCTCAGAAGTAGGTTACAATCACGCCAATGACAAGACAGAAACGGGAATGTTGAATTGAAATAACAATCTGGAACATTGAATAAAGAAAACACATTTTTCCATACTAGAAAAATTCCATCGACCCCGTCCCGGTATGAAGCCTGACCCTTGGAACTAGAGGCAAGGATGGTAACCACTAGACCACTGAGGCAGATGACGTAGTACTGTCTACTTTTTCTCATGGTTCTTCTGCTTGTTTGAGTACAGTAGTCGAATTCAACCGAGGAAGTGGACTCAAGTTGCGCAGGTCACACATTACAGTAATTAATAATTTGATGATTTATTACAATTGTGCAGTGAGATCATGGAGAATATCAGGGTAAACAAGTAAAACAAAAAAATGAAGGTAAAATGGAGATATGATTAATTAAAGCGTGATGTACGCACATGTGTCGGTAAATCCAGGAAGAGCACGCTTGATTCCTGACCCAGAACAGGGAGCATTGCTCTGTGTGAGAGCGCCCTCGTACCATGCAGCACTTGTACCCTCAACGACTACTCTACAACCTTCCTCATTCACATTCGAGAGGATGGATTCCGGAATTAACAAGCTATTTTTCACTACATTCTTTTTTTCAGTACAACATTCAGGACATAAATTAATTAAATCGAAGGCAATCACATGATTGTAGACGAGTTATAATTTATTTCTTTTCTCTTTAACTTCTAAATATCTTCACTTGTTTGTTAGCGGATTATTGTGACTTTTTAACTCATGCCCCAAATGGGAGTCAATGACCAATCACGTTTCAAAGAATTTCGTTTTGCAACCAATCACAATCGTGTTTCACCTGATATTTATCTATTTCTGTTTATCATATTAAAGAAAGCTCCTCCTTTTTAATATCCTGAACAGGTCAGAGTATTATTTTGCAGCGAGTGACTCTCGAACAAATACGTTGAATGTAGCAAATAATGAACAGATTCTTTCGAACTACATATTTGATAATTGTGTGTTCAATAATTGTGTTTTTAAATAATGTTTTTACGGAGTTGTTTCCTAAAAATAATTAATAACCTATAAAGCACGTTATAATATACAGTTTGGTGTGTTTTATTTTTTCTCCACTAGGGTGCATTCTTATAATATTGCGATCCTATTTGACAATAAATAATATGATCTAGTTGCAGTGGATGAAAAAAATAAGTATAATAAAACGTTTGTCATTTGTTTTCAAACATCGCCGTTTACATTAAATATATACATATTTTAAAATACGAGTAACTATATTTAAATAATTATTTGTGAGTAAACAGCTTAATTGTATCCGTTAAATAGACCTAACAAATACCACTCTCGATTTCCAAATCCTCTAGATAAATTGGAAATCACTCTGGGCATTACTTGTGACTATTTAACTCATGCCCCAAATGGGAGTCAATGACCAATCACGTTTCAACGATTTCTGTTTTATAACCAATCAGAGTCGTGTTTCAAGAAATATTTATCAGTATTAAATTTGCCATATTAAAGAAAGCTCCTCCTTTTTAATATTCTGAACAGGTCTGACCATTATTTCCCAGTGACTGATCCTGTAAGAAATACGGCTACCAGATTGTATATATAGTGCATAGATGTCAACACATAGCGCTTGCAGGAGTTAATATAAAAACATTTGTAGCAATTTATTATACCATAAAAAAAAAGAAACCACTGTTTGCACTTTCTTAAATGTATTTTTTCCCAGGTAATAATCCAGAAAAATATAATTGTTATATTTACATCATACGACATCAGAAATTAATTAATATACAGTTTGATGTGTTTCATTTTTTCTCCACTAAAGAGCATTCTTACAATATTGCGTTCCTTTGGCAATAAATAGTATGGTCTGGTTGCAGTGATAAACAAAAGAAGCAGATGAAGCGTACCAATCGTTTCTCATTTGTTTTCAAACATCGCCGTTTACATTAAATATATAAATATTTTAAAATAACTATAGTTAAATAATGATTTGTGAGTAAACAGCTTAATTTTATTCGTTAAATAGTCCTAACAAATGCCACTCTTGATTTCCAAATTCTCTAGATAAATTCACTCCTCACTTCGTGAGTCGTGAATTTATCGATAATTTGGAAATCACTCGTGGCATTACTTATGATATATTGTCTATACTGTCTGAACAATGACTATATTTTACATTATAAATGTGGTGATTTTAGGTTAGTTTGAGTTCAACTTCTAGTTTCATTACAAGCTATTTTTCATTTTTTTTTGTAAAAAATCAACATACAGTGGACTGCAGGCTGTGAGGGTTATCCAGCCCACCGATTCAGGGGTTCTATTACTTCCCTGTAGTTTAAATGAGATAATTGGCGCTGGATTTTAGTGCCTTGCAGTTAAAAGTGGCAGGTCATTTTTTGGACATGGCCTTAGTACATCACAAGACTTCTCTGGTACAAATTTTAAGGTAGGTTTCGGCATGCACAGGTTGACAGTTCCCTTGTAAGATAATATTTTCCAGTCTTTTCTTGTACAGGGTTCCCACGAATGCTCTTTCGGGTTTCGGACACTTGTAACTTGCGTTTAAATAAAATTTCAAACATGAAACTAGTACTACTGGAAAGAGAAACTCAAAATGTTTTGGTTATAGTATCACAGTTGGCAACAATACCATTTAATTACATACACCATTGCGTATTGTTAAAAGTGAGAAAATTGCTGGTATGGAGGATGGGCGAGCGTTCTGTTGTTCTATATTATCATGTTCATCAATATGTAATTGTTGTTCAACGACATTTTGGAACAAGATTTGGTGAAGATTCGCCGTCCTTCAATTCGTAAGTGATACTCTGATTTTACAAGAGGGTGCATCTGTAGGAGGAAATCTTCTGGACTACAATCTTCATGTGTGTAGTGTTACCAACGGAGCTCACATTGAACATCTGTAAGGTACTGTAACCAAACGTTTTTGTGTTTCTCTTTCCATTAGTACTAGTTTCATGTTTGTAAATTTATTTAAACACAAGTTACAGTGTTCAAACCCCGAAAGAGCATTTGTGGGAACTCTGTATAATAATTGCTCTCCCTCGAAACAAAATTAATATTATTCCCCCATCTCATGTCTGCACTACCTGCTAGGCGGTTTCCATCTAGTTTTCGTATATGTGCTCTTCTTTCATTCCCCATTCAAGTCACATTTCTTGCTTATTTTAATCTAGCGGAGTTAACTATTCTCTTTACGTCTCGTTTTCCAAAGAGATTGTGTTATATAGCCCTAGTAGTTCCATCCATGTGTGTTCGCCTCTCTTCGGTCCAATATTTTCCTGAACACTTTAATCTCACATATTCCTAATATTTTTCTTCTCTTTCAAAGAAAGAGCTAACTATGTTTTGTATCCATATAGTATAACTAAAAAATCACAATTTTATATATTTTTAGTGTAACATTTCCTGAGAGAAATTGGGTTGAAGAGAATCCTTGTAAAGCATAAAAGCATGTGATTCTAGATTTGATCTTACGTTCAATTTATTTAAGCATCTCATTCCTGTTTGTAATTATTCTCCCTAGATTGGTATATTTGATTTTTTTAGATAATTATTATTAAAACAATATGTCTTCAATTGCTATTAATTGAAATTTCATGATAAATTAGAATTTTATGTGTAAACAATTATAACTACTGTAGTATTTAAAGATACGCTACTTTATTTATGTATATGTTAATGTTCATCATCATCATCATAGTACATTCACGAATTTAGGCCATTTGTTGACCTGTTTCGGCCTCAAGAGAAACACCATCCAGAAGTCTTTTGAGTGGACGTCCTGGTCTTCTTCTTCCTGCAGGTTGATATCTTAACATTAGTTTGGGTATTCTGTGATCTTCCATTCGATGAACATGTTGTATCCATCTTGACTTATAATCAGAAATTTTGTTTTCTAAAGATTCCATGTGTAATTCTTCTAAGATGTCTTCATTTTTTTTGTGATCTAGTAGTGGGTATCCTGCAGTCCTCCGAAGATATCTCATTTCAGCAGATCTAAGTCTCTGTATATCCTTCTGTTTCAACGTCCATACTTCGCTACCATACAAAAGAGTTGGAAGAGCCAGTGTTTTATACACTTTCAGTCTTGAATGCTTTTGGACTAACTGTGGCTTGAAGATAGAATTTATTAACCCTAAAATTCTTAAAAATTTAGATATTTTTGCATTTACATCCTTTTCTTCTTCATATGAGATATTGCATCCTAGATATGTAAAATTATTCACCTGCTCCAAAATTTTATTGTCCAGTACAATTTTACTTCTGTCAGGATCTACACCTTGAAATGCCATAATTTTTGTTTTTTCTGTAGATATCTTTAATCCATATTCTTCTGTAATTTTGTTAAGTTCATACAGACCTTTCTGTAGATTATCTTCGGAATTTGCTATTATTATTTGGTCATCTGCAAACAATAGGGTGTTTAATTTTCTATTTTCTGATATTCTTATTCCAAATTTATATGTTTTGTTCCAGCAACATATTACTTCATTGATATAAATTGCAAAGAGTGTTGGGGATAGGGGGCAGCCTTGTCTCACACCACGATTTATAATTCCTTCTTCAGAAAATCTGTTATTTAATTTAATCTTTATGGTGTTGTCTTTGTAAATATTTTGTATGTTCTGCCGAAGTAAATTTGGTATATTTCTGTCTTCCAATATATTTAAGAGTTTTGATCTCTTGACTGTGTCGAATGCTTTTTCAAAATCTATGAAAGCAAAATGTGTTTCTAAGTTGAATTCTCTTCTTTTTTCAAGCAATAGTTTAACAGAAAATGCTGAATCAATACAAGATCGTCCTTTCCTAAATCCATTTTGACATTCCATAAGGAATTTTTCACTGAAACTTTTCAATCTTCCATTTAAAATGTCTGCATAAATTTTGTAGCATGTGTTTAACAAACTGATTCCCCTATAGTTGTCCATTTTTCTCTTGTCTCCTTTCTTGAACAATGTTAATGTTAATTGTATTTTAATATTGGTATTGGTTTTAACACATTTTGTGGAGTGAGTGAGTAGAAGCTTTATGCCCTTTACTATACAAATTTAAATGAAACGTTTATTATTACTATTATTACTTACTTACTGGCACATCCCTATCCAGAGCTAATGTTTTCCAATCATTCCCTCTCTAATTTACTTCCCTCAAATCATAGTTAATGTTATTCTCCCACCTCATTATTGCTCTACCAACCGGGCGTTTTCCCTCTGGTTCTTCTACAAGAAGCTTCCATGCACGTCTTTCATTCCCCATGCGTGCCACATGTCCTGCTCATCGCAGTCTACGAGACTTAACTGATCTTATTATATCTGGCTTCCTATAAAGACCATGTAGTTCACTATTATGTAGTCTTCTCCATTCACCTGTCTGTTCATCTCTCTTTGGTCCAAAAAATATCCTAAGTTCTTTATTCTCAAATACTCGTAATCTCCTTTCCTCCCTTAAAGTAAGAGTCCATGTTTCGCATCCATATAACATAACTGGTAGTATAATAGTTTTATATGTTTTCAGTTTAATGTTTTTGAAAGGAGTTGGGACATCAAAATTTTCTGTAATGTATAATAGCACGCATTTCCAGAATTGAGCCTATGTTTAATTTCTTTGTGCTTATTGTTCCTAGGTTTTAAATTCAGCCACTTCCTCAAAATTTCCCTCATTTGTCATTAGCTGTCCATTTCCATTATATAATGTATTTGTACGTGTGACCATATATTTAATTTTATTGATATTTACTTATATAGATCATCGGTAGATTAATGTCTTTGACATCGTCCGATTCCTAACAGCCAATTTTGTCGGTCCATCCAATCTCCTGGTTGTAGATGTTTCTCCTTCATGTATAAACATATTCCCAGACTCCAGGAGGTTTTAGGTCTTCCTCTGCCTCGTCTTCCCTCAGGTTTCCATTCCAAAACAGATTTTGGTAGCCGATCCTCTTCCATTCGCTGGACATGTCCGTACAATCTTAATTGCTGAGTTTTAATATAATCTAAATTGATATTTACATCCAGTCCTAATTTCTTACTGTTACTAAGTAGTGTGTGCATGTTGCACTATAGTATCTCCTCGCTATCGGCCAATAGTACTACATCATCAGCATAAACTAACAGCTTATTAATATCATTGAGTTGCAAGCCTTCCTCATTCTCTAAAGATTTAATGACATGCTCTAGTAGAAGATTAGATAGTAGAGGAGATAGTGCATTCCTTGCTTCAACCCATTCTGAATTTCAAAAGTATCCGAAAACTGTTTGCCTACACGCACCCTACTCTTTGTGCCATTTAGACACATTCGAAGTCTAACTAACTTTTTAGGAATTCCGAACTCCAGCAGGATACTCTATAACTTTTCCCTTTTAATTGAATCGTATGCTTTTTTTTTACGTCTACTTATAGTTGATATACAGTACCATTATATTCCCATTTATTTTCTAAAATCTGTCTTATACTAAAAATCTGATCTATTATAGACCTGTTTCTTCTAAATCCACATTGATAATATCCTAGAATGTCATAAAAAAATATATATGGAGGAAGTCTGCTTACTAATATATTTGTTAGAATTTTGTACGAAGTTGAAAGTAATGAAATGCCCCTTTAGTTGTTGCAATCAGTTGTATCCCCTTTCTTATAAATTGGTATGATAATCGATTCTTTCCATTCTTCTGGAAGAGCTTCTTATTCCCAAATCATACTAAGCAATCGGCGTATCTTGTCCATCAATTTTCCTCCCCCCTGATTTTATCAGTTCTGCTGGGATCTCATCTGAACCTGATACTTTACACATCTTCAATTTTTTTATCGCCATTTCATCCTCTTATGCACTTGGTTCTAAGTTATTATTATTATTATTAATAATAATAATTTATTTATTTATTTATTTATTTATTTATTTATTTATATATTTATTTATTTATTTAGCAGGTTTTACTATGTTTCAATATGAATTTGAATTTGATGGTAAAATGTCGTTGAGTTATTAGCCACAGTATATAAATTATAATATAAAATTACGTACTCAGTAGCGAACAACTTTCTGCTGAGGATACGAGTCCCTAAAATCCTAATATATTTTAATTATTATATTAGTTTAGGAAACTGCATACAAGGTACATAATCTTAACCATTTTCACATATTCTCACTATGTTTCACATCTTCCTACCTACCATTTAATATACTGTCTTTCTCCTCCACATTTCTGTGTCATTCAGTCCACATCGTCCAATCCCTTTTCCTTTCTTCTGCTTAAAACACCATCGATCCAAGTTGCTATTGTCTGTCTTCTTCTAGCATATGACTTCCATTCCAGTATTTTATTGCAATCTCTCTTCTGTCATTCTTTTACATGACAATACTATTTTAAATGTTTATTTTTTTATGAAATGCATTATTTTTTAAGTACGAACATTCAAAATTTTTGTTATAGTGAACCGAAAGTGCGATTTTTGGTTCGCTACTGCAGTGCCGTTATCCTCCCTGAACAGAAAGATTCGTGAACTATGCCAATATCCTTTCTCTATGCATCTACCCCTACTCTCCTTTTTGCCTCTCCTGTTGCGCTGTTTGTGCTGCGCATCTCCCCTTTTACCTCGGAACGCTCAAATACGCAATGCACATCAAGAACATTATCATTCGAAAAAAAAAATATTGATTTAATAAAAAAAAATTAAATAAAAAAAAATAAAAAAAATAACAATAATGATACATTCAGTTTAAATCAGAATCATAAAACTACTCTAGTGTTTTGAGATCTATTGTTGATTCATGTTTAAGTGTTTAGGAAAGAAAGATGAATCAATCTTTGCCTCCTATGGGCCCGGGCAAAGGTTTTTGATTAATAACCTTGGATGTTATGAACTCTACGCTAGTATGTACAACGGAAACAAAAGACGATTTAAAAGGAAACTGCACAAATGGTAGCAGTCAGAGTGGTTATATATATATAAAAGAATGTTGTATTATATTGGCCGTCGATTCAAAATTTTTGAACTTAAGTTTTGGGTTCTGGATTCAAGTACCAGAACAAGAGAATATACTCTGAGTGGTCTTAAATGGTTTTTGGAATTATAAAGTGTTTTGATATCGACATTTTTCAGAGGTATTTTGTCGTGGATAATTATTTGTTTTCGAGACTTATTATCTACGTAAAGGTTATTGAAATGTGCTTATTTACGTGTTTGAACTGTTTACCGTAAATAAATTGATTCATCTCTCCTTGCATATAAACACAGAGTAATTTATGCATAACGACTTGCGTTCTTTTACAGTTGTTTATACCTTTTGTTTACTTTGTTTAGTAAACATGCCTAGTTGGATTGATGTTGTACCTAAGGACAATTTAGTCCGAGAATTAAGCTTACTAGGTGTCGAGACTAAAGGCGACGTAAACATATTTCGTCAACGACTTAAGATTCATTTGAATTCTCTCTCCCCTGCTGAACAAACATTGGTGAAACGAAAGTTTATCGTAGACGATGCTGTTAGTGAAGACAGTTCGGTAGAGCAGAATAAGAATATTATTGATCGTAGAGCTAGCTCTATTAAAGCTTTTTATGGCGGAATTGCTTCCAACATTTCTTCTGACATGGAAGAAAATAATCAGCGAATTTTTCGAGAGTTAATTAGGAAAGTCGATCCCTGTGATGGAAGTGATAAGGAATTGTTAGTTTTCTTCCTAATGAAACTCAATTCGTTTTTTGAATCGAGACTAGTTAAATATGGATATTTTGTTAATTCGATTTTGAGTTGTATTGGAGGAATCCTATTGAAGGTGTGGAGTAACGTCGTTAAATTGAGATTAACTTGGATCGAGAGTTTAGAATATGTGAAATGTTCGTTATTGCCTTCCAGGTTGTTAGAAGATTACTGGATTAAATTTGTGTCTCGTCGATTCCAACTTTCTGAGGAATCTTTATTGGAGTTTATTTCCGAAATTCAAGGAGCTTCATTGATATTGAACCCCCAGTTTTCGGAAGAAAATTTGATTGATATTATTCTTCAAAATATGTCTTCTGCCATTAGACAGCATTTGATCTTCGCTACAAAACCCCAAAGTGTAGCAGAAATGTATGTCTTGGCAAGAAAAGTAGCTGATTTTGAGATAGCTGAAAGACAAAAGAACTTTAGCAAGAAACGTGTGCCTGATAATTCAAGTAAAGCTAATGTTCCTGTGAATCGTTCTTCACGCAATAATTCCTGGCAGCAGAAAAGTAATATCCAATGTTGGAAATGCCAGAGCTTTGGACATCTTTCTAGAGAGTGTCGATCCTAGTTTACTGGCGTAGTTCCTGTATTTATCTTGGATACCATGAAAGCTTGTTTTTGATATCGGTATGTGGGCTGAATGAGCCATTTCGTTTGTGAAAATTATTATGACGGGAGACTCCTGAGAAAGATTCTGTACATGTGGACCAGGTTTTGTATTTATAAGACGCAGTCTATATTCTAAAATAAGGGTAACTAGAAATTAGAAAGCGTCGATGGCCACGTAACCAAGCAGCAGCTCAGTTAAATGAAAGTATGCCCTGTAGTGGATTGATGCCACTGATGTTTTATGAAGGACAAATAGTATACTACTTATTTAAAATAGTACTATGTAAATATCTTTTGTAAAAACTTTTGAGGTTCCGTTTTCTGTTTCTGGCTGTTTTGTTATTTCAGTATACCTTTCCCTCATATTGGCATAGCGGAGGAACATGGAACTTTTGGCAGTCGAGTACTTGGTGGGTTCGGCCGACCCCGAGTGCCCAGCTGGCCGAAATGGTGGTTCTGCAACTACGGATTCCATGGGAGCGGTTGATCGGGATTGCGATCCGGCAATCCATGTTGTATCGTCACCCTGTTTTCACCTGGAACACCGCGGAGTTCGACTATGGCGGCTGTGTCATCTGTAAGATTTGAGTTTATTTACAGCGCCTGGATGGTCGACGAAGAAGCTGGTGTGGTGATATTGGTTTTGGGGACGATGAAATGGTGATAAAGTTTTCCGCTCGGAATCATGTAGTGTCACCGTGCCCTCCCAACGTGGGATTCGCCATCTAGTATCCTCGCAACATCTTCATAGTGACTTAAGTCTATAGGAGTTGTTGGGATTTCTTTCATTTTTTGGAAATTTATGGGACTGTTCTTTCCCGGAGGGCCCGAGGAGGAGATATTGAACCGAAAGTGCGATTTTCGGTTCGCTACTGCAATGCCGTTATCCTCCCTGAACAGAAAGATTCGTGAACTATGCCAATATCCTTTCTCTATGCATCTACCCCTACTCTCCTTTTTGCCTCTCCTGTTGCGCTGTTTGTGCTGCGCATCTCCCCTTTTACCTCGGAACGCTCAAATACGCAATGCACATCAAGAACATTATCATTCGATCGGAACGTTGAGTTGAGACAACGTCGTCTGGAGCCGCGAGTGGCGTGGTTTTAAGCTTTGGTCCTGAGGACCGGGGAAAGAATACCCTTGGCTTGGACCGTGGTATGAATGTTGTGTGAGGTATGATACAGTTTTGTGATGTTAAGGATTATTATTTATTTTCTTTTTGTTGAAGAATGATCAAATATTTACATTTGTTATATTTTTCATCCACTTCAGACGTCTTGTTTATATTAAACATCATTTTTATATATATCCTGGTTAATGTTCAAGTTATTTATGTGCATTATGTTGTTTGATATACCTGTACTGAAACTTACTTATTTAGGAGATCATTCTAGCTTCTTTATTTTCCGTCTAGCTTTCATGATTAATAACAATAATGATACATTCAGTTTAAATCAGAATCATAAAACTACTCTAGTGTTTTGAGATCTATTGTTGATTCATGTTTAAGTGTTTAGGAATGAAAGATGAATCAATCTTTGCCTCCTATGGGCCCGGGCAAAGGATTTTGATTAATAACCTCGGATGTTATGAACTCTACGCTAGTATATACAACGGAAACAAAAGACGATCCAAAAGAAAACTGCACAAATGGTAGCAGTCAGAGTGGTTATATATTTTATTTATATATATATACAATAGAGATGTATAATTCATTAATACAGACAATTGCTTCAGAAGACATAAATATTTTGAATATTTGGAACCAATATATCCATTAAATTAATAAATCTTGCAACTTTATAAAACTTTATATTCCAATAGGTTAAGATATTGTGCATTTCCGGACCAAATATTAAGTAGAAACTCCATTAAGGCCAAGAAGTCTCGACTCCTTAAAAGCACACAATTGTCTTATTCTACTGAATCGTATTAATTTTAACTGGGTGAGGTTGGTGGTCGTCCAACATGGGATTCTCTCCTGGATTCTATTATCCTTATAAATTATTTGTGAGCTGTTATTACGATCCAAGGATTATAATAATGAACTAGGACAAATTTGTCTATAGATCTCCCCCTCCAGTGGCTTTTTTACTTATTGCTTGATGCTGTTACTGCTCTTGCTGTTGCCAAATTCAGTTTAAGTCTCAGCTTGGAGAAACGAAATGTTATACACGGTGTTAAGCTTATAAGTAATAAAATAAAACCAGTCATTGCTGAACTTTACAACATGTGACATAACTTTTTTAATTACTTCATGAACTCCTGTCAAATCGTATTCTTAGAGTTTTATTTTTCAAATTATTTCCCGCCATTTACAATGATTTTTACAAGTTTTCTAACGATTATTTGAATATGTTTTTTTTCGATATTGAACTATTTAAAAACATGGCAACCATATTGATTTTAACGAATATCCTGTCTTCCAGTGCAGCCAATATAGAGGCTGTATTAATTAATTTACATTAAATAAAATCGGCGTGTATTATTTCACAATTTGAGTACATAAATTGCGCTACGTTTGTTTTTAGGATCGTTGGAAACTCGAGTCCAAGTATCGTGTATATGTTGGCAGCATCCCGTGATTCCATAGTGTAAACCGCTTCGCATATGTTGGCGCATGCGCATGGTATATGGTTGGAACTTAGAAAATAAAATTCGTGTCACGTGTTGTAAAGTATTTCCAAAGTTGTAATTTTAAAACTGTGCGTCCAAAATGACAAGAGTTGGAAGCATTTAAAAGAGGATATTGGGAATTTTTTATTCGATGTATTCGTTAATTTAGAAACGTCACGATTTTATAAAAATCTTCCATAATGTTTTCAGGAGAATATCCTACTTCGGAATTCGCTAAAGAGTGAAAAAAAAAAATGTTAATGTGTCGTTTAAATGTTTTGGACCAACACTTAAGTGAATAGGGAAGAATTACTCATCTGTAGAGTCCTTCTATGTCCTTGCGTGATTCAGAGTTTCAAATCCTCTTCCGACATATCATGTCCCAGTGTGAAATGGGGCACAAAAAGTATCTAAAAGTGAGTAGTTAAACTAAGCTATTAACTAACTAACTAACTCATTGGCACTATCGAACCTATAGGTTCATGGCCGCGCGAACATAAGCTCTCCATACATCTCTATCCTGGGCTAATGTTTTCAAATCATTCCCTATTTAATCTATTTCCTTCAAATCATGGTTAGTTATTCTCACACCTCATTCTTAGTCTACCAACTGGGCGTTTTCCCTCTGGTTTTCCTACAAGAAGCTTCCATGCACGTCTTTCATTCCCCATTCGTGCCACATGTCCTGTCCATCGCAGACTACAAGACTTAACTGATCTTATTATATCTGGCTTCCTATAAATACCATGTAGTTTACTGTTATATAGTCTTCTCCATTCACCTGTCTACTCATTTCTCTTTGGTCCAAAAATTTTCCTAAGAACTCTGTTCTCTGTTACTACGAGTAATAATCTACTTTCCTCCCTTAAAGTATGAGGCCATGTTTCGAATCCAAATAACTGATAAAAATAACGGTTTTATATATTTTCAGTTTATCGTGTTTAGAAAGGATTTTGGGCGACAAGAGTCCCTGTAATGCATAATAGCATGCATTTTCAGAATTGAGCCCATGTTTGTATATATTTCTGATCCCATTCCTATTTGTGATTATTGTTCCTAGGTATTTGAATTCAGCCACTTCTTCTAAACTTCCATCATTTTTCACTATCTGTCCATTTCCATTATATAATGTATTTCTGTGTGTGACAATTTATTTAGTTCTATTGCTGTTTACTTCCAGTCCCAATTTCCTAGTGTTACCCAATAGTGTGTGAGTGTTGGCCCTTAATATCTCCTCGCTATAGCTCCATAGTAATACATCATCAGCACTAAGCTATTATTATTATTATTACTATTATTGTTATCGCTATTGTTATTACATTGTTATTATTATTATTTTATTATTATTTTATTATTATTGCTATTATTATTATTGCTATTATTATTATTATTATTATTATACAGTATAATACTAAAATCAGAAAAATAATGAATATTCAGAAAGTTATTCTAATAGTTATTGAACAAAATAAGACGTAAAGGGGATGCGAGTTGACTGGATACCCAAAATGGTACTAAATTAAAGATGATACAGAGAAAAGGGGAGGCCAAAATAATAGTGGATTCAATAAGTGCATAGGAGTATGGTGTCGAGAGGATTATCTGAGAGTGATGGAGGAGTAACATTTACAATGAGTTGTAGGAAAACTACTGTAATGTAGAGAAATTTCAAATAAGGAAGAGAAGATAATAGAGTATGGACTATTGACATAGAGCGGCAAGAAAATCAAGAATGGATAAAATTAGAAACCTAAGAATTAGAGAAATGAAAGTGGAAAAGAATATTATTTAAGTATGTAATTGAATAACAAGAATTGCGTTGATTTGGACACGTTAAAATAAAGATAGAAGAAATAATTCCAAATATGATTTGGGAATGGAATTGAATGCAGAAGATAGAAGGAGAAGAGAAAAAATCGCATTAACAATGGGTGGATGGAATCAGGAAGAGTATGGATAGAATGGAATTGACGGAACAGGATGCGTAAGACAGGATTTTTTGGACGAATAAAATTAGTTTGAGGTAAATCTACTGTAGTCCCTCCATGGTATCTTTACCCTGTCGTGGTGGAGTGGCTTGCGTGCTTAAATGATCCTGAGAGCTATGCCGGCGGTGGCATTGCTGCCGATAGGGTTACCCATGCCGGACTGGTCGAAGGTGATAAGCCAGACGAAAAAAGTACCTTGGGCGAAAGAGTGACGATCTTTCATCGTAAAAATACAACCGTAAAGAAATGCGGACATGGGTTCATCTGGGGTAAAATTTTCCGGAGGTCAAATAGTCCCCCCTTCGGTTCTCCGGGCGGGGACTACTTCAGGGAACCCATGCTAAAGGCTCAAACACAGGGGCATGTTCCTAGGAACATGGAATGTTAGGACTTTATACAATAGCGGGGCACTAGAGGTATTGACGCGGGAATTAGATAAATCGCCCTTGGATATAGTCGCTTTACAGGAAGTTAGGTGGCCAGGAGAAGGTAGTCAGGAATCAGGAAGCTTTGCATTATACTATGGGGGTGCAGAAAGACCTGCATTTGGAACGGGTTTTTTAGTCAGAAGGAGGATCCTATCCGCTATCCGAGATATTAAGTTTGTTAGTGATAGGATATCATACATAATTCTAAAGGGTAAACAACATGATTTTATAATTGTAAATGTACATGCCCCCACAGAAGATAAAGATGACAAGATCAAGGATGAGTTCTATGAAGAATTAGAATGCTTATTTGATAGCCTTTCACGATATCATATGAAAATTGTCTTAGGAGATTTTAATGCAAAAGTGGGGCGGGAAGATATATTCAAACCAACAATAGGCAAATTCAGTCTTCATGAAGATAGTAACGACAACGGGGTTAGATTAGTCACATTTGCCACATCAAAGAATCTCATTGTTAAGAGCACAACATTTCAGCATAAGGATATTCATAAATACACCTGGACGTCCCCAGATGGAGAAACTCGGAACCAGATAGATCATGTATTAGTGGATAAACGCTGGCACAGTAGCATCATCGATGTTAGATCAGTTAGAGGGACAGACTGCAATTCGGATCATCATCTGGTCAGAGTGAAAATCAGACAACGGCTATCGCTTATGAGAGGAACAAACGCTAAAGATGATTCTGTAAAATTTGAATTAAAAAACTTGAAAAATGATGAAATGCGGCAAGAATACCAAATCAAAATTGCTAATAGATTTGAAGTACTGGAATCTTCAGATGACAATGTGGCAAACGAAGAAGAAACTGATATAAATAAAGAATGGGAGGCTATAAGAGATACTATTAAATTGTCAGCATCAGAAAGCATTGGTTGTTTAAAAAAGAGGCAAAACAAGAAATGGTTTGATGAGGAATGTGCCGACATTGTAAAGAAAAGAAAGCTAGCAAAAATGAAATGGTTACACGAGCCAAATGAGGTAAATTTAGAGCAATTGGGTAGTGTTAGACGGGAAACCACCAAGTTACTAAAGAGTAAAAAGAGGGAATATTTGAGAGAGAAGATTAATGATCTTGAAATGAATGCAAAAAATAGGAACATTAGAGAATTATATCAGGGAATTAGTATAGAGAAGAAAGGGTTTCAGGCTAGAACAAACATAATTCGGAATGAAAATGGGGATATGATTGCAGATTCCAGGAGTATATTAAATAGATGGAAAAGTTACTTTAATCAGCTATTAAATGTACATACAGAACAGGACATTGAGGAGGATAAGTTACAGACAGCAGAAATGCTAGTCGCAGAGCCAAGTGCATTAGAGGTTGAAATGGCAATTGAAAAATTGAAGATGTATAAAGCATCAGGTTCAGATGAGATCCCAGCAGAACTGATAAAATCAGGGGGAGAAAAATTGATGGACAAGATACGCTGGTTGCTTAGTATGATTTGGGAAAAAGAAGCTCTTCCAGATGAATGGAAGGAATCAATTATCGTACCAATTTATAAGAAAGGAGATAAAACTGATTGCAACAACTACAGGGGCATCTCATTACTTTCAACTTCGTACAAAATTCTAACAAATATATTAGTAAGCAGACTTACTCCCTATATTGATGACATTCTAGGAGATCATCAATGTGCATTTAGAAGAAACAGGTCTACAACAGATCAGATTTTTAGTATAAGACAGATTTTAGAAAAGAAATGGGAATATAATGGTACTGTACATCAACTATATGTAGACTTCAAAAAAGCATATGATTCAATTAAGAGGGAGAAGTTATATAGTATCCTGCTGGAGTTCGGAATTCCTAAAAAGTTAGTTAGACTTATACGAATGTGTCTAAATGGCTCAAAGAGTAGGGTGCGTGTAGGCAAACAGTTTTCGGACACTTTTGAAATCCAGAATGGGTTGAAGCAAGGAGATGCACTATCTCCTCTACTATTTAATTTTGTACTAGAGCATGCCATTAAATCTTTAGAGAATGAGGAAGGCTTACAACTCAATGGTATTAATAAGCTGTTAGTTTATGCTGATGATGTAGTACTACTTGGCCGATAGCGAGGAGATACTAAAGGCCAACACGCACACACTATTGAGTAACACTAAGAAATTAGGACTGGAAGTAAATATCAGTAAAACTAAATATATGGTCACACGTAGAAATTCATTATATAATGGAAATGGACAGCTAATGACAAATGAGGGAAATTTTGAGGAAGTGGCTGAATTCAAATACCTAGGAACAATAATCACAAATAGGAATGAGATGCACAAAGAAATTAAACATAGGCTCAATTCTGGAAATGCATGCTATTATGCATTGCAGAGACTTTTGATGTCCCAACTCCTTTCAAAAAACGTTAAGCTGAAAATATATAAAACTATTATTCTACCAGTTATATTATATGGGTGCGAAACATGGACTCTTACTTTAAGGGAGGAAAGGAGATTACGAGTATTTGAGAATAAAGTACTTAGGAAAATTTTTGGACCAAAGAGAGATGAACAGACAGGTGAATGGAGAAGACTACATAACAATGAACTACATGGTCTTTATAGGAAGCCAGATATAATAAGAACAGTTAAGTCTCGTAGACTGCGATGGGCAGGACATGTTGCACGTATGGGGAATGAAAGACGTGCATGGAAACTTCTTGTAGGAAAGCCAGAAGGAAAACGCCCAGTTGGTAGACCAAGAATGAGGTGGGAGAACAACATTAACTATGATTTGAGGGAAGTAGATTATAGAGGGACTGATTGGAAAGCATTAGCTCAGGATAGGGATGTATGGAGAGCTTGTGTCCGCGCAGCCATGAACCTACGGGTTCGATAGTGCCAGTGAGTAAGTAAGTAAGTAAGTAAATATACTGTAGTAGGCCTATAAAAATTCTATATAATTGTTATCATTATTATTACTCGTATTATCATTATTATTATTAATATTATTATCAATATTATTATTGTATTATTATTATTTTTTTTTTGTCGGCCTCGGTGTACCAGTGGTTATATTCCTTGCCTCTGGTCCCGAGGATCGAGGGTTCAAGCCCACCGGAGTAGACTGATCCTTCAAGATGAAAAAAATCTAAGGAGCAAATCCTCCGGAAGGGACTTTAAGCCATGGGTCCCGAGTCAGAAGATTTTCAGACTCGTAACAGAACTTCATGCCTGAATAAAGAGGCTTCTATGTAAAATTTACCGACTTCCTTCATCCTAGTAATACTTTGGTGGCCTACCAGATGTCTCATTGGGTCGGTATGTTGACCGCATACCATTCAAGACATCTTCGGGGAAATGAGCATAACTAAATTAACTTGGTCTAGTAACTCCTCCTATCAAGGAAAGGCTAAGACCCAACATTGTGCTGTTACGCCATTGTAGATGGATTACTTTTATTATTATTTATTTCTCATTTAATTAGCAGGTTTCACAACATCTTGGGCCCAATTAATCTACTGTCATTCTCGGCCACATCACCCTGTCATTCTAATCTCCATCTTCCAATTCTTTTTCCCTCATGCTGCTCAAAACAACATCAATCGACGTTATTTTGGCCTTCTTCTACAAAGTGGCACCCATTCTAGTATTCCTCTTGGGAATCTGTCTTCTGTCATTATTTTTACATGACTATACCATTTTAATTGTTTGCTTTTTATCAAATCCACAATTAAAGTTTGAACATTCATATTTTGTTTGATTACATCGTTTCTTATTTTCCCTCTTCTATAAATTCCATTATTATTATTATTATTATTACTATTATTATTATTAATATCATTATTATTACCATTATCATTATTATTATTATTATTATTATTATTATTATTATTATTATTATTATTATTATTATTATTATTATTATTATTATTATTATTATTATTATTATTATTATTGAATAGACATATAACCAGAAAAAATAAGTTACAAATATATAATTCAATAGTGAGAAGTACTGTCACATATGGAGCTGAAGTTTGAAAATTCAACAAAAACTTATGTCGATGGAAATGGATTTCTTGAGGAGAGCAGCAAGAAGTTAAAAAGTAGAAAAAAATAAGAAATATTGTCATACGAGAAAGAAATGAATATTAGTTATTCAGTGGTAGGTTATGTAAGATGTAAACAATTAAATTGTTATGGACACTTACGGCGAATGCAAGAAGAAAGGTTACCCAGGAAAACATTGGAATGGCGTCCATCTCGAAGAAGAAGGAAAGGAAGACCTTGAAACTCGTGGATGCAAGAAATAAAAACTGGAATGAGAACAAGAGGACTGCAGGATATGTAGTGGGTGGATAGTAACGAGTGGAGAAGAAAAATAAAACTTCAGGCACAGAAAGATATGTAAACATTAAAATTCTGTATATACTTACTCACTGGCACTATCGAACCCGTAGGTTCATGGCCGCTCCTTTGGCATGGGTTCCCTGAAGTAGTCCCCGCCCGGAGAACCGAATGGGGGACTATTTGACCTCCGGAAAATTTTACCCCAGTTGAACCCATGTCCGCATTTCTTGACGGTTCTATTTTTACGGTGAAAGATCGTCACTCTTTCGACCAAGGTACTTTTTTCGTCTGGCTTATCACCATCGATCAGTCCGGCATGGGTAACCCTATTGACAGCAATGCTACCGCCGGCATAGCTCTCAGGATCATTTAAGCACGCAAGCCACTCCACCACGACAAGGTAAAGATACCATGGAGGGAAAATATACATAAATAAATTATTATTATTATTATTATTATTATTATTATTATCGTTGTTATTATTATTATCATCATCGTTATTATTATTGTAGTTATTATTGTTGTTGTTATTATTGTTATTATAATTATAATTATTATAATTATTATTATTATTATTATTATTATTTTAGCTAAGAACGGGTTCTGTACCCAGTTATTGATTCAGAAGAGAAAAAGAAGCACCATTGTAAATATTGTATCGTAAATTACATCTTGATTAACGTTTAGCAAAGCCAGGGGTACTTTCCGTTAATTAATTAAACAACTTCTCATTAAATGACCCTTGTAAATTCATTTGAAACGTGTTGTCTTAACCATACATCTATCAGAACTCTAGTAACAAAACACATGTACATTTAAAACTGATATATCTGATCTCATAGCAAAGATAATAAACGAATAATAAATCGTATCGCAGATGGAGTCAGACATTTCAATGAATCGGAGATAAACAGAAAAAGGATGCTAGTGTCTTAGATTAAAACAGTCTTAAAAAGGGAGAAGGAAAAAAAAAAAGGAAAGAAGTCTTACAAAAACATTGGATTAAGCGGCAAAGATGCAACGAACAAAATAATTAACGCCACTCTGAGAACGCTTAATGGTAAAATAAACGACGAGAGGAACAGCGGCAGTAGCAACTTGGTAGAAATAATTTCTCCCAGCTTTTCCAAGGCCATCTTGATTGGATGCTTGGTTTCCTCACACTAAGGTTTCCCATCAGTCTGTCTTTCATCTTAAATTACCAAATGATAACTCACATCGTCTGCGGTACAATCGCAGACTAATACAAAATGGAGTCTTCAATGCTTTTGTTTTGTGAATTTTACAAATTGAGCCATTTCATGTTTCATAACTAACTAACAAACTAACTAACTGACACTCTCGAACCCGTAGGTTCATGGACGCGCGAACATAAGCTCTCTATGCATCCCTATCCTGAGCTGTTTTCTAATCATCCCCTGTATAATCTACTTCCCTCAAATCATAGTTAATGTTATTCTCCCACCTCATTCTTGGTCTACTGACTGGGCGTTTTTCCCATGGTTTTCCTACAAGAAGCTCCCATGCACGTCTTTCATTCCACTTTCGTGCCACATGTCCTGCCCATCGCAATCTACGAGACTTAACTGTTATTATATATGGCTTCGTATAAAGACCAAGTACTGTAGTTCACTGTTATGTAGTCTTCTCCATTCATATGTCTGTCCACCTCTCTTTGGTTTAAAAAAAATCCTAAGAAGTTTATTCTCAAATACTCCTAGTTTCCTTTCCTCCCTTAAAGTAAGAGTCCATGTTTCGCATCCAATAATATAATTGGTAGAATAATAGTTTTATATATTTTCAGTTTAACGTTTTTTGAAAGGAGTTGGGACGTCAAGAGTCTCTGTAAAGCATAGTAGCACGCATTTCCAGAATTGAACCTATGTTTAATTTCTTTGTTCATCTCATTCTATTTGTGATTATTGTTTCTAGGTATTTGAATTCAATCACTTCCTCAAAATTTGCCTCATTTTTCATTAGCTCTCCATTTCCATTATATAATGTATTTCTATGTGTGATCAATTATTTAGTGTGATTGATATTTACATCCAGTCCCAATTTCTTAGTGTTAATAGTGTGTGCGTGTTGGCCTTTAATATCTCTTCGCCCCTATCAGCCAATAGTACTACATCATCAGCATTAGCTAACAGCTTATAAATACCTTTAAGTATTTCATGTTTCATATACCACAATATATTTTGTCCATTCCTATACTAATCATTTCCTAATTATGATTATGTTTTTATGGAAGTAAGTTGAATTTACCAGAGAGGATTTGGCACCCATTGACATCGGCATGTATTTCCTCAACTTACTTCCCTAGGAAAGGAAAGTAATTGACTTAATTATTAATGTAAAAATCTTACCTACTTAAAATTTTATTGAGTAATACAAAACAATTTTTTCGACTTTACAGGTAATTGAAAATGAACCGCAGCATTCGCCGCTTCCTCTAAGCCACAATTAATCATATCTGTAATTGATATGCAATCTGAAACTTATTTGAAATATCTGTCATAATTCAGACAACAATAAACAATTGCAGATGTTTTATCAACATTCCCTTGCTATCAAACAGTAAACTCTTCAAACTAAAATATAACATAACATGAAATATAAAAATTAAATAATCAATTGAGTTGGTGTTTACTTGATGAAAATCCATATTCATTAATTGAACATAATTATTAGTATAGGAGTGAACAAAATTATATAAGCAATTCGGGAAGTAAGTACATTACTAGTCTCGCTCAAGCTCAAACACCTCCTGGACTAGTAATGAACTACTTACTTCCCTTGTTGCGTATATGTATAACTACTGTATTAGTTTTCTTATTCAGGCGCACATTTAATTGCATGAGTATCTATGTTTTCTACTACCGTACATAGACATCGTCCACCGCTGTGGTCTCTAGGTAGCGTGCTGCATTGTCACGCAGCGGGCCCGGGTTCGATCCCCGGTCAGGGCAGTTTATTTGGGCGAGGTTTTTATCGGGGTTTTTCCTCACCTGTAAGACAAATGCCAGGAAAACTTTAAGGCCCAAACGTCCCCGAAATCATATGGCCATCATCATCATCCTTATCATTATCATCATTGTCATTACATTCATCATCATCATCATCATCATCTTCCTTCACCGGTGTGGAAAGCAACGGGAAGCTACCACACCTACAATTCCCTAGTAAAGCTGCAAGCATAGCATGAAAATGCTATGAATGTAGTGAAGGACCTGCCTTCGGGCAGAAATACTATGGATTACTATGGACATAGACATCGATTCCCCACGATTGAAACAGATCAGGGTTTGTTAAAAAGTTTTATGTACGTCCTCCCCCCAACATTTTCAAATAATAATAATTATTTATTTTATATACAGGATTTCAATATGTAAACATTGGGTCTAAAGTTTTATGTCCCTTCTCCACTCGTCTCTGTCCATCCAATCCATGTCCTCCAGTACTCTTTTTCTCATTCCAGTTCTTATTTGTTGTTTCCATGAACTTCGAGGTCGTCTTTCTTTCTGCTTCCAGGTGGACACCTTTTCAATGTTTTTCTGGGTAATATTTCTTCTTCTATTCGTCGTGCATGTCCATACCAAAAACATATGCTTATATCCTTTGTAATACCGTATATTATTATTTAATATTCTTTCTTTCTCGAATAGCTTTATTTATTTATTTTCAATTTTCAACATTTTGCTGCTCCCTCCTCTATAAACCCATTAGATAATAATAATAATAATAATAATAATAATAATAATAATAATAATAATAATAATAATAATAATAATAATATTATAATAATAATTATTATTATTATTTTTATTTTTATTTTTATTATTATTATTATTATTATTATTATTATTATTATTATTATTATTATTATTATTATTATTATTTATTATTATTATTATTATAGTGGTGATAGTGATGTAGTGGGTAATATGGGGAGCAGTAATTAGCAGCAGTAGTAATAGCAGTAGGGATGATGTATAATAAAATAATTAATAATTATAGCATTATAAATAACAATAATAATAAGAATGGTAATAAAAACTCTATGGGGCGAAAGACCTAGAAGGCCCTTGTTCTATTAACCGGATAATGGCCTCACAACCACATGTGTTAATCACAGAGAGGGACGATTATCTAGCCAGTATAGGGATGACATATGGTCAACATAACGGATTTTCCAGCTGTTAGAGTTCGTTTTGTCAACCTGGAGCCATATTACTCAAGATGCTGGCCGAAATTTCATTAGAAAATTTCTTCCCCAGGGGATTCGAACCACCACGTGTTCCGTAGCTCTTCTTCAAGGCATTATGCCTTTAACCACTCTGCTTCGGCGAGGAATAATAGTAATGGAAATAATAGGGTAATAATAATAATAATAATAATAATAATAATATAATAATAATAATAATAATAATAATAATAATAATAATACAACTAATAATAGTAATAAAATCAAATGTGTAAATAATAATAACTATAATATTTGTAATAATAATGATAATGATAATAACAATATTATTATTCTTATTATTATTACTTATTTAGTGCGTATTCCTTAGCAACTAATGTCATTGACATGGTAATTCAAACATGGGCTAGAAAGGATCGACAAAGTTTGCTTAAAGACACCTTATTTTAAACGTCGGGTTATTTTACGTGCCCTTTATCTACAACACGGGACTCTCGGTCTCACTTAACTTCCAATGAAAACCGCATTAAGAAATTTACCCCTTAAAATCCATCGCCTCCTCCCTCCTTTGAACCTTTGAGTCTCGGAAATAAAGTTATATTCGACAATAGAAATCGGATCTTTGAAATGCCAGCCAGGTACATAAACGGAATTTTCCATTCAGAATTGATTTCAACTATAGTTTTTTCTCTTTCCCATTGGAACTCATGGCTGCAGGACCAATTTACCTTCCGAAGAAACCCGTTTTCAGGATTTTTACGCCCTTAAAAGAAAATCGTCCTTACCCGGGTATATTCGAGAATTGAAATATAATCCTTAAGATGCCAGATGTGGAAAGCAACGGGAAGCCACCACGCTTAAAATTCCCTAGTAAAGCTGCAAAGCATAGCATGAAAATGCTATGTTTGCAGTTAAAGACCTGCCCTCGGGCAGAATTACTATGGATGGATGGAAGATGCTAGAAAAAAAAATCCTCTCCGATTTGTAACCATAATCTATCTTTTCCATTGTAACTAAAAGCTGTAATTATGTTCCGAAGGAAACTAATTTCAGGACTTTTTTGCCCTTAGAAAAAAATCTCCCACCGGAGTTTAAACTAATAGCATATTGCAGAATTGAAATCAGACCTTTGAGATGCCAGCAATACAGAAGAAAAAAAATGAGGGAATTTTCCTCTCGGATTTGTAACTCTACTCGGCCTCGGTGGACTAATGGTTATGGCCCTTGTCTCTAATTCCGAGGGTCGCGGGTTCAAACTCGGCCGGGGACGATTGATTTTTAGGACGGAATAATCCAAGGAGCAAGTCCTCCGGGAAGGACTTTAAGCGTGGGTTCCGAGTCTGAAGATTTCAGGCTCGTAAAAGATCCTGAATAAAAGGGTTCGTAAAAGAACCTTAATCCTGAATAAAATGTCTGTAAGCAAAATGTACCGACCTCAACGTCCCAGTAATACCTTAGTCGTCTCTTAGATGTCTCATTGGGTCGGTGTATTGACCGCAATGCCATCCATGATATCTATGAACAAATTTTTATTATTTCAGGATTGTTTCTGTTTTATACAACACATATATCTTCAACCAAAATATACAATTTTTTTCTTCCACTTTTCACAGTCTTGCGTGTCTGCTTCTGTAATATTTCTATTCTTTATGTTGTATTGAATTCCCTTTATCCACGTTGGCTTTGGTCTACCACGTTTACCTTCTCCAGGAGGTATCCATTTCAATACTTCTTTGTTTGTTTCTGTGCCCCTTCTTCTCATTATATGCCCATACCATGTTAGTTGGATTCCTTCAATCTCTTGTACAATATCCTTTTCTACGTTCACAATTTATCTTATTGTATTATTTTTTATATTGTCTAATCTTGATATTCTTGCCGATCTTCTTAAAAAGTCAATTTCTGTGACTAATAATTTATATCTTTGCTTTTGTTTCAACGTCCATGTTTCCGCACCATATAATAAAATACTATTCACAGTTGTGTTATATATTAATAATTTAGTCTTCTTGATTATATTCCTACTCCATAAAATATAACTCCTACAAATAAGGGAACTAAAAATTAACTTGGTCTAATAGCACCTTACAAAGGAGATGCTATGGCTCAAAAATGAGCTACGCCATTATAGATAGATAGATAGATAGATAGATAGATAGATATATTTGTAACTCTAATCTCTCTTTATCATAAGTAATGCCACGAGTGATTTCCAAATTATCGATAAATTCACGACTCACGAAGTGAGGAGTGAATTTATCTAGAGAATTTGGAAATCAAGAGTGGCATTTGTTAGGACTATTTAACGAATAAAATAAAGCTGTTTACTCACAAATCATTATTTAACTACAGTTATTTAAAAATATTTTTATATTTAAAGTAAACGGTGATGTTTGAAAACTAATGAGAAACGATAGGTAGCCTACGCTTCTACTGCTTCTTTTGTTTATCACTGCAACCAGATCATACTATTTATTGCCAAAGGAACGCAATATTGTAAGAATGCTCTCTAGTGGAGAAAAAATGAAACACATCAATCTGTATATTAATTCATTTTTGATGTCGTATACATTTAAGAAAGTGCAAACAGTGGTTTCTTTTTTTGGTGGTATAATCAATTGCTACAAATGTTGACATGTAAGCACTATTATATACAATCTGGTAGCCGTATTTGTTATAGGCTCAGTCACTGCAAAATAACGGTCAGACCTGTTCAGAATATTAAAAAGGAGGAGCTTTGCTTAATATATGATAATCCTAACGTTGATAATTATTTCGTGAAACACGTCTCTGATTGGTTGTAATACAGAAATCATTGAAACGTGATTGGTCATTGACTCCCATTTGGGGCATGAGTTAAATAGTCAGTTAGAGCTCACAGCTGTATTTTCTTCCGAAGAAAACTGCTTACAATATTTTTATACCCTTAAAAGAAAATCACCTCCCCTCGGTTTTGATTCCGTGAAGCTCACGGACTAAAGGTATGTTGGAGAACTGAAATCAGACCCATTGAGATGACAGCCAGGTAGGCCTACATAAAGGCAATCTTTTTCTCGGATTTGTGACCTTAATTTTGTAGTCCTAATCTCTCTTTTCCATTAATATATTTCTAATGAAATTTTGATAAGTTATTTTCATTCCTATAATAATTTTAGAAGAATTCTGCAGAGAATGTACAAGATTCTTCAGCCATCTTTAATACTACATTAAACCTCCCACACAAACGCCCATCTATTCATCCATCAATTAATTAAAACGCAACTTCTTCGTATCTTTTCACCCTCCCAATTTTCCGATGCCAATCGCTCGAGATATTTTATTCTCGATTTCTCCCCTCGCCAATTGTCGTTTTTCTCCATCAGTTTGCCTCTTTTTCTTTCTTAGAGACAATTGATTTCTTCTCTGTTTCATTCCATTTCCCCTTATACTGTATAAGTTTAACTATAGTTTATTTCCCAACTGTATGCGACGTAATTGAAGTCTTTACAAGGTTTTATTAAAAAGGGCCAGTGATCCCAGAACGGAACTTAGGAGACCCTTCAGATATAGGAGATTAAGGCTCCCAGTTGATAGCAGAAGTCAGTAGTTCCGCCTTTATCTCATGAAAATGCGTTTGGTATATTTTTTGCCAAAATATAAGAACCTTGCCTATTCCCATTGTCTCACGGCAGTTTACTCTTTGGAATATTTGTATTGTTCTCCAGTGACCAATCCTGTCATATCCTCACGGGGGCACGCAGTATCGTAGTTGGTTAAGACGTTATGATACAAACCGGAAGTTCGGGGGTACGAGTCCCGGTGAGGCCAGGGTCTAAACGTTCTGGTGGCATCACGTCCCTGGAGTCAACTCAGCAGGCGTTAATTCCAGGAACAAATACAGCCGTCATGTAGGGTTGAAAAACCAGCTGACACCAGTGCTGATTGTCTAGAAAGTTAGGATACTTGACCCCCTACTACTACAAGCTCTTCCTCTAGACTAAATTAGTGCATCTGAGCAGAATTTCATTTGTAAAAATATCTGGATCTAAAAGTCAGTGCCTATATTTGCATATTCAAAGACATTCTATAGACAGGGATTATTTAAAAATAGGTAATTGGGAAATTGAAGAAGTGAAAATTAAAATATTTGGGAACCATTTTTAATGAAACAATATGCCTAAAAAAAATAAATTGTACACCAGTACCAGTACCAGTACCAGTAAAACTTACCATAGTCTGTATAAAGATTTAAGCTATAAGCTCTTAAAAAGTGCTACAATGCTTAACTGTTACAAAACCATTATTTTATCATCGTCATTGTTGTCATTCTGGACTCTCAGAAAAAATTCAGAATTATCTCTTACTTTTGAAAATAAAAATTAACGAAAAAATGTTTGGTGCTTTTAAGAAAATTAAGGGATGGAGAATAAGAAAGTACAGAGAATTGAGGCGGTTAGAAGCAAAGGGGTGTAAGTACTTTCTTTAGCAAAAACGAGTTTGGTGCATAAATATATTCTTGAAGCATAATTTTATTTAGTGGAAGAAAGATGTAAGTGTATGGGTTAGGAGTAGATAAAGAATGATTGTCATCATTTTCAATTACCTATGACTTTCTTAAACAAATTCAACATTAAACCTGTTTTTCTGCTTCTATCCGCCTCAAATTAAGAATGTTTTACGAAGAACTGGATGTGATAACAATTGTGAAGAGTAGAAAACCACGATGGCTTGATCACACATTACATCAAGAGAACCCAAAATATTAACAAAATAGCTTCGAACAACTACAGTATTCAGAGGTAAGAGACCATTAGGCAGACCAAAACTACACTGCAAGTACCAGTAATCTCAAGATCTCACACGATTAAAAGGCCAGTTGGAAGAAGCGAAAAACAGGGAGGTGTGGAGAACGTTTATCAATGAGACAAAAATGACTAATTGATTGATTGGAAATTTTCATGGAAAATTAAGGGAAGAACGAAAGAAGGCTGTTTTGGAAGATACAGAAATTATAGAATGTCAGGGCTATCAAGAAATTCAAATAATAATAATAATAATAATAATAAATAATAATAATAATAATAATAATAATAATAATAATAATAGTAATAATAGTAATAATAGTAGTAATAGTGATAGTAATAATAGTGATAGTAATAGTAACACTAATAATTATGATGATAATAATAATGATGATGATAATAATAATGATGATAATAATAATAATAATAATAATAATAATAATGATAATGATAATGATAATAATAATAATAATAGTAATAATAGTAGTAATAGTGATAGTAATAATAGTGATAGTAATAGTAACACTAATAATTATGATGATAATAATAATGATGATGATAATAATAATGATGATGATGATAATAATAATAATGATAATGATAATAATAATGATAATAATAATAATAATGATAATAATACTTACTTACTCACTGGCACTATCGAACCCGAAGGTTCATGGCCGCGCGGACATAAGCTCTCCATACATCCCTATCCTGAGCTAATGCTTTCCAATCATTCCCTGTATAATCTACTTCCCTCAAATCATAGTTAATGTTGTTCTCCCACCTCATTCTTGGTCTACCAACTGGGCGCTTTCCCTCTGGCTTTCCTACAAGAAGCTTCCATGCACGTCTTTCATTCCCCATACGTGCAACATGTCCTGCCCATCGCAGTCTACGAGACTTAACTGTTCTTATTATATCTGGCTTCCTATAAAGACCATGTAGTTCATTGTTATGTAGTCTTCTCCATTCATCTGTCTGTTTCATCTCTCTTTGGTCCAAAAATTTTCCTAAGAACTTTATTCTCAAATACTCGTAATCTCCTTTCCTCCCTTAAAGTAAGAGTCCATGTTTCGCACCCATATAATATAACTGGTAGAATAATAGTTTTATATATTTTCAGCTTTACGTTTTTTGAAAGGAGTTGGGACATCAAAAGTCTCTGCAATGCATAATAGCAAGCATTTCCAGAATTGAGCCTATGTTTAATTTCTTTGTGCATCTCATTCCTATTTGTGATTATTGTTCCTAGGTATTTGAATTCAGCCACTTCCTCAAAATTTCCCTCATTTGTCATTAGCTGTCCATTTCCATTATATACTGAATTTCTACGTGTGACCATATATTTAGTTTTACTGATATTTACTTCCAGTCCTAATTTCTTAGTGTTACTCAATAGTGTGTGCGTGTTTGGCCTTTAGTATCTCCTCGCTATCGGCCAGTAGTACTACATCATCAGCATAAACTAACAGCTTATTAATACCATTGAGTTGTAAGCCTTCCTCATTCTCTAAAGATTTAATGGCATGCTCTAGTACAAAATTAAATAGTAGAGGAGATAGTGCATCTCCTTGCTTCAACCCATTCTGGATTTCAAAAGTGTCTGAAAACTGTTTGCCTACACGCACCCTACTCTTTGAGCCATTTAGACACATTCGTATAAGTCTAACCAACTTTTTAGGAATTCCGAACTCCAGGAGGATACTATATAACTTCTCCCTCTTAATTGAATCATATGCTTTTTTGAAGTCTACATATAGTTGATGTACAGTACCATTATATTCCCATTTCTTCTCTAAAATCTGTCTTATACTGAAAATCTGATCTGTTGTAGACCTGTTTCTTCTAAATGCACATTGATGATCTCCTAGAATGTCATCAATATAGGGAGTAAGTCTGCTTACTAATATATTTGTTAGAATTTTGTACGAAGTTGAAAGTAATGAGATGCCCCTGTAGTTGTTTGCAATCAGTTTTATCTCCTTTCTTATAAATTGGTAAGATAATTGATTCCTTCCATTCATCTGGAAGAGCTTCTTTTTCCCAAATCATACTAAGCAACCAGCGTATCTTGTCCATCAATTTTTCTCCCCCTGATTTTATCAGTTCTGCTGGGATCTCATCTGAACCTGATGCTTTATACATCTTCAATTTTTCAATCGCCATTTCAACCTCTAATGCACTTGGCTCTGCGACTAGCATTTCTGCTGTCTGTAACTTATCCTCCTCAATGTCCTGTTCTGTATGTACATTTAATAGCTGATTAAAGTAACCTTTCCATCTATTTAATATACTCCTAGAATCTGCAATCATATCCCCATTTTCATTCCGAATTATGTTTGTTCTAGCCTGAAACCCCTTCTTCTCTATCCTAATTCCCTGATATAATTCTCTAATGTTACTATTTTTTGCATTCATTTCAAGATCATTAATCTTCTCTCTCAAATATTCCCTCCTTTTACTCTTTAGTAACTGGTGGTTTCCCTTCTAACACTACCCAATTGCTCTAAATTTACCTCATTTGGCTCGTGTAACCATTTCATTTTTGCTAGCTTTCTTTTCCTTTACAATGTCGGCACATTCCTCATCAAACCATTTCTTGTTTTGCCTCTTTTTTAAACAACCAATGCTTTCTGATGCTGACAATTTAATAGTATCTCTTATAGCCTCCCATTCTTTATTTATATCAGTTTCTTCTTCGTTTGCCACATTGTCATCTGAAGATTCCAGTACTTCAAATCTATTAGCTATTTGATTTGGTATTCTTGCCGCATTTCATCATTTTTCAAGTTTTTTAATTCAAATTTTACAGAATCATCTTTAGCGTTTGTTCCTCTCATAAGCGATAGCCGTTGTCTGATTTTCACTCTGACCAGATGATGATCCGAATTGCAGTCTGTCCCTCTAACTGATCTAACATCAATGATGCTACTGTGCCAGCGTTTATCCACTAATACATGATCTATCTGGTTCCGAGTTTCTCCATCTGGGGACGTCCAGGTGTATTTATGAATATCCTTATGCTGAAATGTTGTGCTCTTAACAATGAGATTCTTTGATGTGGCAAATGTGACTAATCTAACCCCGTTGTCGTTACTATCTTCATGAAGACTGAATTTGCCTATTGTTGGTTTGAATATATCTTCCCGCCCCACTTTTGCATTAAAATCTCCTAAGACAATTTTCATATGATATCGTGAAAGGGTATCAAATAAGCATTCTAATTCTTCATAGAACTCATCCTTGATCTTGTCATCTTTATCTTCTGTGGGGGCATGTACATTTACAATTATAAAATCATGTCGTTTACCCTTTAGAATTATGTATGATATCCTATCACTAACAAATTTAATATCTCGGATAGCGGATAGGATCCTCCTTCTGACTAAAAAACCCGTTCCAAATGCAGGTCTTTCTGCACCCCCATAGTATAATGCAAAGCTTCCTGATTCCTGACTACTACCTCCTCCTGGCCACCTAACTTCCTGTAAAGCGACTATATCCAAGGGCGATTTATCCAATTCCTGCGTTAATATCTCTAGTGCCCCGCTATTGTATAAAGTCCTAACATTCCATGTTCCTAGGAACATGTCCCTGTGTTTGAGCCTTTGGCATGGGTTCCCTGAAGTAGTCCCCGCCCGGAGAACCGAATGGGGGACTATTTGACCTCCGGAAAATTTTACCCCAGATGAACCCATGTCCGCATTTCTTGACGGTTGTATTTTTACGGTGAAAGATCGTCACTCTTTCGCCCAAGGTACTTTTTTCGTCTGGCTTATCACCTTCGACCAGTCCGGCATGGGTAACCCTATCGGCAGCAATGCTACCGCCGGCATAGCTCTCAGGATCATTTAAGCACGCAAGCCACTCCACCACGACAAGGTAAAGATACCATGGAGGGAATAATGATAATAATAATGATAATAATAATGATGATGATGATAATGATAATAATAATGATAATAATGATAATAATAATGATTATAATAATGATGATAATAATAATGATGATTATGATGACGATTATAATAATAATGATGAAGATGATAATAATGATGATGGCGATGATAATGATGATAATAATAATGATAATGGTGATGATAATTATGATGATAATGATAATGATGATAATAATGGTGGTGATAATAATGACAATGTTTCATTTTACATGGCAGAGTTAAGGTCATAAGGCCTTCTCTTCCACTCAATCAGCGAAAAATAGAATCATACAAAAAATACATATTTATTACGATTTATAAAATATTATTAAAATACAGACTAAACAAAAGACAATGCGGATGTGGTCTAATATTAGCTAACACTAACAAAACTTGGAATAAAATAAGCAAAGCTTCCTAGATGAATACTTATAGGCTATTATAAACTGTTGGTTTTCTTAGGGCTTAAAGGACCTTCGGGACTTGGAAATTTTTGATAGCATGAGGTTCTAGCCGAGCGTTAGTATGGGGATGTATTAGTTATAAAGGCATACGTGTTTCTGAACATAAATAAGTGTATTCTTCATTTTAACTATTTTAATTCTAAAGTATAATGATTACAATAACCCTGGTATTCTAACCCTAAATAACTAATCTAAGCTTATATTAAGATAACCTACATTCAAACTTTCTTTAGATTTGAGAGAAGGATTGGGGGATTGTCAATCTACCCTAATTTACATTTTAATAAGTATATACTAATTCCTACACTTTAAACAAACAGTCTTAAAATATTTAAGATGTTTGAGTAAATTTCTAACTGTTCCTAGCGAATTTATTAAGAAAAATGGTAGCAGTCTTACCCTTCAGCACACTACACAGACAGGCAGAGTCCCATGTTTTCAAGGTTTATATACTAAAACTGACCTACAGTTACCTAACTTAACTTACTAACATTCCATTAGTCTAAATGCAGAGATTTTACAGTTAGCCTTGAAAACTTTGTTCTGCCATAATCAAAACTCTGTCCTGAAATATAACATGTCTAAGTGATTTATTTCAACAACTGTTTTATTTGAATACTTAAAATAATCTATGTAAAATAATTAAATATCTGTGTAAAATATGTAAAATACTCTATGTATTAGAACATATTATGTAAAATACTCTATGTATTCATAACATAGGCATATACAAAATGCTGTGATATAGTTGTTATGCAGTTAATATTACCACTGTGTGGAGCATAAGATATCAGTTAATTTGTATTTAAATACTGATGGTGATTGACAGTCCCTGCCATTACTGGGAAGTGAGTTCCATGTAGAAAGAACAGAGGGATGGTTTCACTTCCTTTAGAAGATACGGGAACATAACGTATTTCTGCAAATTGTGAAGTGTTGGTAGCATAGACGAGACACCTGTGGGAGAGGAACCCCCTCTTCCCTTGGCCAACACGTTGTAATTTATGAACATTACTCCTAGTAACTGTCTAAACTCACACTCTCATATATTATTCATCGCTGCTGGTTTAGTTGGGAGGCTACCATTCGTAATACATCCTTGTTATTTTTTTTATTATTGCTTCTACTTACATTTAACTAAAATATATTACGCTCTACTTGTCTTCAAGTTTTCTTTCACATAATGATTTAAAAGAACTTGCTCCGTTCCCAAACGTGAAATTAAATTTCACAAATCATTTACAATTGACGTATATATTTAATTATAATTTATGACTGTAAATTTAAGTTCAACAACACAAATATTCTAATGTTAATAGGGTAAATACTCTGGTTATGATCAATACAGGTATGTAAATGTAAATTAGAAGGCCCTTTTAGTAGTAGGAGATTATGGTTCATACCTTTCTACGCAATAAAAATAATATTTTTTTTATTTATTAGGAATTTATCTGTAATACAGTAGTTTTCCTACAATCTATTGCAAATTTTACTCCTCCATAAATCATTATTCTGTATCATCCTCAGTTAATCCTCTCGACACCATACTCCTATGCACTTCTTGAATCCACTGTTCTTTTGGTCTCCATTTTCTTCTGTTACTCCCAGCTTCAAAATTCACTACCATCTTAGATATCCTGTCATCTGACATCCTTCTCTACGTGGGAAAGCGGCTTCAGTCTTCTTTCTTCAATAACTTGTAGAAAATCATTATGAGTAATTTTTTTTAAATGCCCAGGGTTTGTCATTTCGACATTTCTGGTTTTCTCTCCTGCATCGCATACTTGTAACCCACTTCTGAGGTTGGGGCGTCTGGAAGGTGGGGTTACGCTGCCCCGATGATATGTGAGTTGATGATGGTGGTAATGATGGGACAGGAGAGGCCTTTAACTAAACTTAAGCTAATTAGGCGAACATGATATTTATGATAGTGATGGCCAGATGATGTTCGGGGGCCGTTTGGGCCTTAATGTTTCCTAACATTTATCTTACAGATGAGGAAAAACCCAGGAAACTTGTCCCGACCGGGGTCGAACCCGCGCCCGCTGCGTGACAAGGTAGCACACTACCTCGAGACCGTAGCGGTGGACGACATAATAATAATAATAATAATAATAATAATAATAATAATAATAATAGCTTTATTTTACCTGGCGTAGTTAAGACCTTAAGGCCTTGCCTCCCACTCGACAAGATTAGAAAAAAGTACAAACCACGGCTCTATGTGAAAGCCATATTTACTCGAACCAATGTCTGGTACTCATTTCTATTAGAAGGTCAGTAGATCCCAAAGCCATAGTGCCGAATTAAAGTTTAGGCCAGATAAAAATACTGACCTCCATCGGTACTCGAACTCCCGATTTTCCGGTTTATAACCTATTGCCTAAAGCAACTTCGCTACGGCGTAGGTAATATTTTATTTCAGAATGATTTTTATATTCTTTGTTTTAAAAATGCTTACTAATTTATTATTACACAACATGTAAGAAATTTGTCAATCCGTTATTTCTGGAGAATAATTATTGTACAGGTAGTGAAACATTCAATCTGTTGTGTCGATTACATTATTATGATTCAAACCTATTTTAATAAATTTGATGATGTTGATATACGTTCGCGCCATAGGTGAGTGGTTTAAAGGATGGTGCCTTGGCACATAGCTATGGGAAGTGCATTGGTTCGAATCACCATGTGTGAGTACAGTAAGGACCGGTACCCTCTCAGCATCGCATCGTGAGGAATTGAGAATAAGTAACGACTCTATGATGAAGAAACCAGTTATAACGATGGAGGACCTGACATGCCTACCATGTGTCACACCTGTATTGGCTGGATGTTCGTTCACTTCTATGATTAACGACTCTAGGATGAAGAAACCAGTTATAACGATGGAGGACCTGACATGCCTACCATGTGTCACACCTTTATTGGCTGGATGTTCGTTCACTTCTATGATTAACGACTCTAGGATGAAGAAACCAGTTATAACGATGGAGGACCTGACATGCCTACCATGTGTCACACCTTTATTGGCTGGATGTTCGTTCACTTCTATGATTAACGACTCTAGGATGAAGAAACCAGTTATAACGATGGAGGACCTGACATTCCTACCATGTGTCACACCTTTATTGGCTGGATGTTCGTTCACTTCTATGATTAACGACTCTAGGATGAAGAAACCAGTTATAACGATGGAGGACCTGTCATGCCTACCATGTGTCACACCTGTATTGGCTGGATGTTCGTTCACTTCTATGATTAACGACTCTAGGATGAAGAAACCAGTTATAACGATGGAGGACCTGACATGCCTACCATGTGTCACACCTGTATTGGCTGGATGTTCGTTCACTTCTATGATTAACGACTCTAGGATGAAGAAATCAGTTATAACAATGGAGGACCTGACATGCCTACCATGTGTCACACCTGTATTGGCTGGATGTTCGTTCACTTCTATGATTAACGACTCTAGGATGAAGAAATCAGTTATAACGATGGAGGACCTGACATGCCTACCATGTGTCACACCTTTATTGGCTGGATGTTCGTTCACTTCTATGATTAACGACTCTAGGATGAAGAAACCAGTTATAACGATGGAGGACCTGACATGCCTACCATGTGTCACACCTGTATTGGCTGGATGTTCGTTCACTTCTATGATTAACGACTCTAGGATGAAGAAACCAGTTATAACGATGGAGGACCTGACATGCCTACCATGTGTCACACCTGTATTGGCTGGATGTTCGTTCACTTCTATGATTAACGACTCTAGGATGAAGAAATC
The DNA here is from genome assembly GCA_030220185.1 of Diploptera punctata. Taxonomy (NCBI): domain Eukaryota; kingdom Metazoa; phylum Arthropoda; class Insecta; order Blattodea; family Blaberidae; genus Diploptera; species Diploptera punctata. The sequence goes on from JASPKZ010003793.1 coordinate 384,061, forward strand.
AGTTATAACGATGGAGGACCTGACATGCCTACCATGTGTCACACCTTTATTGGCTGGATGTTCGTTCACTTCTATGATTAACGACTCTAGGATGAAGAAACCAGTTATACTTAACGATGGAGGACCTGACATGCCTACCATGTGTCACACCTGTATTGGCTGGATGTTCGTTCACTTCTATGATTAACGACTCTAGGATGAAGAAACCAGTTATAACGATGGAGGACCTGTCATGCCTACCATGTGTCACACCTGTATTGGCTGGATGTTCGTTCACTTCTATGATTAACGACTCTAGGATGAAGAAACCAGTTTTAACGATGGAGGACCTGACATGCCTACCATGTGTCACACCTGTATTGGCTGGATGTTCGTTCACTTCTATGATTAACGACTCTAGGATGAAGAAACCAGTTATAACGATGGAGGACCTGACATGCCTACCATGTGTCACACCTGTATTGGCTGGATGTTCGTTCACTTCTATGATTAACACATGTGGATGTGAGGTCAAAAGCCGGCTGTAGGCCAAGGGCCTTTCAGACCTACCCGCGCTATAGAGTTTGGATATACATTCACATAGGCTCATCTTTAACGCGATATACTTACCTATTTGTAAATTTTGTAAATATCGGTATATTTATATGTTTTCTAGCTGCATATCTATTTGCGCCCTAATTAAGATGATAGTGAAAAACTCATGATTTTCGCGCACAGTGCATTTATTATTCTTGAGTTTCTCTGATATATCGTAAATATAGAACACGAAAACCACCGGGTTTTCTCTCATCCGAAGGAAGCAGGAGAATGTGCTTGCTGAGGAAGATGTGTCTAAGTAGCTCAATGGTAGAGGGCCAACACCTACAGCTGGAGATCTTGGATTGAAATCCCAGCTGAGGTGCACGTTCTTCTCTCTAATTATGTTAACCTTTGTCTACAGACGATTGTCTAGAAACATTAATTTCAATATCAAGATTATGAGTATTTGAGAATAAAGTTCTTAGGAATTTTTTTGGACCAAAGAGAGACGAATATATTGATGAATGGAGAAAACTACATACTGTACAGTGAGGTATAATATGATCTTTATGGGAAACCAGATGTAGGACCTAATAAGAACAGTTAAGTCTTATAGACAGCTATGCACAGGACACAAATGGAGAATGAAAAAGGGACACGGAAAGCACCAAGTAAATAGGCCAAGGATCAGCTGGGAGAATAATATTAACTTTTATTTAAGGGAAGTGAATTAAGCAGGAGATGATTGGAAAACTTTATCTCAGGATAGAGAGCTTATGTCTGCGTGGTCATTAACCTCTCTGTTTTATAGTGTCAGTGGGCTAGTTAATTATTATTATTATTATTATTATTATTATTATTATTATTATTATTATTGTTATCAACATTATTATTATTATTATTGTTATCAACATTATTATTATCAACATTATTAGTATTATTATTATTATTAACTTTTTCATGTTTTCTTTCATTCACACTGTTTCTCATTCTTGTTTTACTTTTTTAACCTTTTTTCCCCTTATTCACACATATAAACACAAGGACACGATACTCTCCATATCCCAAGGTAGAGATTTAAAATCCCTTATCCCACCAAGAATCGAACCCGAGTCGTCGGAGTGGAAGGTAGGGACTCTACCGACTACGCAACAGCGACTTCATCTTCTTCTTCTTCTTATTATTATTATTATTATTATCTTTGAGCGTAGGATAAATATGTAAACAATATCAAAGGAAAATATATAAAATGCACTAACACAAAAACACCAATGTATTACACGTTACCAATAAAACCCAAATCACCAAACCAAAATATTAAAATAGTCAATGCGTTTCGATAGCGAGGCTATCATTATCAAGACTAGGTATTGATAATGGTAGCTTCGCTATCGAAACGCGTTGGCTATTTTAATATTTTGGCTTGGTGATTTGTGGTTTATTGATAATTTTTATTTTCATCAAGAAGATCACGTTTATTAATTTACAAAATAACAGTTTTAAAAAAATTATGTGAGGTTCTTTCTGCACGATGGGAAGTTGTATGTAGGTTATAAGCAATTTTACCCTAATGGTTGCACCTTTTTACACAGCAACGAAATGAAAAGTCGTTATTATTCTGATGGATTTGCACGTTTACATAGCAGTTCTCTCAATTATCTGCATGACAAGCTTCACAAAGCGTTGAGTTGTTGTATGTGTGGTTTCTGAAGCGAGATATTTATTGGCATATGCAAACGTATAATATATTAATAAGCAATACAGCATACGTGTACCTCGCTACCCTAGGGAGGAGTTGCGCTGTCAAGGTCTATGAACTGCTGGACTTTTTTTAAACAAAAAGGAAAACTCACTTTCAAAACATGATTTTTATCACAATCGCATATTCATCAACATCAAGGTATAGGCATTTAGGCCTGTTGCGGCTTAAAACGTCACGCCATATATTCATAGGTCGGCCAACACTTCTTTTTCCTATAGGAATATAGTATAGGGCGGCTTTTGAAATTCTATTTGGTGTAATGCGTTGAACATGATCTCTCCAGTGAGTCCTATATTTTTATATTATTGCCGTAATTGGTTGTATATTCAATTCACATAGCGTGTTAATTAATTTAATCCATAAATGTTCTGTATCGCTTAGAGGTCTTGGGTTAAGTTCCTTGGCTTCTGTTCCGGAAGTTCCCGGGATCAAACCCGGCCGTGCTCGATTTTTAAATGGAAAAATCCAAGGGGCAATTTCTCCAGGAAAGACTTTAAGCAATGTGTCCCGATTCCGAATATTTTGGACTTTTAAAAAACCTTAAGCCAAATTAGAGCCTCAGCAAATCTTTAATCGGCTTTTCCCACCCAAGTTATACCTTATTTGTCTACTAGATGTTTCCTTGAGACGATGAGCTGCCATCTGTGGTTATATATATATATATATATATATATATATATACTGTATATGTTAGACCTCAATGGAGATTCTAATTGGTTTCTTATTGAATGTACAGATTTTCAAATATGTACTTTTTATTTAACTGTACTTTTTTTAAAAAATATGCCCTGGCAAACTGCTAATGTTTTCCTTCAAGTTTAACCATTGAGGCCCATCCTCTAAAGACTACGATAATAGACTTGTGTGCAAAAATGTTACTGAAATCCAACGAAGGGTTCTTGAGATACTGTGTTTTTTGTACTGAAAAATTACATTTTGAGGAAAGTCACTTTAAAATTTCAATGTGCTTGTACTTACATTCATGCACAATCTTTTTAAAAACTTCTAAAATTCATTGTAAATTTAAAATAGTTTTGTTTCAGTATCGTTTCAATCATTTTATTTAATTGTTCATTGTTCATTTTATAAACAGAAATTAATTTTGTATTTTAAAATATATTTTCGGGATTATTGGCTGTCTTTTGCAGTATTGTCTTCTCAACGTTTCATCACCCGCTGTGGGTGACATTTTCAGGAGATATTGCTTGTGTAAATTTTCGTAGTAAACTGGTAACTAGTTGTTAACTTGTATGATTGTACCGTAACTATGATTCTTAGTGAATAATTTATAATTGGTTGAGTTTAAACATTGAGCTGCAGCTCGCCCATTTGTTGTTGTCATGATGTAATGTCATGACTTACTATATTTGTCATAAAGTTTTATATGACACTTTTCTAGGGCAGGATACCATGTTTTATTATAGTTGGGGCCTATATTGCTATACAAATGAGGTAAGCACGTGTTACTGATCGAGAAAAAGTTTGAAAAAAAATAGTTTTAAAAAACTAAAACAACACGCTTTATTAGAAAACCGAACTAAAAAAACGAAAAATAATTTTAAATTCCAACATGCTTGGGATAAATAATTTTACCATCAAAAGCGTGGGGTGCTCTTTATTAATTAATATATTTGATAATAAAGATACATTGGTAAAAGTAAAGTCTCTAAGAAGAAAATGTAAAAATCATAAAAAGCACCCCACGCTTTTGATGGTAAAATTATTTATCCCAAGCATGTTGGAAATTAAAATTATTTTTCATTTTTTAGTTACGTTTTCTAATAAAGTGTGTTGTTTTAGTTTTTTAAAACTATTATTTATTTTTCAGTTTTAATATTTTACAGAATAAGTTAAAAATGTAAATATCTTTAAATTCGATTCTCTTGTAGTATAAGCTGAAAGTAATACCCTCCTAAAAAAACCTGCCAGTCGGATTTGAACCAGCGACCTATGAATTACTGAAATTATATACCACTAAGAGTTCACTGCTCTACCAACTGAGCTCTTACAAAGATTGACTAAAAAGTCAAGTCCGCAACCTATTATGCCAGTTTTCATTTTTTTCTGATGATTCAGGCCAGAATTCTAGAAACAAAATATGAAATTATTATATTGTCACGGGTCCTTTACAAGTACACAAAGTTTCAAGTCGATCCAATGTTTCTAAGTGGGCGAAAATCGTGTTCAAAAATTCCGTTACATAGATACAAAGACACTTTTTTTATTTTCTGATGATTCTGGCCATGATTTTAGAAACAAAATATGAAATTATTGTATTGCCACGGGTCCTTTACTCGTATACAAAGTTTGAAGTCGATCCAATGTTTCTAAGTGGGTGAAAATCGTGTTCAAAAATTCCGTTGGATACAAAGACACTTTTTTTGATTTTCTGATAATTCTGGCCATGATTTTAGAAACAAAATATGAAACTATTATATTGTCACGGGTCTTTTATAAGTATGCAAAATTTCAAGTCTATCCAAACGATTTGAAGTGGGTGAAAATTGCGTTAAAATTGCGTTAAAAGATTCAGTTACATAGATAGATACAAGTCAAGCTAATATAAAGCGTGTAAAAACGAGGCACTAGCGCTGAGTTTTTCAATTTTCGAGATCTGTTACGTGCTTACCTCATGTGTATTGCATACTATTTTTTGATCGATGTGACTATATTTTATTACATATTGTAATAAATGAATTAAAATATTGGTTGGATGTAAATTACTTCTATGGGAAAGACACATTTGGTGATCGTTGCTTTGTAGCTTTTCATTTGTTTTATTATAAGCAAGGATTGTTAGCTGTGGAGACATTTTTATATGTAGAACCGTGATTAGAATCTGCTTGATAATTTTATTATGGAAGGAGTTATGGTAGATGATAGAGAAATAAAAAAAGCCTGGAGAGTGGGATGTTATGCATTAATTCCGGAAAATTCTAAAGAAAGGTACGAGTTAGTGTACAAAACATTCAAGAAATGTTTTATTTTACTTACCGAACGTGTGCTTTTCGAGTCCATATCTGCATTGCGATTTGTTTTGTTTGCATAGCAACCAGGTTAGATGTGGGAACGTTGATTTACTTCCAGTAACAACAATATTGGTAAGGTTAAGAAATTAGTCACATCGACCTAAAATTTTCAAACCTTCCTCTTTTCTGTTTAAATTTTGTTTATGTTCACATATCTAGCTTCTCTGTTCTATCGAGTATAATAATGTAAGGCCTACATAAAACCTGCATTTCATTAAATAAATTTAGTTGAGGACGATTGATGTATCAGGTACTTATTTTAATATTTTAACACTTTACTTATAAAAAACGTATCTTCACAATGGAAATTTTAATTAAAAATTTGGAATAGGGTGCAGAAATGTATACTCTGTCGTTTGAGCCAATAATTTTGTTTTCTTGGTTCTTACTGTATAAGCCCCTTAAAGTATAGTACATCATATATGCCATAAAAGTCAGCTTAAGTATGATAGGTCCACTGCTATGGTCTCGAGGTAGCGTGCTGCCTTGTCATGCAGTGAGTCCGGGTTCGATTCCCGGTCGGGTCAACCTTCCGGGGTTTTTCCTCATCTGTAAGACAAATGTCAGAAAGCTTTGGGACCAAACGATCCCCGAACATCATCTGGCCATTATCATCATCATCATCCTTATACACGGTGTGGAAAGTAATGGGAATCTACCGCACCTAAAATTCTCTAGTAAATGATCAAAGCATATGGAAATCAACTTTTATAAGATTCGTGATATGTTCTGTTGAGGTATTATTTAAAATTAAAGTATAAAATTATGGAATATTCACCTAAAAGGTCCGTCTCCTCAACTTCATCAGTTATTTAACTATAGCGCTTTCGGGACTAGTCCCATCATCAGAAGGATTCAAAACTGGTGTTTCACTGATGATCTGGTAGAGGGGGTTACACGTACTCGAGGAGATGGAAATTTTGAAAGCAGTTAACAACAACGACCATCTGATAAACGAAAACGAACCCAGTACGTGTAACCCCCTCTACCAGATCTTTAGTGAAACACCAGTTTTGAATCCTGCTGATGATCGGACTAGTCTCGAAAGCGCTACAGTTAAATGATTAATAAAGTTGAGGGGACGGACCTTTTAAGTAAATATTCCATAATTTTATACTCTATCGTGAAAATGCTATGATTGCAGTGAAAGACCTGTCCTAGGGCAGAACACTATAAATAAATAAAAAATATGATGGTGTTTGAATAATATATTTATCAGTGTGTGACTTTCTTCAGAGACACAGTGTATATATTATTTATTTATTCGGTGTTTTGATTAAGCATGAATGATTTACCTATTTCCATAACCCTTGCATAGGAGTATTAGCATGTGACATGAACCATTAAATATCGATATGCATATTCATTATGGAAATTTAAAATCATCCTGGTGCACATTAGTTAATTTAGTTTCTTTGTTGACTTTAAAAGAGCCGATGGCAGTTTTATGTATGGTAGGCTTAGCTAATGTTACGAAATTGATATTTAGAGGTCTCCATGGCAGCTATAACATACCAGCCTCGTGATAAATGAGCCTCATATCGTTATACTATATTACACACGCATATTTATTGAGGAACGTTTAACATTTTTCCTGCTATATATTCATTAACGTGCTTTCATATTTGAACTAAATTATTTGTAAAACTATTTATAATCTCGTCAGAATCTCATAAATATTATGATTTAAATTTTACTTAGATGTCTTGTTACATTCTTATGCGTAATTAACGAAATCAGTCGATGCATTCATGAACAATTCTTAGAGAGGGAGTTTACTGTTAGAGAAAATGGAAAACATGTATTATTTTTCTATATTTCATTAATTTACTCTCATATAATTTCGTACTGATATAAGCGGTGGACTAATGGTTATGCTCCTTGCCTTTGGTCACGAGGGTCGCGGCTTCAAACCCGGCCGGGGTCGATGGGTTTTTTTAGGACGGAAAAATCAAAGGAGTAAGTGCTTCGGGAGGGACTTTAAGCCGTGGGTCCCGAGTCGGAAGATTTTCAGGCTCGTAAAACATCCTTAAGCCTGTATGAAAAGGCCTCTAAACAAAATTACCGAATTTTCCCGTCTTAATACTACCTTGGTTTCCTAGATGTCAGTATGAGGCGGAACGCTGACCACGGACCACTCAAATCACATCTATACGAAAATATGTGTAACTAAATTAGTATGGTTCAAATTCTTCCCTGTAGGGGAAGAGCGCCTAAATCTCTGTTAAGGGAAAACATGGGCTTACAAGACAGGAAGATATATAGTATATATATATATATATATATATATATAATTATTTTTATTAGGAATATTCAACAATACTGTGTTTCTCCTTCAATCCAAAGTGATTTGTCTAAAGCATCTTCTTCCCTCAAATCTCTAGCTTCCATACTCGTCCTCACTCCATCTATCCAACATTCTCTATGTCTGTCTCTTCCACTTCTTCCATTGTTTTTCCATTAGCGTATAACTAATAAAACATACAGGATGAAACACAACTGTAGCTACAAATATTCACAGATTGGTCTGGAATGTTGAATGAGTGTTTTGATATGAAGAACCTATAATTTCCGGGAACGCATTACAGAATGGTGTTTTGTTCATGTTTTAGAAATGTAGCATTCCCTTAAAATCGTGAAGGGATAGATGGATGTTGATAGTTTGCAAATCAAACTTTAAAGTTATTATTTTATTGGCCACTTGTAATATTTTAAAAATCATAACCTCCTATACAAATAATTCAGTTTGACTCGTAATAATAATAATAATAATAATAATAATAATAATGATAATAGTCATCATCATCATCCGGTATCATGGCAGCTGCCGCCGTCTTCCGGAAAGCCATTCCTCTCTGTCCATCCATTGATCTTCCTCCAATCCTCTGATATTCATAGCCGCTTGTATCCAAGTTTTCTTCAGTCTTCCTCTCTTCCTCTTTTCCATTGGGATCCATTTCATGACAGTTTTAGGTAATCTTTGCAAATAATAATAATAATAATAATAATAATAATAATAATAATAATAATAATAATATATTTTGTCCAATTCCACAAGGTAATCTTTTATGACATTTCTGATTATCTTCCCTGGAATTGACGGAATTGCAGTCCATTTCTTAGATTCGGCACCTGGGACGCGGAGTTACGTTATCCCGATGATATGATGGGTGATAAATTATAATGAAACGCCAGGAGAGTCCTTAACGTAAATTTAATCTAAATTTCAGACCATGGATAATCGCAGAAATAATTCCCTTTAAAGAAAAATTCCTATGGTCTTACCGGGGATCGCACCCGGTACCGCATTAACTGTAGTCATAAACGTTGACCACTAGATCTTGAGGCTGGTCAATAATAATAATAATAATAATAATTATTATTGTTATTATTATAGCTTTATTTTTACCTGGTAGAATTAAGGCCTTGTCTACACCCTTATCAGGTTAAAATAAATACAAAAAAGTGGTCTTGCTTCTACGAGTAAATTACAACAAACATATAATATATAATATTATTATTATATGATATATCTACAATACAATAAGTTAAATAAGAAAAAAATTACTAATGGCATAGGATAAATTTAATGGCGATAGACATTTCGATTAAATGTTTTAAACTAATAAACTACAATTATTTCAGTTCAGTCTCGTAGACAGCGCTGGTCAGGACATGTGGCACTACTTGGGAATGAAAGAGGGGCAAGGAAACTTCTTGCAGGAAAACGTCCAATGTGTATGTAAGTATGAGATGGAGAATAATATTAACCATTATTTATAGGTGATGAATTTTTCAGGAAATGATTAGAAAACATAGCTTGTGAAAGGGATGTATTGTGAACTTAAGTCAGCCGGTTGTGAATCTACTGGTTTCAAAGTGTTAGTGAGTTAGTTAAGATAAGAAACACTTCTTACGTCTCATTGTAGTAGTTACTGTATATATATAATGAATTATTACACAAACAATACAATTTTATGTGATCATGGTGGCCGATATTTCGAAACAATACCGTACCTGCTGACTCATGTGGTACCATGCCAGGTTCTTAACTACAGAAGCCGCATTTGTCGAAAAATATTTACTAAAAAATAATTCCAAAAAGATACAAAAGTCACATAAGCCTACAATTTAAGCGTTATAAAAATTAGTGTGAATCTATTAATTAAATAAAAATAAAACGTAGTTTTATTTGATTTTCATATTTATTATATAATTCAGTGACAGCTGTTTCGGTACACTATACCTTCTTCAGACATGTTAACAAATTATGAATTGTGTTCCAACTGATCTAAGCAGCAATACAACAATATTTATTTAAATTTTTAAATTTAACAAAGGGGATTCATTCAAATCAAGTTGAGAATTTAACAGTTTTTTACTACTTTTAAATTTATTAATTTCTACAGCCTCCAAAAGATCTAACTTCTTACCCTTATCACAAATATGTAAAATTTCAAAATTTGGATCGAAACAATGATTAAATTGGAATAGGTGGTTAGCATATTTTGAATTTTCTAAATTTCTGTTATATGCTCTCATGTGTACCTTTATCCGAGAGATAAAAGGCTACCAGTTTGTCCTATGTAGACATTGTCACATGTGCCACACTTCAATTTATATACACCTGATAATTTTTCTTTTTTTGTTTTGGCTTTATTGTTTTTTATTATATTTTGTAGAGTTTTATTAGCTTTATCAGTTGGAACACAATTCATAGTGTGAATCTGTTTGCCCTCTATGGTCTCAAAAACTACTTAACTGATGTGAATAGGGTCCCCCCATTATTTAGAATTTTTTGAGACAATTAACATGTATAATATATTACCCTACGTACTATAGGGTCGTAGCTATAAAAATCATCGGTGCACAAAATAAGTCGTTTTTTGGATGCTTAAATGACTTACCATAACAAATACACCAAATTAACGTGCACGGAATTGAATATCTCAAAAACCTACAAAAGAAGTCCACGACGGCATGTCTCTTTCTTACGGATAATTCACAGTAATCATTTTTGTCTTTCAGCTTCATTGTTGCCAAGGAGGTCGGGATGAGTAGTTTCCCGGGCAAGAGCACTAGCGCACAGCGGATCTTCTTTTACGGATTTTTTCTTCATTGGTGCAACGGTCCTTGTAGTCTGAACTTGGCCTCCCTTTAACAGCCATCCATTCTCTCCAATCACTTGTTCTTGATTTCCAGTTCTTGTTTCCAGCCTGAACTTCCTGTATATCATTCAACCGTCTTAACCTATGTCTACCAATCCTTCTCTTACTATTCAGTTTGGAGTTTAAAACTTCTTTAGGTATCTCTTTTTACAAGTAACTTACAAGATCCATTTTTGTCTTTCAACTCATTTATGTCAAGAAGATCGGGATAAGTAGATTCCCGGGCAACGCCGGGTAATCAACACGGGATATATAAAAGTAATTACTGTATAAATTTTTCTTTTCACTTATCTAACTAAATATAAAAACACGTTTAATTATCTTTTGCATAGCAGCGTATGACGTGTATTAGCTAGATGTTATACATAAAAGTCGTTTTTTGTTTTTATTGATTTCTCTATTGTCGAGTTCTATTTTCTAAAGTTACCTTTTGTTTTTTTTTCTGGACGTGGTGTAGTACAGCTATAATTCTTGGGCTGTGAGCCATTAAAGCTTAGAAGAGATGAAGAGCGTTCTTCTTGCAGAGGGATAAATTCAGGAATGTTCCGGCATGTTAACTTCATTTCAGAGGATCAGTTTTTCTCGTGACATTGGACAACTAGACTTACCTTTAATTCTAGAGGCTGTTCTTCTCCATTCTCCTCACGTCAACCATACATTCTAGCGACTTGACTAATGATACCCTCAACTTGGCACTAGATATTAGTCTATTGAGTAGTCTTCATGTAAAAACTGACACATCTACATGTGCTCTCCATTAAGTGCATTATACAGGCGTTCTATCTCAACATGCGATACTTAAGTTCTTCATTACATGACATAACTCCACGCATCCAACTTCCGTATAGGAAAAAGATAAACATCAGAGAGATCTTCAAATATGCCTTAAACAAAATTAGGAGATTCTTTGCCATCGTACTTTTTACATAAATTAAAATAAAAAAACGGAAAAAAAAAATCCACTGTTAATTGTTACAGTAAGTGAATAAATACCTTAGAGAAACATATATGATGATTTTGAAAAAAAAATAGGACGAATGTCTTAAAATGTAGTGATAAGTTGAGATCAAAGTATCCTAAAATCACCATGTTTATAAAGTAAAATATGTATTAGCCGTTTGCCAGAGAGATTAGCCAACTTACTACAGAAACAAACTATTGAACAAGTGAATATTAACAGTTTCATCGTTGCCTCAAAACATTGTTTTGTATAGTTAAACTATACATTTCGATTAAACTCGAAGTAATAATGTTTAGTTAATATTTCGCAATTATAAATTATAAAATTATAATAATACACTATAAAACTGAACATTGTAGGTCCGTCCCTTCAACTTTGAAAAATGTTAATATTCTCTTTATAAAGTTGAGGAGACGGGCCTACAAGATAACAACTTTATAATTTTATATATATTAAAAATCTAATTGTATGACTAATGAAAATTAAATTTGCAAGAATATAATCCAGATGTTTTGACACACGCGCGCGACCGCACACACACACACACACACACACACACACACACACACACACACATATATATATATATTTTTTTTTTCAATCCCAGCACAGGCCTTAGGGGGCCCTTGGGGTAGTACAAGGTTAAGGCTCCCACTATTTCTGCTCTGGGTTGTCAGCCCTGCGAGCCGGCCGCCTTTATCCGCAGTACAAGCGTCTGATACTCATTTCAATTAGAGACTGAGTCGACCTCAGGGCCGCCAGAAGGTTTGGGTCAGTTTAAAAGTCTGGCCCCACCGGAACTGGAACCCACAACCTTTCGGCTTGTAGCGTAGTGCCTTAACCAATACGCTACGGCGCGTCCACACACACACACACACACACACACATATATATATATATATTGTAAATAATAATTATATTGTACATATACCATATAATATTTTTATTTATTTTAATCTAGATGTAATTTAATTTTTGTATTTTTTTAAACCTGGTTGAGTGGCAGACAAGGCTTTAATACCTTAACTCTGTCAGGTAAAATAAAACTAATATATATATATATATATATATATATATATATCTGGAATAAACTCATAAGGATCTTGAAGACAATTGGCGTGAACTGGAAGGCGAGCAGGCTCATAAGTAATCATTATACAAAACAGTGAATAAAAGTGAAGATAGGAGAAGAATTTTCAGAGGAAAGAGAAATTGGAAGGGGGTACTGCAAGGCTGTCCTCTATCACCTACTCTTTTCAACATCTACCCGGAAGACCTAATGAACTGATTCAGGAATAGGGAGGCGTAAACACGGGAGGAAGAAGAATTAAGTACATTACTTTTGCTGATGATATGGCTTTGCTAGCAGAAGATGCAATGACACTGAGGAACATGCTGATGGAGCTAAATGACAAGTGCGAGAATAATGGGATGAATATAAGATAAACATAAATAAGACGAAGGTCTGGTTTTAAGAAGGAAACCAAGGAAGATAAACATGAGGATTAAAGATGAGGCCATTGAGCAAGTGGAGAGCTTCAAATACTGCGGCCAATAAGTAAAGCAGAGGATAGCAATGGCAAAAAAGCTTTTAACAACAAGAGAAGCATTTTCTGCGGACCTTTGGCAAAAGAATTGCGGAAGAGGCTAGTGAAGTGGTTTGTGTGGAATGTAGCATTGTATGGTGCAGAGACTTGGACATTACGACGGAATGAGGAAAAGCGACTGCAAGCTTTTGAGATGTGGATATGGAGAAGGATGGAACGTATAAAATGGACAGACAAAATAAAAAATAAGGATGTGCTAGACAGAGTGGAACTCATAAAGAAGAGGAAAATAAATTGAATTGGCTCCTGGCTAAGAAGAAATGACTACTGACGAATGCCTTAGAAGGAATGGTCAACGGAAAGAAAGTTAGAGGCGGGAAAAGACATAAGATGATAGACAATATTAAAATAAGTGGTTTGTATGCGGATACAAAAAGGAAAGCTGAGTTAAGGAAAGAGTGGATAATGCTGAGTTTGTTGTGAAAGACCTACTCTTGGCAGAACACTATATATATATATAAACTCACTAGCACTATCGATCCGGAGGTTCATGAACGTGTTGACATAGCTAAGCTCTCTGTATATCCCTAAACTGGGCTAAAGTTTTCCAATCATTCGCTCTATAATTTACTTCCTTGAAATCAGATTTTGATCTAATAATAATCTTCCACCTCATTCTTGGCAACCTTTTGGTGAAAAGGTTCCATGTCTTTCTTCCATTCGCTTTTATTGCTAAATGCCCTGTCCATCGCAGTCTACTAGATTTAACTTTTTTTGTCTGGTATCCCAAATACATATGTATTTAGGCCTATATTAATAATACCATAATTACTGTAATTTGAATGGAACACTAAAATAACATTCGTTACAAAATTTCAGCGATTTTTAAAATATACAGCAGAGAGAATAGCAAATTTTGGATTTAGGATATGGCTGCTGATTTATACGAGGAAAATAAAAGATTTTATTTGAATTTCTACATTGTTTCATGATACATATTTTATAAAGTAAAACATAATTATGTAAAATTGAACGTAAAAAGCACGTTTGTTACAACATATCTCTTATATTGTTAAGTTATTAATTTAAACTAGTAACCTTATCTAATTGATCCCTAAATTGAAAAATCCTGTAAATGGAGGGTTAAACAATGCCATTAATATCGTTGTATATCCCATGAGATAAATAATTGTTGTTGTATATGAGCTGCGTGTTCCTTGAAAAGAACATTAAACAAATGAGTGTTTTTTTTTTCTCCCACGAGCCTGCCCATCTCGGATTTCCATAAATCTTAAACGCGACTTACCAGCCCTCTGTGCCAATATCTCTCGTGTGCAACTTTTCAACACAATGATTTAGTAGAAAGGTTTAATCACTTTAATGCGATAAGTTTGTAATATTGGTATCACTGCCATGCATCTTATTCTAGACAAGGAATTCATTTTAGTAGAAACAGCACCAAACTATTATTACGTAATGGAATGCTTTCGCAATAATGCCAGCTCACTATTTTTTAGAAGTTTATTTATTCAATGCCCCAGGTTGCCAGTTCGACATTTCTGGTGGTCCCTCCTGGCATTGGCTTAATTGTAACCCACTTCTGAAGGTGGGACACCTAGAAGGAGGAGTTACGTTGCCCAGATGATATAATGGGCGATAAATGATAATGAAGCACCAGGAGAGTTCTTAACCTAATCTTAACCTAAATTTAACCTGAATTCCAGACCATGGGAAACCACAAGAATGATTTCCTTTAAGAAAAAAGTCGATGATTTGACAGGAAATCGAATCCGGGACCTCATGGAAAGTTGTCAGAAACGCTGACCACTAGCCCATGAGGCTGGTCATTTATTTTTTTAGAAGTTATGATAATTAGTACAAAAGTATACAAGATTATGACTTTATAAAGTTCTTGTAAGACCAGTATTAAGATATGGGAGTGAAGCATGGATAATACGAAGAAGTGCATTCTTCCACAGGTTAGAGTGCTTAAATTGCGTTAGGTTAGCTTTTAGGTTCGTTAAATATCGTGTAGGCCTATATGTTGACTGCATCCCGTGGTTCCACAGCGTAGGCCTAAACCGCTACGCGTTTGTTGCCGCATGTGCATGGTATATGATTCAAACTTAAACAAATTGTTCGAGTTACATGTTGTAATGGATTTCCCTCTTCTGCTACAGTAGTTTTTAGGTTGGTCTTTCACAGGTTAGAATTCTTAAATTGCGTTAGGTCAGCTTTTTAAGTTCGTTAAATATCGTGTATATATTGGCTGCATCCCGAGATTCCATGGAGTAAATTACTTCACGTTTGTTGGAATAATGCCAAATAATAGCATATGAGAGCGATTTATGCATCGTCCAGCAGGCTATACAAAGTGGGACCATAAAAAATGAAGAAATTTTGGAAGAGTTGGATATAGGCCTAAAACCAAATGTAGATCATATACGAAACTACCAGAAAGGCTGGAAAGCCCTTCTTCAACGAATACCATCTCATAGAATTTAAAAAGGTATGCTTCATTTACTAATCTCAAGGCAAAAGATCGCTGGATGGAAAATTCCTCTTTGAGACTGTAATAGGCCACATGGTTTAATACATGCATGGCTGATGATGATACCTGTAATCTTAAAATTTACTATGGGCCCTATATATAAATTTCGATCAAATAGAGACGAACAGGCAGGCGAATGGACAAATCTAGTAACATTATCAATACTACTAATAAAGTTAATTGTAGCAAAACAAACTTTAGCTGGAGAGATATTTTCGAAAGGCCTACATATTATGGTTTCCACCTTTCTAGACATTCGGCACGAGATTTCAGCCGGGTTGTCAGCCCTGTCTGACGGTCACCTTTACTTCCAGAATAAGAATTTGGTATTCATTTTTGTTAATCGGTCCCAGGGCC
The DNA here is from genome assembly GCA_030220185.1 of Diploptera punctata. Classification (NCBI taxonomy): domain Eukaryota; kingdom Metazoa; phylum Arthropoda; class Insecta; order Blattodea; family Blaberidae; genus Diploptera; species Diploptera punctata. The sequence continues at coordinate 399,955 of JASPKZ010003793.1, forward strand.
ACTGTGCCGGAAGAATGTTTAGGCCAGCTTACGAGGCTGAATATTCAATATTTCTAAAATTCATTGTAACCAAAATTGAGGCCTACATTGTTTTAACTAAATAAGTTTTTTTAACTAATCCATATTAATTGAGGAAAACTGATGTATCAGGTATTCATAATCATCATCATCATCATAGTACATTCACGAATTTAGGCCATTTGTTGACCTGTTTCGGCCTCAAGAGAAACACCATCCAGAAGTCTTTTGAGTGGACGTCCTGGTCTTCTTCTTCCTGCAGGTTGATATCTTAACATTAGTTTGGGTATTCTGTGATCTTCCATTCGATGAACATGTTGTATCCATCTTGACTTATAATCAGAAATTTTGTTTTCTAAATCTTCTGGATTTTTTCGTGTTGAGACTTGAAAGTAGTTTTGAAGTTCCTTAGGACAGGTTACTGGCCCGACGCTAAGTAGTCCAGTGGTAGGGCTGCTACCTTTTAGTCTCTGGACAGACATTAGGATACCGCATTTACTCAGTACCTGATGGAACGGTTATACCGCCGTGACTCGGTCCTCAGAGCCTCGTTTGTGAAAACGGGTTGTACCACGAGAAGGTGAGGATGAGAATTGGGTAGGAGAGGTTATACACACGTCACTACCCCTTACAACCCGTACTCATAATAATATTTTTAAAATGCTGAGTATTCGTTTTAAGATCCTATTTTCGAATGTTTTTAACTTATATTCTTCTTATTCGATCTGACTGGACAAGGAGTAGGCTGCTCATGGTCGCACACAACAATCAGTAAAATACATATCTCCTTTTGTGCCTAATTGGAGAACAGGGCCTCAGTGAAGCTCTCCTTTCCAAAATTACCTATAGGCTAACATTTAACTCGGTTTCAACTGTCCTCTTTATATTTAATCTATTTTTGGTCTACCAATCTTCCTTGCGACTTGAGATTCCAGTTTAATGCACATCTTCTATTGCGTTACATTGTGTTAGTTCAGTAAAATGCAATTTTCTTTCTTCAATGTGTTTCTCGATAGACGGTTGTTCGGTCTTTGACTATAATTCTGGACTTGACATTAAATAATGCCATTTCGTTTATAATATCCGTCATAAAAACCTGTAATTTTCCACGTGTTTCAGTTATAATAATAATAATAATAATAATAATAATAATAATAATAATAATAATAGTAATAATAATAATTTATTTTATTTCAGAATTGTTTTTATTATATACGCAGGTATACTCAACCAAAATATACAATTTTTTTTCTTTCACACTTCCCTGTCTTGCGTGTCTGTTTCTGTCATATTTCTCTTCTTCATGTTGTCTTGAATTCCCTTTATCCACGTTGGCTTTGGTATACCACGTTTCCCTTCGAGGAGGTATCGATTCCAATACTTCTTTGTGTGTTTGTGTGTCCCTTGTTGTTATTATATGCCCATAACATCTTAGTTGGATTTCTTCAATCTCTTGTACAGTATCCTTTTGTATATTCATAATTTCTCTTATTGTATTATTTTTTATTTCATCTAATTTTTATATTCTTGCCGATCTTATTAAAAAGTCAATTTCTGTGATGATAATAATAATAATAATAATAATAATAATAATAATAGTAATAATAATTATAATAATTATAATAATAGTTATTTTTACCTGTCAGATTTAAGGCATTAAGACTTTGTCTACCACTCAATTAGGTTAGAAAAAATACAAAAATTAGTTTTATATCTAATTTTTAATAAACATAAATGCTAAAATGACATATCTGCAATACGATTTATTATCTACAAAATATGTTGAATTACTCTAGATTTGTCGAATAACCGGAAGTTCTTAATGGCCGTACGGGCATATGCTCTCCATAAATTCCAATCTTGAGTTGGCGTTTTCCAATCATCTTCTGTATAATTCACCTCCCTCAAATAATGGTTAAAGTTATTCTCTCATCTCATTCTTGACTATCTACTGGGGCTTTTCTCTAATTCCCCTACAATAACTTTCCATTCTCGTCTTTTTTATTCCCCATTCATGCCATATGCCCGGCCTAACGCAATGTACGAGACTTAAGTGATCTTATAATATCTGTTTTCCCATAAAGATAATTTAACTCACTTGAGTAATATCCATGCAGTGTCTCTCTTTGGTCCAAACATTTTCCTAAGAAATGTTTTCTCAAATACGTCTAATCTCTTCCTCTCTCTTATAGTAAGACACCTAGTTTCTCATTCATAAAATACAATTGGAAGAATAACAGTTTTATATTTTTTTAATTAATTTATTTTATAGAAGTTGAGATGACTATAGTACAATAATACATATTAGCATACGTTTTCAGAGTTGAGCCTATGTTTAATTACTTTCCGTATTTCATATCCGTTTCTAATTATCATTCCTAGAAATTTGAATTAACTGTAAATTGTACTATTGCACTTCTATTCTTTTTTCTAATTTGAACTTTACAAAAGATGCTTGTGAAATGTTGTACAACAGACTGAAAAGTTTTGCCAACATGATTCACAAGTAAGTTCATATACAACTAAGAAATCTTATCCGGCAGTATTGTAGAGGAAGATTGCTTCGTTCATTGCGGGTTGAAAGACGAAGAAACATCTATTTGGCAAGCCGAAGACGAATCCATAGAGACTATGAAAAAAAGTAGAAGTAAAGATATTCATTGAAAAGTGAATTGGGTAAGACAGGTAAAGATAGAGAAAGAGGTCCGCTAAAGAAAAGTGGAGTTTGGTGTGGTGGGTTAAGGTACGGGTTGGAGAATGAGAAAAAGCGAGAAAAGCATTGGAGGATGAAGGAAAGGTTCTTCTTCCATGGTTTTGGATGAAATGGAATTCATCGCTCTGGCACACAACATACGCCCGGTAACTCTGTGGGGATTTCGGAAACAAATTCCGTTTCTTTATTTCCCATTTCCACCCCCTTCCCCTCTACTTGCACACGTACGCACTTTTTTTTGTCTCTTGTCTCTTTCCTTTCTGTTTCACAAACTCTAGAAGAAAATGAAAATGCCAGAAGCCAATTTTTTCCGCTGTAACACAACATTCTTCCAATAAATTGCAGAAAATATAGCTATCACACCTGTTTAATGTATTCTAATTTTGTAATAGCCTATTAGGCATACAGCCTATTCAATTCCAATTTATTTAATGCTATCTCATTTCATTGTATTATCATTAAAGAAAAGACACGAAAATGGAAGATTACAATACCATGTAATAGAAAACTAGCGCAAAGTACGACATATCATTCAACATCAGCATCAAGGATTAGACTCCGATCCAGTGTTAGAATTGGTCTCTCCATCTCTTACTGGGTCTTCCTACATTTCATTGTCCTAGTGGACTGTAGTGAAGAATCTGTTTCGGAATTTTGTTGTTATCCATTCTTTTGATGTGGTCCATCCATTCGTCTCTAATCTTGACTCCTATTCTTGAATATATTTAGTATTTTATCTATTTGTATGTCTACATTTCGTTTCCGATTTGCTATTGTATAGCCAGCCACAACTGTAAAAACTGTATTTCTGAAGTTTGTATCTTTCGTTCCTGGGTTTTAGTTACGTCCTAGTGTCCCGATCCACATACTAGTATTGGAACCGCTATTGCCTTATAAAAGTTTAAAAGTGTATCCGTTCTAGTTACCTTGAGACTTCGTTTTATGGTCCCATACATATAATTAATGACAATTTAATTATTAATATAATTTTATAAGTAAACTACCAACTGTAATCAATAGAAATTATTCGGATATAAATAATAAGTTCAAATCATTAGTAATTATATAATTAATTATAAGGCTAAATAAAAGAAAATTACCTACTTTTCTACTCCATAATAGTTTAACCTCTCAACATATAGGTACGATTTGTATGCCACACGCTTTCACGGCCTTCAGTGTCGGGAGAGGGATTTTGAACATTGGATCACACAGATACCTTTTAACCACACAATGAAATTGAAGGTCTCCGATTGAGTGATCGACTCAATTCAGGGCACACCCACACATATATAGGCCCCTGTTCATTATTGTCATCGGCTTCTTCTTCTTCTGCTTCTTCTTCACGGTTTAAGCTTACTTACTAGCCTGTTCCGGCTCCAAATTACTGCTCTTTCCATCTTTTCCTTGGTCTCACCAAACTTTTTCCTCGTGGTGAATAGCTGTATGCTGCTTTTGGTATTCTATTCTCAGTCATCCTTGCCAAGTGTTCTTTCCAGATTGTTCTGTATTTCTATATTGTTGTGTTTAATTCCTCTACTTTTAGTTATTGTCTTATTTCTGTGTTATGTTTTTTGTCTGTTTTTTGATATCCTGCTATTGGTCAAAAATATTAATAAAGGAAGAACATTTATTTTTATTTCATTATTTTCAATCATTATATTTAATAACTTCCTAGGATTATTCCCATTTAGTAATTTCAGCAGCTTGTATTCTGGCAGATTATTGTGTTGTCACTGTCCATGTTTCGGATCCATAAATAATAATAGGCACTGCCATTTTCTATAATTTCATTATAGAGTATTTTCTGGCTTTATTTTTCAAAGTTCTTTTTAGTGTTCCTGTTATATAATTAATCTTATTTAGTTTGTTATTTATATCTGTTTCCGCTGTGTATGATATTTCGCAACCTAGGAAGTTATATCTTACCACTTGTTCTATTGGTTTATTTTCTATTATTATCTTTGTCCGAACTGGATGAGCGCCCTTGATGGCTATTGTTTTTTATTTTTGTGAGGATATTTCCATGTTGTATTTTTTTGTATTTAGTTTATATTCTTTGTAGTTCGTCCTGTGTTTTTGCTATTAAAATCTGGTCATATGCAAATTCTACTGTTTTTATTACTATATTTCCTAAGTTAATTCCCCCAGTCGTCATTTGCTTCCATGATCTTATCATGTCGTCGAAATAAATGTTAAAAAGAGTGGTTGATAGTGGACAACCTTGTCTAACTCCTCCTGTTATATGCATTGGTTCCCTTTGATTTATTTTTATTTTTGTTTTCTCATACATTTTCTTAATTACTGCTATCAAGTGTAGTGGAATTCTTTTTTCACTTAATATGTTCCATAATGTTGGTCTAGACATTTTATCAAAGGCCTTCTTATAATCTATAAAGAGGATGTGTGTCTCTAAGTTGAAGTCTCTTCGTCATCGGCACATTTATTATATAGTAAGTTGGATGGATGAAGATTTGTTAAACTTTTTTAGAAAATCTTTTCATGAGATCAATCTTCTTCTTCTTCTTTTCATGATTTAGGCCGATTGGCCTGAATTCCGGCCTCATTCCATCTTTGTCTTGGTCGTCCAGTATCACGTCTTCCTCTCGGTTATAGATAGAATTATTTTCGATATTCTCCCAGCATCCATTCTTTCCAAATGTTCGTTTAATTTATGACTGTGTTCATCTATTTTCTTATTTATTCCAAATATATCTAACTCATTTCTAATTTATTTATTTTTATTTTATCTAGTTTTGTAACATATCCCAATAATGATCTAAAAAATCTCATTTCTGACTCATTTTTCCTTATTGAAAAGAATTCGCAGACATATGTCAAAGCTGTGACTGCCATTACTTTATAGAACTTCATTTTAGTGCCAATTCATGTTGTTTACAGTGCCATTTTAATTGTTTCACACATCATTTAATATCTATTTAATTTACTTATATCTAGATCCAACACTGCAAAAATTTTACAGAGTTGCATTGTAACACTTATTATGTGGTTGTAAAAGCTAGACATTTACCTTTGATCAATTAAGACAAGTCGAAGATCAGAAATGAAATTTCTCCGCTTTGTAACTGGAAATACATGTTTATATCACAAAAGAAATACCGATATCATCAAGAATTGAACATAGAACTAGTCACAACATTAATAGAAAAATACATAATTAATAAATTGGAGAGACTATGTCCTACGAATGTCAAACTCTAGGATGCCAAGAACTGTTTTATATTATTATCCGAGGGAGACAAGAAATATAGGTCGACCTTTATAGATATGGCGTGAGCAAATTTGAGTCGAAACAGATAAACTGGTCTAATCCTTGAGACGACGACGCTGATGATGATGATGATAAAGATGATTATCTAGATCCAAATCATAAGTAACGTCGTAACCCAAATAATTAAAACTTTGGACTTTTCTAGACACCATTTAATACAATTTTTGCTCTTATTAAGAATTTACCCTGTAATGTCATAACCTTAGTTTTGGAAAAAGAACATTTAAACTATAATAGCTAATTTGGAAATAACTAAAAGTATGTATCTAGATCTAGGCCTACAATGATGTAATAGCCTAATGTTTGACCTTAGACTCTCCTTTCTTAGGAGTTACTAGACCAAGTCAATTAAGTTACTCTTATTTCCCTAAATATGTCATGAATGGTATGCGGTCAACATGCCGACTCAATGAGACATCTAGTAGGCAACTAAGGTGAAGGAAATTTTGCTTAGAGGTGTCTTTATTTAGGCTTAGGGATCTTTAACGAGGCTGAAAATATTCAGACTCGGGTCCCATGGCCTAAAATTCCTCCCGGAGGACTAGCTCCTTGAATTTTTCCATCCTAAAACATCCATCGGTCCCGGCCGTGTTTGAACAAGGAAATAACCACTAGTCCACCGCGACCGACAAAAGAATGTATGAGTTGCTGAATAAAACATTCTCCCATCAGGTCGTCTCTATAAGGCTGGTGACGCAGGAGGACACGTAAAAATAGGCCTACCTACAAAGGGTGAGGTTAAACTGTGGAAAAGATGTAACTCTTTAATGGATTCTGATTTAGGGTCATACCGATTAAAGATTGAAGAATACGTATACTATTCTAAAACAAGAAAACTTTAGTAACGTATAAAAATAGGTGAAAGAGCAGAATAGTATTATAAGGCAGAAACTAACTCACTGACACTCTTAAACCTGTAGATTCATGGCTGCGAGGACATAAACTCTCCATATATCCCTCTCCTGAGCTAATGTTTTCCAATCATTCCCTGTATAATCTATTTCCCTCAAATCATAGTTCATGTTATTCTCCCACTTCATTCTTGGTCTACCAACTGGGTTTTTCCTTCTGGTTTTCCTTCAAGAAGCTTCCATGCACGTCTTTCATTCCCCATTCGTACTACGTGTCCTGCCCATCGCAGTCTACGAGACGTAACTGATCTTATTATATCTGGTTCCTATATAGACCATGTAGTTCATTGTTATGTAGTTTTTCCATTCACCTGTCTGTTCATCTCTCTTTGGTCCAAATATTTTCCGAACTTTATTCTTAAATACTGATAATCTCCTTTCCTCCCTTAAAGTATGAGTACATGTTTCGCATCCATATAATATAACTGGTAGAATACTAGTTTTATATGTTTTGAGTTTAACGTTTTTTGAAAGGAGTTGGAACGTCAAGAGTTAAAGCAGAAACTGGAATACATTATTTTTGCAAACAAATTTCTACATTATAATGTAGTCAGAAGCTTTTAAAACAATTTAATTAGAGTGAGCAATAACAGTAAAAAAGTTTCATTAACGAATCTTGCAGCGGGGTATAACATTAGGTAAATATCCCAGAGGAACAATTAATACAGCGCTGGTAGGCTCTATTGCTCGTGCTGTTGTTGATAAAGCGTCTGGTGCCAGAGAAAATTTCTTTCTCAGCTAAATATGATATTCAGCTACTTTATGACAGAGCTCGTTGTATGCTGAATATAAGATACAGCAATAAAATTTAGCAACTTCTGAGAGAGAATATCATACAATGATTTTTTCTACATTCCATTTTATTAACTTAGTTTAACCTCTCACTGTGCAGGCACTTTTTACTTGCCACGCGCCATCCGAGCCTTAGAGTGGCACTACCTGTCGAAAGAGTGATTTTAAACTATGAATCACTAACAAACTCTTTTGGCCGTACAAGGACATGGACTTCCCAGGATGAGTGATCAGCTTAATGTAAGAGCCTCCACCCAGACAACGCAACATGAAGGCGAAACGCACCAATCACGCACACGTTAATACTAAATATTGCGAATATGATAATGATGGTAGTCCATGTCTGTAATCCATACGACCTAATACATTCTACAATTCCCTTATAAATATATTCCTTCGTTTTGTGAAGGGTGTTTTTACTCCGTAATACAGGAAAAACTAGAAACACAGAAATTAGGAAAATTATGATTGATGAAAGAAATGTTTACAAATATTTGAAGATAGACGATTAAGGTGGTATGGGCATCTCAAGAGGATGGCATCTGATAGAATCCCTAAGAAGATCTGGGAGTGCAAAATAGATAGGAAAAGAAGAAAGGGAAGACCTATAAAGGTTGGATGGACGGTGTGAGAAGAAGAATGAGTGAACTGGTAAGAAGAATGAGTGAACTGGTACTTATAGATGAGGATGTTCAAGACCGCTACAACTGGAGAAAACGAATTTCTTGAGGGTGACGGAAAATCACTGTATTGTGGAAGAATTCCGAAATAATAAAATTATGTGACCAGATGATGTTCGGGGACCGTTTGGCCTTAAAGTTTCCTGGCGACATTTATCTTACAGGTGAGGAAACACATCGAAAAATACCACAACCCAGGAAGCTTTTCTCGACGGGGAAACGAACCCGGGCCTAGTGCGTAAGAGAAAGCGACGCTATCTCCAAAAGCACACAACAACAAAGAATTACTCGCAGGGACGAAATGTATCAATAACTATGTTTTCGGACTCGCAAAAGACGAAAATGATGTTAGTTTTTTCCAATCACCTAACCGGAATCAGATATTTCGACGACAACCTTTAGCAGAAGTGATCGTTTCCGTGAGAGTCGCAGGCGCTATTGTCTCTCAAACTGATCACCCTTCTTTTTCTTTTGCGCGGTTTTATTACTCTTAGGGACTGTTAAACCCTCAGGAATACACAGGTATACAACATTTCCTGATTGCCACTGTCAAATACGTGAAGTAATGCCTTGTAATACCTCGTTCTGTGCAGGTCATCTTATATTACATCATTGTGATTGTGAAGTGTCGATATATGCATTATTGCGTATCGTTATAAAGAAATTTAATTAAAGCAATCTACTATAATATATTTTAATACGTAAGTTTTCGTATTTTTATAATTTTGCAATGTCTCGCCGCTGTAATAAATCTCCTAATTTATTCTGTTACGTATGTGGAGAGTATTGTACAAAATCTCAGCGCAGAACTAGTTATAAAGGCGTACGATTTATATTTTAGGAACTATAGTAAATTTGGAGATACAGATAAATATTGGGCCCCCAATTTTTGCTGTACAAACTGCCAAAGGATTTTAATAGGGTAGTTAAAAGGTTCGCATTCGTGCATGCCATTTGCAATTCCAATGTTGTGGAGGGAACCTATGGACCACATCACTGACTTATTTCTGTATGGTCAATATATCTGGTTTCACTTAAAAAAATAAGCATTCTCTTCAGTATCCAAATTTACAGTCAGCCATGCGGCCTGTTAAGCATAGTGATTCTTCACCGAACTTAGGTGACGTTAGTGATGAACGTGGCGAAAGATTCCATGAAGACATTTTAGAAATGAAAAGGCGTTATAGAGGGAAATCAGTGACCAACATGCTTGCTGATTACTGCTGGCATCTTATCGGCGTAAGTCATCCAGGAAGAAGTTTTGAAAGGTGAGATTTTTGCTACAATTTAAGCATGTGATGTAACATAACTACTTATTTATCCTTCTTAGGGGGAAAAAATTCAACTTTTTGGATCTTGTATTATTTGGTTTTACTTAGATCAATTGATTCTAGCAATATTATTGGAAAATAAATTGAAACTAAGTGCAGATAAGCAATAATATGCGAAATATAACGAAAATTGTTCAACACGTCCTCGCAAAAAAAACTGTTAGGTGATAGAGAAAAACAGACTTCAAATTCGAAATCAGCGCATGCTAATTAACTAAAATCGCCCATTTTCATTTCTGCGAGCGACAAAAAGTTCAAATTTGTTGTTGTGTGAAGGTAGCGAGATCCGACTACCAGAGATGGAGGTCTATGTTAAATCCGAAATGTAGCCTAAGAAACGCTCTAGCGTCCGCGATGTTAGCTTTGTCGCTAGTGAACGGAATGTAATGGATTTAATTGTCAAAAGACATATACAGTAAACCAACAAAATCTGACCATAAATCCAACTTACTGAATAATTCGCGTAGCATAAGCAGTTTCTGCGAGAATAACTTTTAGTTCAATACGGACCTTGTCTTAAATGACTGATATCAGTCATTGTTATGAATAATTAATTATTTTGCAATCTGTTATAAATTATATTTTGAAGAAGTGGCTGAATTAAAATACATAGTGAACGATAATTATAAATAGGAATGAGATGCACAAAGGAATTAAACATAGGGCCAATTCTGGAAATGCGTGTTATTATGTATTACAGGAACTCTTATCCCAACTAGTCTCAAAAAACGTTAAACTGAAAATATAGGCTATAAAACTGTTATCCTCCCAGTCAAAGGCCTAATATATGGATGCGAAACATATATGTTTACTATAAGGGAGGAGAAAAGATTACACGTATTTGAGAATAAAGTTCTTAGGAACATTTTTGGACCAAAAAGAGACGAACAGAGAGTTGAATGGAGAAGACTAAATAATGATAAACTACATTATCTTTATAGGAAACCAAGTATAATAAGAACAATTAAATCTCGCAGACTGCGATGGACAGGACATTTAGCATGAATGGGGAATGAAAGAGAGACATGGAAACTTCTTGTAGAAAAAACAGAGGGAAAGTTCCCAGTTGGTAGACCAAGGATGAGGAGGGAGAATAACTTTAACCATGATTTGAGAGATGTTGATTATACAGAGTATGATTGGAAAATATTAGCTCAGGATATGGATGTATGGAGAGCTTATGTCCGCGCGGTTCTATAGCGCCTGTGTTAGTTTAGTTATAAAATATAGGTTCTCACAATTATTTCTAAATCCTCTTTTTATCCATAGCAGAGTGTCTATTGATTTTTTTCTGTAGGAAAACATACAAGTTTATATTTTTTTACTCCATTAATTAATTGACTTTGGATTTCCAATTGCAGAGCATGAGAGAGAAATAAATATTTTCTGTCCTGATTGGAGACGTTAAATTATTGTTAAGTAACTTATCGATATAAATTCAAACTCGTTCTCCGCCTATTTCAAAGGATTTAACGTGTGACTTGTAATTCATTCAAGGACGTTTTTCTAATGCTGTTCTTTATAACCAACGATTTATCCGTATCTTGTATAAATCGTACATCGTGTACGAGCGGTCAAAGTTATCCTGCCTTGACGTACGGAACGAGTGCTTATTTAGGTCCCACTATTGAATGTTTCACGTCTAGAAAATAGCATTGATATTAATAGATTAATTATTTCCCTGAGAGTAAGAGTCCACGTTTCGCATCCATATAACTGGTAGAATAGCCGTAATACATATTTTTAGTTTAACTTTTTTTTAAAGAAGTTGTGATGACAAGAGTCTCGAAATTGCATAATAGCATGCGTTCCTAGAGTTCAGAATATGTTTATATTTTATTTGTACCTTATTCCTGTTTGCATTTTTATCGTTCCCAAGTATTTTAATTCATCTGCTTCTTAAAGAGTCCCTTATTTGTCTATTTGTCCATTTTCATTCTATACTATTTCTAGGACACATTTTGCAAATAGAGAAAGAAGGAGAATAGCAGTTAAAGACAACAGTGATAATGTTCAGCCTTATCCACAAACAAAAGCGAGTAAATAGGAAAATAAAGACAAAAGATACACCCACACATTCAAACATGCGCTGTATCAACAAGAAGTTTTGCCTCGGGGAGAAACAAGAAAGTCAGTGACATTGTCTTTTCCATTCTCTTAGGCCAAGAAGAGTGGAGGGAGATAAAAGTGTGACCAGAGGGAAGGAAATGGTAAATTAGTATTACGAGAAAATGTCTTCTGCACGTGAGATGGTTCAAAGAGAGAGAAAAGACTTTTATCGACTCTTTAGATCAATCTTCTAGACTCATAATGAACAATATGCGCATTGTTTGCCTATTAACCTCCTTACAAAAAACTTAGGGGATTCTATGCCACCTACATAAATTCAATTTAAAAAAACAGAAAAACGCACACTTTATTGTTTTAGTATGTGAATAATACCTTAGAAAAAATATATGTTGATTTTTCAACAAAAAAGTAAGAAATACCTTAAAATTGCTCAAAGTAGCCTAAAATTACCATATTTGCAATGTCTGACGAAAATCAGGAAAAGAAACTAAGGTTGGTGGGACCGAGGTTCTGAACCCAAGATCTCCTAAATAGAAATATCAAATCCACCCCTGAGTAAACTTGCTCAACCACAAACATTTTATGAATTAAATAGCCGTCCATGCCTATGTTGTAAACTTAACTTTTTCCCCGAGTTGAGTTTTACGTGGAAAAAGGTTTTTAATTGCACGTGGGATCTTTTTCATGTAAAAATAAACTAAAAAAAAAGGAGAATTACAACTTTATTCTTGGCGGCTATTCAATTATGAGGTTATAATTAATTTTGAAATGGATTGTGGTAGTAAACTTTCAACATAATATTTGCCTTAAAAACTGAAAGAAATTACGATAAAATCTTGTATGGATGATTGGTGTTGAGAATTAAGTTTGAGACCTCATAAAATAAGTTTCAACACACCTATCTGAGTCAACTACAGAGGTAAGATATGGTGGTATGATGTTTTTTATGTTACAGTACTTTTGTACGAATGCCTTTTACTGTAAATGTAGCCTCTTTTAGATAGATTTTTAACTACAGAAATTTGTTTTGTGAGTAGTTGACAATATGCCAGTATTCCTACTTCAGTATCGTTAAAGATGGCGAACGGCGGGAAGCGTGCTTCGTGTTCATGAAAGTAACTTCGTATTTTCGCTGAATTAAAAATTGTTGTAGTGTTTTATATTTGCTAATATGTTTATTAATATGTGGAATTTGTTTTTGTATGTGATTTAACTTGTGATATGAAATAATTACAGTGATATGAAGTGATATATCTGTTTTACAATATGCCGGTAGAGGTAAGTTTCACATTATACACACGTTTTGTAGCTAGATAGTGTATCCAAGTGAGTGTCCAAGTGTATGTATCTATATGATACAAGCTTCATTAGATTGCGTTCTATAATACTAATCGCTGATGTAGATTAACACAGAAATATATATAAGTAGATATCAGTACATAAGAGATATTAATAATGTGAAGGTAATTCCAGGGTTTAGCGTTATAAATTAAAATACAACGCTCCCAGAAACACTTTAAAAATTATATTAGATGAGTATTTATTAGGCCAAAATATATTGAGAATTAAAGTAAAAGACAGACTCTTTTAATTTTCACTTACTTGACCTTTTAGGCTCAACTGCACTTCTACTAGCGCTTGATTTTTCAGTTGTATTGTTGAAAACTATAGCTCTTCTTCTGTATTTACTAACATTATTTAATATTTTAAACTTTTTGAAACAATTTTTATAACATTATTAGACAGTTTTGAAGTATTTATTTAAATATGCAAATCACAATATTATGACACTGTTAGACAATATTGTGATGCTAACTGCTATTTTCTCACCAGGGTATATTACTTAGTCTATGATTTTTCTATCGCTGTTTTGGGTTATGGCTGGTTGGATCAGCGTTAGGGAATGATAAGTAAGTGTACACCCATTTTTATTAAACGTTTGGTAATTTTAATATTACTAGGGCCTATTATATTTTTTAAACATAGATTTGGGTATTTATTGCAAATATTGGTCATTTAAATTTCATAGCGATGGATAGTAATCGTGGATGATAATCAATATTTGGTTCGATTGTGGGTTATCGCTGCGCTATAAACTCTGGCGCATGCGCACTGTTGCTCTATAGGACTTTGAAAATATTTCACGCTAGATTAAGTACAGTTTTTCCAGTATTTATCTGTATTGTAATATTATATTCACTCTTGATGACAATCCCTAAAAATCAACCATACTGTTTCCCGTTTCAATATTTTTTTTAATGAGTACGCTTACCTTAATCTACTGAGAAGAATTTAGCCCATGAATAAAAAATATGTAAATTGTTCTTCTTTGAAATTTGTTAGAAACAGGGACTTAACATGGTACTTACTTAGGAAACCTAACCTTTCATTCAACTGAACTTAAAAAACTAAGAGAAGTAACTTACTCTTACTTACTTACTCACTGGCACTATCGAACCCGTAGGTTCATGGCCGCACGGACATAAGCTCTCCATACATCCCTATCCTGAGCTAATGCTTTCCAATCATTCCCTGTATAATCTACTTCCCTCAAATCATAGTTAATGTTATTCTCCCACCTCATTCTTGGTCTACCAACTGGGCGTTTTCCCTCTGGCTTTCCTACAAGAAGTTTCCATGCACGTCTTTCATTCCCCATACGTGCAACATGTCCTGCCCATCGCAGTCTATGAGACTTAACTGTTCTTATTATATCTGGCTTCCTATAAAGACCATGTAGTTCATTGTTATGTAGTCTTCTCCATTCACCTGTCTGTTCATCTATCTTTGGTCCAAAAATTTTCCTAAGTACTTTATTCTCAAATACTTGTAATCTCCTTTCCTCCCTTAAAGTAAGAGTCAATGTTTCGCACCCATATAATATAACTGGTAGAATAATAGTTTTATATATTTTCAGCTTAACGTTTTTTTGAAAGGAGTGGGTGGGACATCAAAAGTCTCTGCAATGCATAACAGCATGCATTTCCAGAATTGAGCCTATGTTTAATTTCTTTGTGCATCTCATTCCTATTTGTGATTATTGTTCCTAGGTATTTGAATTCAGCCACTTCCTCAAAATTTCCCTCATTTGTCATTAGCTGTCCGTTTCCATTATATACTGAATTTCTACGTGTGACCATATATTTAGTTTTACTGATATTTACTTCCAGTCCCAATTTCTTAGTGTTACTCAATAGTGTATGCGTGTTGGCCTTTAGTATCTCCTCGCTATCGGCCAATAATACTACATCATCAGCATAAACTAACAGCTTATTAATACCATTGAGTTGTAATCCTTCCTCATTCTCTAAAGACTTAATGGCATGCTCTAGTACAAAATTAAATAGTAGAGGAAATAGTGCATCTCCTTGCTTCAACCCATTCTGGATTTCAAAAGTATCCGAAAACTGTTTGCCTACACGCACCCTACTCTTTGTGCTATTTAGACACATTCGTATAAGTCTAACTAACTTTTTAGGAATTCCGAACTCCAGCAGGATACTATATAACTTCTCCCTCTTAATTGAATCATATGCTTTTTTGAAGTCTACATACAGTTGATGTACAGTACCATTATATTCCCATTTCTTTTCTAAAATCTGTCTTATACTAAAAATCTGGAGAAGTAACTCGGTCTTAAATTATTCAACACTTTTTTGATAATCGAGTTTAGGAATTGGTGTCAGATTTAAAAAAGTACTTAGGATTAAACCGTCTTTGAGCAATAATATTTCTTCAGTAATGAAAAGTTAAATTTCCAAAGTAGTTCACTTTTGCTGTAGAGTGTTGCGAAGTTTCTACAGGCCTATCTATTATCGGCGTTCGCTGAATTATTTCAACATGGTCGCTGCGTTAACTATAATGGAATTTGTTTAATTACGTTAAAGATTGCCAGTCTTCCATCTCTGCGCTATAGTGGTGACACCGTTGCTTCAGACATAGCGGATCCGGGTTCGATCCCTGGTCGAAACAACTTTCATGTGTGAGTTTATTTTCGTTTCCGTTGTTTTTCCTCACTTGTAAGAATGCAGCAGAAAGTAACTTGTTATTTTTATGTATGTTATAAAATAGTTTAGTCTTGTCTTTTATGGGTTTTATTCTCAAAGAACAAATCCTGACTTCGAACAGTCCAAGAAGAATTTTCAAGAAGTGGGTGCATTAAAATACCTAGGAACAATAATCACGAACGGGAATGAGGTGCACAAAGAATTTAATCATAGGCTGAATTATGTAAATGTATAATATTACTCATTACAGGGATTCTTCTTATTCTAACTTCTCTTAAAAAATCAAACTGAAAATATATAAAACTGTTATTCGTAAAATAATGTTGTATGGATGCAAAACATTGACTATTACTGTAGGCTCTAAGGAAGGAGAAAATATTACGAATATTTAAGAATAAACTTCCTAGGAAAATTTATTTGAATCAAATACAGAAGAACAAACAGCTGAATGGAGAAGACTTCATAACAGTGAAAATACATATTTATGGGAAACGAGTTGTAATAAGAAGAATTAAGCCTCATAGACTGCGATAGGTAGGACAAATGGCACGAATAGAAAATGAAAGAGGGGCACGGAAAGTCCTTGCAAGTAAACCAAAGGGAAATCATTCAGTAGGTAGGCCAAGAATGGAGGAAAGAATTACATTAACTGTTACTTGAGGGCACCAAATTTTGCAGGAGATGATTGAAGAGCATTTACTCTGGATATATATATATATATATATATATATATTCCTTATATCCGCGCGGCCATGAACCTCCGGGTTCGATGGTCTCAGTGAGTTAGTTACGAAATTAATATTGGTACACTCGAGGAAATTAAAACATCTTGAGAATATAGATAGGAAGGAATGATACAAATAAGTATCTGCATCATCAATTTAATGTTTGTTATTTCGCTTTTTTTTTTCCGTTATGGAAGATGGCTATGTCGAGTTATAGGCCTATATGTCTAACAGAGCAACACAGAGTAATAAGACGCCGGAGACCATGAGTCCTTATACCAAAACACTAAAAAAATATCCATAAACAATATATAACGCTTTTCGTTAGAGCTGTTCTATTCTGTTTATTAGTGAAGTTGTTTCATGGTAGTTGAAGGAAAATTATGAAAAGTGACACGGTAAACGACAGAAAATGTCAGCTTTGAAACATAATGTGACAGTTGAAATGATTTACAGACACTTCCCAGATCGAGATATGCTTATCAAACCTCTCATGTACAAGTTATAAAAATAGCACCGTTTTTCTAGTTATCTTCTATCGGTATATCCACTTTCTTGTTTTAATACTATATAGTGATTTGACTAAAGTAGACATATGATATGGATCATTGTAATATGACAACTGAGTCGAAATCTTAATCATACTCTTAAGAAATTAACTTTTGAATTTGTGGAATTGAATTTAATCCATTTTATCTTAAGTGTGTCAGTACTGATCGAGTTGGGTCAAGCGCTAACTCTTTGGGAGGTCTCAGGTTCATACCTTGGTGTAGACAAACCTTCTGAGTTTCTATTTTATTTTCATTATTTGTTAGTTTGTACCCACTTAATTATTTCACCATTTCTTAGTTGTCTATCATTGAAAATAGACGTGATATTACCTTATATGTTAAAGCGTCTATAAAATGGATAAATAAATGTGTCACAGCCCAATCAAATATCAAGCATGATAATATTTATAAACATTATCAAAATAATAATAAAATATGTATTATTTAAGCTTTTTAATAATAATAATAATGATAATGATAATGATAATAATAATAATAAAAATAATTATAATTATAACAACAACAAATAATAATAATATTCAAAATAATAATAATAATAATAATGATAATAAGTTGGGCTGCAGTGGGCTAGTGGTTATATTCCTTGCCTCTAGTTCCAAGGGACGCGGGTTCAATCCCGGCCGCCGTCGATGAATTTTTAGGATGGAAAATTGCATAGGGCGAGTCCTCCCGCAGGGACTTTAAGGCGTGGGTCGCGAGTATGAACATTTTCAGGCTCGTAAAAGAACCGCAAGCCTGAATACACAGACTTCAGTGCAAAATTTATCGACCATTATCCATCCAAGTAATATCATAGTGCCTACTAGGTATCTCACTGAGGCGATGTGCCGATCCCATATCATTCGTTGACATCTATGGGTAAATAAGCGTAACTAAATTAGCTTGGTTAAACACTCTTGTTAGAGAGCACACTAATCCCCACACGGAGATTACAAGGTATAAAGATCATATCAGTAATAATAATAGTAATAATAATAATTTATTTATATATGTAGATATTGAATATTTACACATGTTTCTGTACCTAAAGTTATATTTTTCTTCTTTACTTTCTCCATATCCATCTACTTCTATCCTCCAATCCTCATGTTCTCATTCCACTTCTTATTTCTTACATCCATGAGTTTCAAGGTCTTCCTTCCTTTCTTCTTGCAGGTGGACTCCATTAAAATGTTTTTATGATTCATAGCGCGATTCACAAATTAACATTGTCTCCCTCTGTTTCGAAAAACACGATGCAACTGTGAGACCAAGAGCGCAACGGCTGCTAATCCTGCCATCGTCTCCCCGTAGCACCTACGGTTGAGTCTTCGTCCAATATGTTATCAAGGGGAGTGCCTCGCGTTCAGTCGCGTTCACAATATATTTTTTTAATATTAATGCGAGTTTATTTTTAAATTTTTAGAGTTCTTGGACTATCTAATTTAATAAAAAAAAGAGTGAAATAATTTATACCTAATTCTTGTGGGAGGCTGAACCTGACCTTAAAAAAATACCATACTGTATATGGAAGTTAAAGTTCTACTTCCTCACATACAAAATAAAAAAAAACAAAAACAAAAATGAGACTTCCACAGGCCATCAGCTTTTACTACAGCTCGAAGTCGATTCGGCATGGATCTGATTTGGTCGAGGAAGAATTCTCGATGAGGATTGTCCCCCTCTTACCGGGCGAGATCTTCCCAGGTACCGAGAACTTCATCTGACAACCGGTCTTTATTTCTAGGGGGTTTGATGGGCATATTTCTTAATCCTCTCCTGTTGTTATACGTAGACAATGACTATTCAATATGAAATAAAAAGGCACCTCTAACCTCCTAAATTGAATTGATTAATGAATAAATAAAAAGATAATACAAGATCGTCATTGTGCCCAAATATTCTAATCTAATTAAATTAAGTTCAATTACATAATGTAAACAAACCACAAAGTATGACACCATTTCATATAAAACATTTTAGGTTAGCAAAGAGAACGTCAGATTACCTCTGCGGTTCAGTATCAAACTACAGAATTGTACATTGAAGGTTCCATTCCAGCCGAGGAGTTCATAATTTTTTTTATTTATATCAGGTTGCATGTTATTTATGGTTGTTGATATTCCATAAACTATATAGGCTATATTTTTTCGAACAAAGTATTATTTCATCTCAGTTTTGAGTGACTTTCGGAGCCAGTTATCATATCAACCCACAAGAGAACAGAATTAAGTAAGTCTTGATGTGGTAGGGTGTGTATCGTGGCTTGAGCTGTACTCGCATGCGCAGTGTCGTCTATCTGGGACTTCAAATATTCCACCGATCCATTCTTCTTTTGGGTAAGTGTACATGCCCATACCACTTAATTACTTATTTCTTATATAATATACTATAGTATATTTAATATTCATTTTTTTATCGTATGACTTTTTTTTTTAATTTTGAGCATCTTGCTGCTATCATTAAGAAATCCATTTCCATTGACATAATTTTGATGAATTTCCATTATTCAGTTCCATATTTGATAGTACAGTACTTCTCAGCACTGAATTGTCTATTGTAATTTATTTTTTCCTGGTTACATATCTGTTCCATAGGACACCTTTTAACGTTGCGGTTATTAAATGTAATATTATTAGCAAAATATAATATTAACAATAGGAGGGAAGGTAATAAAATGTTTATTAAACTAGCTGATTAAAATTTTAAGGGCTCATCTACTGCTAGAATAGTGTAATAAAATCATCATCATCATCTTGTTTCATGAAAGTAGACAACTATGTTGAAATGTTTCTGTTCTTTTTAATTCAATCCATCGGTCTTATGAATGGGCGCCCTGTTTTTTTTACCCCTTATAGAATACTAGATACGTTTGGTAGCTATTCAACCCCATCCTGCATCCACCTTATTTTAAATTCTAAATATTTGTTTTCTGAACATTCCATATGAATATATTAAAAAAATTAATTTATTTTATTATCTAATTATGTATACGCAGCAGTCTTCGGAAGATATATCATTTCAACAGATAATCTATATACATTTTTTTTTATTCTAGTGTATCTCACTGCTCTCTTTTCTTACGTACAGTATGAAACTAGATAAAACTGATGTTTTGACGGTAAAAAAGAGTAGATAGAAGAGATTCTCGCATTTGGACAGTAGCAGGTTGAAGACAGAGTGCAAGTTCCTGCTGAGAGACCACGTGATTCAGAATTGGATGCTGTAATGGAGCTGTCACAAATAGCTGCTCCCCTTCTTGTCAATTTTCCAATTTAAACTTATAAACATCTCCTCCCTTTATTCCATCCCAGGTTCATTTCCAACTATCAGTTTCTTGCTTTGCCGACTTACTTTGAACAAGTATATATACCGTGTTCAAACATTTTTTGGGTACTTTATACTGTGATATTTTGCCATCGAATCTTTTCTTGGCCTTATGTAGGTATATTAGAAGGCAGATATTTCCTCCCCTCATATATCAAGAACTTCCCGACTAAAAAAAAAGTAAAAAAAAATAGCTCACTAAATATTTCGTTAGACAATATAATATATAACCGTGTCCCATGTATACTTTTATTATTCTTTTATATTTTACCCTTTCTTTAAAAAGCAAATTACTTAATCAAATTATAGGTTATTATTATTATTATTTTAATATTTGTTGTAATTTCCTTATCAATTGTATATTGTGTAGCCCATGTCTATTGCAGTATGTATTATTAATCAAGTTGTAGATACAAGATCTTCTTGTAAGCCCATGTTTCCCTTAAGAGAGATTTAGGCGCTCTCCCCCTACAGGGAAGAATTTGAACCATACTAATTTAGTTATACTTGTTTTCGTATAGATGTCATTTGAGTGGTCCGTGGTCAGCGTTCCGCCTCACACTGATATCTAGGAAACCAAGGTGTTACTAGGACGGGAAAATTCGGAAAATTTTGCTTGGAGGCCTTTTCATTCAGGATTAATGATCTTTTACGAGCCTGAAAATCTTCAGACTCGGGACCAAGGGCTTAAAGTCCCTCCCGGAGGACTTGCTCCTTGGATTTTTCCATCCTAAAAAATCCGGCCGGGTTTGAACCCGCGACCCTCGGGACCAGAGACAAGGAGCATAACCACCAGTCCACCGCGGCCGATCAGATACAAGACGACACTTGCCGTCGTTCTCAACTGTGTTAAAATATTTTGTTTAAAGTTGTAGATAATTCATAATTGTTATTATACGTATACGACATATGTATAATTATATATGGTGAAGTGGAAGTAAAGACCTTATGGTCATAACTCCATCAGGTAAAATAAAATAAATGAAAGGCATAGTACCATAAGGCCTACTGCTGAATTTCATTTCAGTTATTTTATTTTCGTCCATTTTATGTCTATTTTATGTCTATTCTGTTACATAACAAGTTATTATAGCTCAGTCTAGACATTTCTTAATTAATCTTAAATTTATATGGGATGAGGCTAAACTTTTAAAAACTTGGATGTGAAAAGAGTTAAGAAATTTGAGTGGGATATTCTCCAAATTAATTGTAAAACGGAAGAAAATTCATTATGCATAACCTATATACCTATGGGAAATTTTAAATGGATACATTGATTCTCCATATTTTAATATCAATCAGTCTGATGCAATTGTTGGCCTACACATCATCCTTCCATTGTAGTCTTGGTCTTCGAACTCTTCTTTTTTCCAAATAATTTAGCATCTGAAATAATCTTGAGGACAACATCGTTATTCATTCTGACAACATGTCTTACTTTTCCATTTTTATGATTTTGAAATTAGTTGCAATATTAACATACTTACGTAGGTTTTGCAGCTATATATAGGCCTATTTGTTCGAGTTCGCCAGGTATCATTTTCAAATATAAAGGCTATCCGATGTTAAAGTGATCCTCATCGAAACAAAACAACGTGACCTACTCGCTTTTCATTGGTTATGGGCACCGACGTACGATGTAGAAGCAATAAGTATGCGAAAAAGTAGTTCCTTTCATTAAATTAAAAATATGTCCTCTGAATATACTTGTTATTCTTAGTGAATGAAAATAATAATATTGAAACATAGACAATGTATTAAAATATAGGCCTACATAATCAATAATTACAACTTAAAATAGTTTGTTGCATATGGTTGCTGCATTTGACTCGTGCTTCAGTCGATTCTGATGCAACAAAGTTGCGGAAAGTGTCGAGTCTTCTGTTGCTGTGTCGCTATAAAAATTTTGAAATCACTAGTCTGGCAAACCTTTGACTAGTGGTAAAAAAAAGTTATTTAAGTGTATTTCACAAGTTCAGTGAAAAATCTCACCGGCTTTCTTGTAATCTACCCCATTCAACGTTCATATGTATTATAGGGCCTATACTTCACACGTGTTCCCTGTCAATGCGACACTAATTGTGGCGCGAATGGCGGAAGAATGCAATTGGTGTTTGTTTATGTTAGGATCACTCTAACAAGGAAAGTACTTATGTTGGACCAGTTGGATTGTAACAAATATTGGAGGATATGTTGAATGAAAGATACTGAACACAGTGATATTTGTCATTTCACTGCATATTCAATAGTAGGGCCTATGCATAATATTTAATAGGAAATAAGGAACAAAAAAAATGGAGGCTTAATATCCGTATATGACAGAATAAGTAAGTAGAAAATTTGGAAAAAATAAAATAAACAAATAAAAGTAGAAAATATTAGTGTAGTGAACGAGGGAAGAACAAAAAAGGGACATGGAGAGAGAGATAAACTAACGAAATAAATATTGCAACGGAGAGGCACGGTTACTTGGAGAGCAGCGCACCGGAGTGTGAATGTTTTGTCCACTCCCGCAGTCGAGTATTTTAACAGTATATATGAATTGTTTCTATTTAAACATAAAAACGCAATAAATTGAAAGTACAATAGAATATTTCTTTATTATTTATTGATTAGCACTTTTAAGGTGTGAATTAATACTTCTTTTTAGGACATAACAGTATATTTACATGTAAATGTGTACATTTGCAAGTGATAGTCTCATCAGTCCATAAAAATATTTTGTCAAAAGAATAAAGTGGGCATAATAAATCCATTTTACGTCTTAACTACGTTAGAATCTATAGTTCAGGAAACATTTGATAAACACGAAGAACGTGGATTGGATGATGACCTGTTTGCGTATTTTCTGGCAGAACTTATAGAACAAAAAATAATGGAATGGGTTAGAGGACTTTAGTGAAAATAAGGTACTTTAGATTTCGAAGACTATGCTACTTACAATCAGAAGCTCACACAGACCGGATTTTCTGAAGACTTTGAAATTGGCAACGAATCCAGCGAGGAACGTGACAGTTCAAGTAGCTTTGAGCCGTCTGCTGTTAAAAAACCTAAACGTCCTAACGTACTCTCTGCTTATTCTGAAGAAACTTTGGAAAACATTTATGAATATAGGATGTCAGGGAAATCTGGCCCGAAGTCCTATTCACAAATAATAAAAAATGACCATCATTAATTAATAAGGGAAATGTAAGAACAGTTTTGAATTATATAGAAAATAAAACAACTTATCTAGCTTCAAATTTAAAAACAGGGACCCCTACAAAAGCGCCCAAATTAAAGACTATATCCTTAATAAGTTTCGAGATTCTCGAGATCGAGGATTGGCAGTGCACTATTGGCATTTACAAACGTGGGTTGTTTTTCGAGCGAAGAACTCTGGCTTGAATGAATTTAAAGCTTCAAATACATTCATTTCAAAAAAGAAAACATTTCTTCAAGAAAAATAAATTACCAAATTTGTCACTGTCAAGGGTATTGAAAACGAAACTCAAACGATTGCAAATGTAGTAGTAGTAGTAGGACTTTATTAGACAAAAGTAAGATATTTACAATATTATTTACAAATATGGGTCGCACGGGCAGTAAGCCGTACGTGCTTTTGACAGTCCGTTACAATAAAGAAATAATTGCTACTAGTGTGAAGAAAAATAAACAACAAAACAAAAAAAAGCAATAACATTACAATTACATAAAGAAAACGCAATAATATTATAATTAAATAATAACACAATAGTATTATACACTAAAAAAAGCAATAACATTACAATTACATAAAGAAAATACAGTAATATTACAATTAGTCGAGAAGAGCGGACGTGTTTTTGTTAGAGTGGTTGAAGTGTGCAGGGGACAAAGCATTATGGAAGAAGTTAGAAAGCTGATTGAAACATTGTCAACTGAAGTGAAAGAGGGGTTTGAAAAGTGCAACGTGGGGGAAAAAATTCGTGATATTGCGACGAACATGCATCGGACGGAGAACAGATTGAAATGGCTGGAATCTAAATTAGACTATCTCGAAAACCAGAGTCGCCGTAATAATATTGTGATATATGGAGTGCATGAAGAAGACAGGGAGAGCTGGGAGGAAACTGAACTTATAGTTAAAAGAGTAGTGGCGCAAATCGGGATTGATTTGGTGGACAGTGACATTGAAAGACCGCACAGAGTAGGTCGTTGGAATAGTGGAAAGAGACCGATTGTATGCAAATCATCACACTACAAAATAAAATGTTGGATCCGTAGAGACAGTAAGTATCTTAAAGGGACCGGTATCAATATTGCCGAAGACTTTTGTGAGAAGGTGCGTCGCGAAAGGGACTTTCTTAAGCGACACATGCTCGAGGCGAGGAGGCAGGTCTGCCATGCAATCCTGAAATATAATAAATTGATTATAAATGGACGAATCTGGAGCAGGGAACAACTACAAAATATGGACAACCCTGAAAATGAATTTGAAGAGGTCATTGACAGCGAGTCCCCAAACCAACAGGGGACGCTACAACAGCAGGTGGTCTCCTTACAGCAGAGGAGGGAGAAAATTCTACACGAGGGAAAGAGAGAGGGAGCACTACGATACTAACTCCGAGGATTCCAGTAAACATACAGAACAAAACGGCCGAACGCAAAAAACATACCCCACCTCTAAGTGGTGAACGACCGGCGGACACAAGACCTCAAATAAGAAAATCACTAAGACTTCTGAATTTACCCGCAGAAAAGGAACTATTGAGAGGGGGAAGTTCGAAAAATACAGGTAAGACTAATGACAAGGGAACACAATAGGGTTTTTTGACAGTCGGTTCATGGAATATCGAAGGGTTAAAACAAAAACTTTCAATGGACAGATGTGTAGAGTTTATTGAGACTTTTGATATAGTAGCTCTAGGTGAAACATGGTTAAAAGCTAATGAATGCGTAAATCTATGTAATATGAAAGGTTATGTCAAGGGCAGTCAATCCAGAGGGAAGAGAGGTAGTTATCCAGGTGGAGTTGTCATTTTATATAAAGCTAACTTAGACCCATATATTAAAAAAAGGTAAATATTGCAAATGTAAATAAGAGACGTTAATCAGACCATTCAAGAAAACTGCATACCAACAAAGAATGTGTGGAACTGTGACCAAAGTCAATTTAATTATGAAATGACAGGACACAGAACACTGGCAGTCAAAGGCAATAAGCTCACTGTTGCTACAGTTCAAAACCTACATGGAACTGCACATTCTTACACGATATAATATGTTCTTATTTCAATGTGTGGACAGCTTGGGAAGAGCTTATACCTCTGTTTTCAAGAACCTACTGGAAACAAATTTGGGCCCAAAGTTCAGAAGAAGATAGCACAGAATACACCTACAAATGTGTATGTCGACTGTAATGCCACTGGAAAAATGACAAAAGAACATTTGAAAATATTCTTAAAACACGTGTTTAGTGAAAACATTGAAATGGATTCGCTTTTAATATGCGATTCGTGGTCCGGGCATAAGGTCGAACAATTGCTACAGGACTGTTTACCCAATAAAAATGTAAGGCTGAAAATTATTCCTGAAGGAGCCACCAAATATAAACCACTGATGTTTTTTTCCCCATCAATATACGATCTGTGTGCGACGACTTCAAGAATATGTGCGTCTAAAATCAGATGGTGACGAGAAAATATCTGATGGATTCTTTATTATAAAACTGCATTTCTTTGTATATAATCAACTGTCAGCAGATATTTACAAAGATATGCATATTTATGCTTGGACAAAATCTGGCTATAACGTGGACCAAAGTGTAACGAGATTCATAAATGTGATTGAAAATGCATTTGACATTGGTTTTAGTGAATGTGCCACATATAACTGCTCCAGGACTGCCATAATCATCATACGTTCTTCGCACCGCTATAGCCAGGGCGCTAGCAGCACTTATGCTTCAAATCAGCTGCATTGAACAACCGTGCCGTTACGAGCAGGTCAGTGAGACGTGATTGAAAAAATAATGACAAATAACACGGGTTTTATTAATTTTGCAGCAAAATGACTAACGCGAAGAGGTCCTTTAAAGATATTAATAATTTTAACTACTGCAATAAGGGTTAAAAATAAATAAGATGCTAGTATTAAGGTAATGATGTTTGAAAAATGGATGATTAATTCGTAATGGTTTATTCATATGTTATATGACGAAGAGGTAATTTATTACCAGAATGTAAAATCTTATAATGCTGGGATGTTAACTGCTCTATCTAACCGTATTGGTGATGTAGCTTTACTGATGGTTATTGCTTGGATACTGAATTTTGGTAGATGGAATTTTGTTTATTATTTAGATTGTATAAGGGGTAGAGTGGAAATAGAACTGATTAGTTTATTAGTTGTTCTCATCATATTTAATGTCAATTAATTAACATACCCTCCAATTTTTGGTAAAATCCAACTGGTCCAACATGAGTACTTCCCTTGTAAGAGCGGATAAGGTATGGTTCCATATATCTTTCTGAGTATTTTTCTTTCCCATGTAACCAACACTGTTTTTACATTTTGTGGAAGAATCCAAGACTCATTTCCATATATCACAAGTCTTGATAATTGTTTCTCTGACTTTTATTTATTTTTTTGGAAACATCTTGCTTTTGTCCTTATATTATTCAGAGCATGGTCATATCAATTAACTGCTACTATATTTTCACATGCAGTACCTCTTTAAGTCCTAAAATACTCAGTAGTTATAAAAATACACTTGCGCCCAAGACATATGTTGTTTATCAAACTGTCAGAACGGCACAAAAATTGTAGAAATTAAACAAAGTGATCTGCTATGCAAGAATATAACAAATATCAGTCAAATTTGTTTTATTGTATTGTGGAATCCAGAAACATTTTTACAAAATTTCAAAATCTGTCACTTCCACAACAGCAATGATGATGCTGATCGGTTAATATGGGATGAGGTTTCCTGTAATAGCTACCTTCGAATGGTCTGTATAAGGTAGTTGAAGAGTTCTGCAGGCATTCCTCACGATTACCATTTTGAAAGTATGGAATTGTCCCTGTTGGAGGTGGCGGGCTGCAATTCTTTTTAATGCATCACGAACATTCTCTATAGGGTTCATATCCGGGGATCTTGCTGGTCAGTGCATGCGCTGGATATCTTCCTTCTCAAGAAAGTAATTCCGTACTAAGTTCCAGTTGTACTGTAAACAACTTGCATAAGATATTACTCCGCCGACATCGCCTTTTAGGAGAAGAGGGGTACTACTTTTAACCGCCATATGACTGAATTGAGTGCGATAGAAACATTGTTCTAGACAACATCGTATTATTCAGAAAATAAGGCTGAATACAACATAAGGTGGTACCAATAATTAGGAATTTCCTCCATTTTTTATTTATTTATGACAAAAGTTACTTATAGGAGTACTTAATTAGACATTTTCGTTTTTTCCATAATGTCGATAAATATCATTCAAAATGGGTCCAATTGGCGACTTTATGGCATGTTTAGTGCTCACCTGCATATGCTTTGTTGAAAAACTACTATTTGTTCACAATGAGAGAACATTGACGGATGATTCACACTGGATCTGATTCGCACTTCTGGTTTTCTTTATCTTCGAATCACGTGTCTATACGACGAAGTCGGAGTTCGCTTCTTTTTATTCAAATAGCAAGAGAAAAGTCAGTAGTAATAATAATAATAATAATAATAATAATAATATAATAATAATAATAATAATAATAATAATAATAATAATAATTAATCTATAATTTTATTAAATAATTGGTTTGGCAAAGAAAGTTAAAAATACAAAAGAATAATAAAATTATCCCTAGATGGACACCATTCCAATATTTTAATAACAGTGTTAAAAATGATGATGATAATAATAATAATAATAATAAGGCTTTATTTAAACTGACACAGGTAAGGCCAAAAGCCTTGGAGACGAAAGTAAAAATAATGGTTACCTGTAAAGACAATGGGAAGCTTGAGCCGGTGAGTTACTGCAACACGCTTCACGACACAACAGAAATAATGATTAAACTTGTTACTGCCCACATTATATATGCGTATGTACTAAAAAATGAGAAACAGAATTACGCAAAACGTTGACTGTACGGTAGCCAGTATTAAGGATGCATAAACATCAGGCTTCTCCTCTCACAAAGGGAAGACCACACATGACTTTGTATCCTGCCACCGAATGTAGTAATACACATTTGTTTACTTGAGGGTGGAAACAAGTGAAACAAAATTGCGTTTCTCTTTAAACATGTTTAGGGACCAGCTACCAAGGTGGTCTCACATTTACAATGTATTCTTTTGCATTTGGGAGGTCTTCAAAACTTTGCATTTATCATAATCCTTATCAGAAAAATCAGCATTCCCTCTCCACCATCAGAAATGAATATCATTTTCTTTCATGCTTTCATTCACATTTGTACTTTACGGATTTACAAAATGACCTGCTGAAATGAAGATTTTGAGAGCAATAGCAGGATACCAAAGAACCGATAAAAATAAAAATGAAGATATAAAAACAGAACTTAATATATTTAATCTCTGTGAAAGAATAAAGTATTATCAAAATGCTTATCTTCAGTACGTATTACGAATGAATGAACAGCGCATATCAAGAAGAATGTATAATTATAAACCAAAAGGGAGAAGAATGTTGGGAAGACCATTGAAGAGATGGAAGGACCAATTCGACCTATAATGAGATCGGAACAGGCCATTGGGCTTAATCTTTGTTGTTGTTGTTGTTGATGATGATGAAAAAATGCCCTAAAATGTAACATTACATTACTTCGAACTGTAATATGAAGGGAAAAGGATCCCACTACAGGTCTTTTTTTAACAAGTTTATGCAGCCTGCGTTTTACCCTATGGGTATATCACAGAATATTTAGTCTACAAAACATATTTTTTTTAAATATGGAAAATTGGTTCTTTATTATAAAGTGTTTGAGTTATTGCTTTACAGTTATTCACTTTAGTCCATTAATTTATAATGTTTATTCCAGTGTCTTAGAAAGCCCTTAAGGTCGTAGATGGTCAAGATTCTCGCCGTTCTAGCCATGAAAAACCTTGATCCACAGAACAAAAGTCTGGTATTCATTTCAGTTAGAGGCTGAGTCGACCCCAGAACCATGGTGCTGTCAGATTAAGAATCGTGAATCCATCGGATCTCGAACCTTCGACTTGCCGGCTTGTAGCATATTGTCTTAACCAGCTACACTATGGCGTAACCCCTGTACTATATCATAGTATTTATAAAGCGAAAGCTTGCTAGAAAATAACATAACTTTTAATTCTTTTTAGCCTTTAGATAGTAGGACACTGTTTTTTCTTCATAATGTTTAAATTCAGATTTTAATTTCTTTAACAGAATGTATGAAATTTCTATATTTAATAAATATAGTTACAATGAACGGTTTTACATCGGCAACTAATGTAACTGTAGAATGACATGCTTTACAGAGTGATAGTAAATAACAATCTATGTGAAGTTTTAAATTTTATTTCAACTAGCAGTACATAGGAGGAGTTACAAAATACATGTTTCCAGTTTTATTTCTAGTAAACTTTAGTCACTAATTTTACAAAATAAAGGTAAACGACGTAACAACTAACGATTCTCCGTGGTATAACAGTTTTAATTAAAATAAATATCAATTCTTTGTTACGTAATGAGTTTGTTCTTCTTCTACAATACTTTGGGATGTAGACGGTTGAAAATGTGTCGATTTCGACTTGCCCTATGTCAGAGATTGTTAAATTATAACATCGTTTAAAAACAAACTAAAATTATTTAATAACAAACCAACTTATATATCTCATTGATAGTAACCGTTTAGCAATAAAAATTAATTTAGTTTAAGAAAATAGTATTGAGACTGACAAATATTTTAAGATGGTGTTTTAGATATTGATAGCCGACAAATTATTTATATCTCATTACTTTTCTTTGTAATTTGTTTTGATATACATTAGATAGGGACTGTTTGCCGAACAATTTAACTTGTCTTGCTTGTGTACATTCTATTATTAATTTCATTTATAATTTTAATTTTCATTAATGATATTGTTAATATATATATATATATATATATATATATATATATATATATATATATATAACGTACATTAATGGTGAAATTTTCATTTAGTATTTAATATTAGAGTTAACTGTGATTGCTATATTCTATTGTAACTTATGTTTGTCATGGTGAGTGGAAGAGAAGGCCACATGGCCTTAACTTTACCAGACTACATAGGCTAAATAAATATACCACGTTTGGAAGCAGGGAGGAAACATTAATATCCGTATGTTAAGTCAATGTTCACGTCGAATTTGCTATTTTTTAAAAATAAATTCAATAGGATAGTCACAGGAATTTTTTCTTTTGTCTCATTAATTTTGAATTGCTCTGTATTTTTATACCGGTTATTAGGTATTTATATATTATTTATTTATCAGTTACCTAAACATCACCATCTCACGTGCAATCCTTGTAATATATATATATATATATATATATATATATATATATGTATTATATTACCGTATATAATTGTGTTTGTTTAAAAATATATAATTACTAATCAATGCTTTTTGCGTGAGGGTGCGTTTTGTCGTACTTACAGCAATGGCGACCATCATTGAAATTTCAACTTCTTACATTTCGGAATTGCCAACCTAAATAACTACACTGTAATAAAATAACTATAGGCTACTATAATATTACATATTACAAACACGCGTGTGAGAAGCAAAACCACTGCTTTCTATGTAGGCCTATACTACATACTATGTATGTACATATCACTGCATTTTAAATTAACTGAACTTTATCTGAAACAACGTAAAACAATAAATATATACTTGCCGCCGTTTTATCACTAACTGTCTCACGGCCTCCTGTTATTTTATAACTAATTGGTCTCACGGCCTCCTGTTGTTTCAACTAATAAACATTGTCCACACTATGATGATCTTGATGAAGATATCCGAGATTCTGTAAAACACTTCACAAACGTGCGTTGTACATTTTTTTGGGCGCTGGTGTTTTTTAAATAAATAGGCCCTAATAGTAAAATAATAAGATCTTTGTTGGAAATATTTGCGTTCATTATAAACAATTACTGAGGATGCCAGACGCAGTCTCAGGCGAAACGTCGGGGAACTACAAGCCTCACGACCACGGCCTTGAGGATGCCAGACGCAGTCTGTGGCGAAACGTCGGGGAACTACAAGCCTCACGACCACGGCCTACAGCCCGAAAATCTTCATCAAGATCATCATAGCAACTCCGGCCGTGAAAGTCTACGTGAATACATTGTCCACACTGTTAACGTTAGTAATTGTTTATAATGAACGCAAATATTTCCAACAAAGATCTTATTATTTTACTATTATTTATTATTTTAAAAACACCATCGCCCAAAAAAATGTACAACGCACGTTTGTGAAGTGTTTTACAGAATCTCGGATATTAAAAACCTCGCTATCGCTCGGTTTTTAAACATTTTCCTCGATTCTCTAAAAACCACCTCCTAACCTCGCATCGTAATATACTATTAAAATTAATGGTAAACCACCATTGCGGTTATTGATTAAAAATGAAAACTCTAACATTCGTACATGTGATGTCAGTCATCCTCAACTTAAACTTCTGCGTATAAAACATCGTCAAACATTAAAGAATATAGGCCTTTTAGAAGGCAGTCTTCCATCATCAGCATCTACAATGCTACTCTTCTTTCAAGTTTCTGCTTTTCTTAACTGTGTAACTTTTGTTCTTAATTTTACTTTTGCCATATTTAGGTATAGTCTGATGTTTGTCATTCATTTTTAAAGAATAAGTTTGCGACAGTTTTAGGTAATGTCAGTTTTAGGTTAAACTGTTTGTAATATATGATGATCTTGTTTGTAATATATTTTTGCTTGACTGGCTAGAGAATCAATAGTTTCAAAATTCATGGTAAACAACTATTGAGGTAGTTGAATAAAATATGAAAATTATAAAATTCGTACTTGTATTATACGCCATAGCGGAATGTTTACCTCCAGCCATAGCAACACTGTCGCACTGACGTAGATACTAACCATGTTTAGTCAGGAAGAAATAGTAAATGAAGCACTTACCCAGTTTACTTTAGGTAATAGCTGCACTCCTCGACGCCACAGATTGACGTGAAGCGAGTGTACGCGGGATGACAAAAAATTAGTTCGCAAATCATCCACAAACGAAGCAGGTCAATGTTCCGCTGTGTTGGATAATATCAGTCGCCCTCAACTTAAACAAACTTCTGTTTATAAATCATCGTCAAACAATAAAATTCTGTATACAAATTAAAATGTGCGTATTGGTAGGTGCCGTCGTCCTGAACTTTGTCAAAATGATGTATTTGTGCCGTCGTCCTCAACTTTGTTAAAATGATGTATGTAAAATACATAATTTTAACTAAGTTGAGGACGACGACACCTGCCAACAGGTACATTTCAATTTTTAATTTTTATCTTATGACTACTCACCTCAACATAATTTGATATGAATTGTATTAGTGTTGAATAAAAATGTAGGCCATTCATTTTGTTTAAGTTCAGGACGACTGACACAACAGGTACGAATTTTAAAATTTCAATATTTTAATTTATAATCATGTTTTGCACAATCTGCATAATTTAAAATAGTTGCAATAAAATCGAAATTAAGGTGTCGCTCTCCCTCCATTTATTATGTTTTGTATTAATTTTGTTCTCGCTTTTCTCCCCTGTTACAAAGAACAAAGTTTCCCCTTCGTTAAGCCATTACGATTAATTCAACTACAGGATAATAACAGAGCATGTCACATGTTGTAACATTTGATGAATTACTTCTACCCACCCCACCCCCTCTCTCAAAGTTTACAACTTTTAATTGAAGTTGTAGGGATGAGGAATTCGTACTATGTGAGGGGAATTATTCTTGCGAAACCTTTTGATTTTTTTAATATATGGAGTGTATTAAGTCAAAAACACCGAGCGAGGCGGTAGCTCTTGGTACCGGGTTCAAATTTAGTGTTTGTTATCTTGGATATTTCCTAGTCACTAATAGTTTTAAAACACATAAATAATGAAACTATAAAATGGGAAATAAATATTTTTATACTTAAATCATATTTATCAATCTACCAATTATTGGTTAGAATTCAGCACTAGTGCCAACTTCATTATAATCATCTTTATACAAAAAAATTCAGTCTGCGTATGTTCATGTTCGCAAAACTCGGAAAGTAGTGGCCGATTAACTTGAAATTTTGACACAACGTTTAATTCGAATACGCGCGTTTTTACTGCGACATATTATTATCTAGAAGGATTAGGTGTAGGAGTTCACCTGAAACAAAATTTTAAAAAATTGCTCTAGCGGCCACAGTTTTCGATATTTCATAATGAAACTCAGTATATTCTACTAAAATAAACGGGCTATATATTGTCCAAAAGTCATCGAAATCTAAACATTAGAAATTTAGGTTTACCTGAAATCCGAAAATAAAAATTTACTCTTAACCGTCATATTGGTTCGTCGCAATGTATACCTTTGAAAATCGAAGTATTTAATGTACGGCGAGTGTTTAGCCGCTGTGTGTTATACACTAAAACCATTAGGTGTTGGAGTTCATCTGAAACGAAAATTCAAAAACCGTATTTCACTTATTTAGGCGTAGCAGCACACTCCAGGTATAACATAATTTCATAAAACCATTAAAATAAAGACAGTGAATGTATTCAGTGAAAACGTGATAAACACAACAATAAAAACAAAACAATAAATTGATACTCGCACATCCCTTTCAGACCTAAATATTTATACCGCATTGATACATTGGTTCCATTTAATTGGATTATTAACGAAGATGAAATCTCACCATTTGATATTTCACCTATGGAGAATATGCCAACAGAAATTTAATCCAAATAACATTAAATGAGGAAATATCACCCAACATATTTATTTTGGAATTTTAGTATACTTTATAGTCTCAGAGTTTGTTGATGTTTCAGACAGCCATGTTGTAAGAGTAAGCGTGCAAATAGTTAATTTATTATCTCTTTATAGGCTGTACTCAACATATTGAGATCACAACAGATGTAGTCTCAAGTTAAGATAGTTTATTAATACTATCCACATTAACTAGTGGCATTAAATTACCGACGATTATGATGTCCAAATGCAGGAAACTTGAAGATGAAATGCATGACCAACTAAATCACTGGCACTATAGAACACGAAAATCCATGGCCGCCCAGATATAAACTCTTCATATATCCCTATCCAGAGTTAATATTTTCCAATCACCCCCTGTATAATTCACCTCCCTCAAATTATGGTTAATGTTATTTCCCCCACCTCATTCCCCTTCTACCTACTGGGAGCTTTCTCTCTGATTTTCCTACAAGAAGTTTACGTGCCCCTTTTTATTTTCCCAATCCTGCCACATGTTCTCCCATCAGAGTCTACAATATATAACTGTTCTTATTACTCCTGGTTTCTTATAAAGATCATCTAGCTGACTCTTATGTACTGATAGACCCAGAGAAATAAAGTATTCGCGTTGGGATGAGGTCTAGTGCTGTATGGGGATGCAAGGTTAATTTGCAGGTGGCTTACTGGAATTATTAGTTAGTGATGACGTGGCGAATTTTGTACCGTTGTATTACCCGTAACAAGTTAAATCGCTTGGTACAGATTCCTGTTATCGTGATCTATAAAATAAACTTACTAGACATAGTAATTTATATTAATATATTTAACTCATGCCCCAAATGGTAGTCAATGACCAATCACATTTCAATGAATTTTTGATTTACAACCAATCATAGTCGTTTTTCACCTTGATTTTATCAATTTAATGTTATCGCTTTAAAATCAAGCTCCTCCTTTTGAACATTGTGAATAGGTCATACCATTATTTTGCAGTGATTGATACTCTAAGGAATACGTTGAATATAACAATTTATACATTATAAAGATGTAAGAATTCTATAATGCTAGTGGCTACCAGATTATCTATAGATTGCACGAATTCAACCAGATAGTGCTTGCGGGAGAGAATATGAAAATATTTGAAGTAATTGATAATACCCCCCAAAAAAGAAATCACTGTTTGCACTTTCTTAAACGTATTATTTCCCATGAATTCACGTTCCAAAAAAATACAATTGATATATTTACATCATAGGACATTATAAATTAATTAATAATCTATAATGCTGGTTTATTTTTTCTCCGCTAGGGTTCATTCTTACATTATTGCGATTCTTTGGTAATAATTAATATGATCTGGTTGCAGTAATGAACAAGTGAAACATAACAAACGTTTCTCATTTGTTTTTATACATCCCCATTTACATTAAATATATAAATATTTTAAAATAACTATATTTAAATAATGATTGTGAGTACACAACTTAATTTTATTCGTTAAATAGTCCTAACAAATGCCACTCTTGATTTCTAAATTCTCTAGATAAATTCACTTCTCACTTCGCGAGTCGTGAGTTTGTCGATAATTTAGAAATCGCTCGTGGCATTACTTATGACTATTTATCTCATAGATCGATAATTTTGCCTCTTCCTGTTGATAAAATTGGCTCTTCCTGTTCGTAATGAGAGATATCTCCGCAAATTAACTTCTTTGACAAGGATATCGATTCAACATTGTACGATCGATATGGTACAGCAAGAAATGCGAAAAGAAAAAACTTCTAAAATAAAAAAAAAATAAAAAAAAAGGTTCTGTTGCTCTAAACATTCATTAAATGTAGTATAATGAATCTGCATTATTGTTAATAGTTATTTCTCGTACAATTATCGTTATTAATTTTTCCCGAGCCCAAAGAGATTTAACAGTAATGGTATGCTATTTATGACTATACAGCCGGCTTAGAAATTGCCCGGAAGTAAGATCGGAATACATAACCTCACATTTGGTAAATATTAAACATTTTAATTACTTTCAGCTTCTGATGTATTATTCGCTAAATAATCACTCCAAATCCAACGCGAGGTTGAGTTTTTAATTAGACAATTTCACTTACTACTTTGTCGCTCGTGATTTTTTTCACAACAACACATCCTCTTGCTAGATTACTGTTGATACAAATTAGCTCTAGTATTAAGTGTTTTATTAGTTTTCTTTAAATTAAACTTAGAACAAATTGTCAAACTATGTTTACTAAGTGTGCCATACAACATAGACTCGCGTGGCGTTCGTCTGTCTCATGCTTACCCGCATTCCTTCTTGGGAATTTCTTTCTCTGGGAACAATATTTTTCTGTTTTCACCTCAATATGGTGGTTGTCCAGCGGCTCGCTTTGTTTCCTCGCAGCTGTTATATATAATTAAATATAATTAAGTACAAAGATGCCGACTACCGCCAACTACTGCCACTATAATAATTCCTCATGTTAATCATTGTCTAGCATTGCTGTGCGGCACCGCTTTTATATAAACGGACAACCATCAGAGTGAGGCGATAATGCATTCACTTGTCTGTCCGTCTGTTTGGTCCAAAAAGTTTCGTAAGTAGGCTACTTTATTCTAAAATGTACATATGGGGTACATGCATGTACAAATATTACTGTAAAATACAAGTTCACACTTCTTTTGCGATGCGCGACTTTCTTCATTTTAATAATATTCGTTATTAATAATCTCATTCACTAAATAGTCTATTATAATTTATAACAATTAGTGACGCTTTAGTTCGTAGTTACTAGGCAACCTATACTTTATATTCTAACAAAACACAAAAACACAATCAAAACATAAAATACAGATTCTACAAAAGGTAAAATACACTTTAATGATGATTTATGTATATAACAACAATGTTTGGTTAGATAACGTGACTTTTTTTTCGAAGCTCACATTAAAACAATGTTAGTTGATTTATCGTGTCTTTTTTTTTGAAAGCCCACATTGTCCTTTCCCTAAACATATCGTTTTCCGTAATAAATAAATTTAAATAAATATACTAAATGTACAACATATACTAAAATACTCTGAACGTAGGTAAAATATTGTAGACGACACGTTTCAAAATTAGGTTTAGTGACTCCCTGCTCTTAGAACATGACCGAAAGGAGCATCTCATTACTAAACCCCTGCTTTTATAACTAGTAGTCTAAATAATTACTAAAATACCACCCGAATTTTAATCTCTTTGGACAATTTACTCCCATGAATTATCGACAAGGTAACAATTTGTGTGTATTGTACTTCATAATTATTTAAAAGTCCAATTATAATTTTAAAAAATGTACCAAGGATATTGTAGCAGACACTTCCTATGGACAGTTAAGAGCTCCCTCTATGCTAGCAGGTGCTTTAACTCCATATTCCTAATGGAGATCGCTCTATTCTCACCCCAACTCCTCCGTGAACCTCTTTTTCGTCCCCTAGGAAAAAAAAAGAACGGGGACAAAATCTCGTTTGCTCCAGAAACCTACGGAGACTTGGATACAGCTTTCTCGGGTCTTCAAATATTTAACGCAAGTGAAAAGAAAACTGAAAGGGGAAGAGGTGGAAGTAGGCTCTTGCTTGTACTTTCATCACATTCTCTTGGAACCCCACCTCTGCCACCATAACATGTGTGTTGTTCCACTTTCAGTCTCTCAAAAATAAGATACAGGTTGTTCATAATCCGGCAGCATGTCGTCATCCCTAGGGATAAAAATAAAAGCTTAGATCTAAAGTTGTATGATTCCAGAGTGTATGGAGAAGGGTCGTAAGCTACCCTATCTTCCAGCTCTAGTAAAGTAGGTTGTCGCATTTCCTCTGGCCATAAGTACACTCCATGTTGGTCTAAATTCATAAAAAAGTTGATAAAAAAACAAAAGGTAGATACACAGATACTAAACTGCGCTAAGAGTGATATGATGTCACATGTGATAAACAAAGAAATGTCCAAAATAAATTGAATAAATTCATATATATGTGTGGAAAAATAATTTTTTTTATTATTCCGGCTTTTACAATGAATTAAATAATTCCGGT
This sequence comes from Diploptera punctata, assembly GCA_030220185.1. Classification (NCBI taxonomy): domain Eukaryota; kingdom Metazoa; phylum Arthropoda; class Insecta; order Blattodea; family Blaberidae; genus Diploptera; species Diploptera punctata. The sequence continues at coordinate 438,417 of JASPKZ010003793.1, forward strand.
ACCCATGTTCACAGTTAACTACACATTTGTTTCAACACATTTTTCCATTCTTGTCTGTTCATCCATATATCTTCTTCTATTTCCCATTCCCTCTTAGTTTCATTGATTCCCTGAATCCACGTAATATTAGGTCTACCCTTCCTTTCCTTCCCTGTGGTTCCCAATCCATGATTATCTTAGGTATTCTTCCTTCTTCCATACTTCTAATGTTTCCATACCAATTTAATTGTTTCTTCTTTATAAAATCTAATATTGAATATTGTACCTGCATTTTTTCTTTTATATATGAATTTCTGATTTTATCCTTCCTGGATATTCTTGCAGCACGTCTCCAGTAGTCCATTTCAGTGGCAAGTAATTTATAAATTATAATTTTTTTAAATACATGCGCAAAGACACAAAATTAAAATTTTAAAAGCTTGTGGATGTTCATGCGTTGTTATATGGCTCCGAAAATTGGACTTTAATTGAATCAGTCATTTCGAAAAGGGATCATCTCCAATTTTTCAGAAATTCACTTCTTTCATTATTCCATGTTTATATACCTACTTCCATTGTTTCCGTGTGAGAATGGTTCAACAACACTATTCCTTTACCATTTTTGACTTTATTCAGTAGCAGTTTCAGATTCAATGCTTTATCCTGAACAAGTTGAATTAGTTTTTTTTCCTCTCCTGTAAGATTTGATCATTTTTCAGAAATTCACTTCTTTCATTATTCCATGTTTATATACCTACTTCCATTGTTTCCGTGTGAGAATGGTTCAACAACACTATTCCTTTACCATTTCTGACTTTATTCAGTAGCAGTTTCAGATTCAATGCTTTATCCTGAACAAGTTGAATCAGTTTTTTTCCTCTCCTGTAAGATTTGATCAGCTGTTAATGATCCCTTTTCGAAATGACAGATTCATTTAAAATTCAACTAAAAAATATAATCTGCAGAAATGAGTTTCCTAAGACATATAGCTGGATATATATTGTAGACTAAAAATATAACAATGAGCTTAAAATGTTCAGTTTAACGGACAGAATCAAAAAACATAAATGAGTTCGGTTCGACCACATTCAAAGAATGGATCAAGAACGTATAACAAAACAATTGTTCATATATAACCCAGAGTGGTGTATATGCGTGAAACGGCCAAGAGCACGATGGAAAGGTCAGATTTTCTCTTGTTTAAATTAGATTAGATTAGATTTATTTATATTAGATTTATTTAGCCCCTCCATGGTATCTTTACCTTGTCGTGGTGGAGTGGCTTGCGTGCTTAAATGATCCTTGAGGAGCTATGCGGGGGTGGGGGATAGTAAGCATTGCTGCCGATAGGGTGTACCCAGGCCGGACTGGTCGAAGGTGATAAGCCAGACGAAAAAAGTTCCTTGGGCGAACGAGTGACGATTCACCGTAAAAATACAACCGTCAAGAAATGCGGACATGGGTTCATCTGGGGTAAAATTTTCCGGAGGTCAAATAGTCCCCCATTCGGTTCTCCGGGCGGGGACTACTTCAGGGAACCCATGCCAAAGGATCAAACACAGGGACATGTTCCTAGGAACATGGAATGTTAGGACTTTATACAATAGCGGGGCACTAGAGATATAAACGCGGGATTTAGATAAATCACCCTTGGATATAGTCGCTTTACAGGAAGTTAGGTGGCCAGGAGAAGGTAATCAGGAAGCTTTGCATTATACCATGGGGGTGCAGAAAGACCTGCATTTGGAACGCGTTTTTTTTAGTCAGAAGGAGGATCCTATCCGCTATCCGAGATATTAAGTTTGTTAGTGATAGGATATCATACATAATTCTAAAGGGTAATCGACATGATTTTATAATTGTAAATGTACATGCCCCCACAGAAGATAAAGATTACAAGATCAAGGATGAGTTCTATGAAGAATTAGAATGCTTATTTGATAGCCTTTCACGATATCATACGAAAATTGTCTTAGGAGATTTTAATGCAAAAGTGGGGCGGGAAGATATATTCAAACCAAGAATAGGCAAATTCAGTATTCATGAAGATAGTAACGACAACGGGGTTAGATTAGTCACATTTGCCACATCAAAGAATCTCATTGTTAAGAGCACAGCATTACAGCATAAGGATATTCATAAATACACCTGGACGTCCTCAGATGGAGCAACTCGGAACCAGATAGATCATGTATTAGTGGATAAACGCTGGCACAGTAGCATCATTGACGTAGATCAGTTAGAGGGACAGACTGCAATTCGGATCATCATCTGGTCAGTGTGAAAATCAAACAACGGCTATCGCTTATGAGAGGAACAAACGCTAAAGATGATTCTTTAATATGAATTAAAAAACTTGAAAAATGATTAAATGCGGCAAGAATACCAAATCAAAATTGCTTATAGATTTGAAGTACTGGAATCTTCAGATGACAATATGGCAAACGAAGAAGAAACTGATATATATATATATATATAAAGAATGGGAGGATATAAGAAATACTATTAAATTGTCAGCATCAGAAAGCTTTGGTTGTTTAAAAAAGAGGCAAGACAAGAAATGGTTTGATGAGGAATGTGCCGCCATTGTAAAGAAAAGGAAGCTAGCAAAAATGAAATGGTTACACGAACCAAATGAAGTAAATTTAGAGCAATTGGGTAGTGTTAGACGGGAAATCACCAAGTTACTAAAGAGTAAAAAGAGAGAATATTTGAGAGAGAAGATTAATGATCTTGAAATGAATGCAAAAAATAGGAACATTAGAGAATTATATCAGGGAATTAGTATAGAGAAGAAAGGGTTTCAGGCTAGAACAGATAGATAGATAGATAGATAGATAGATAGATGGGAAGCTCTGCGGCCATCACTTAAGTGTTGGCGGTGAGCGATCCATTTTGGTCCTCCTTAATAGGTAGAACCCCGGGTTCCTGTAAAATACATTAGCCCCGGTTTAAATTTTGAATTTAATTTTGAAGTTAATTAGCAGAGTGAAGTCGGAAGCGGACCTTTTGGGGTTCTATTCCAGCATTTGCTCTTTGGATTGAGGGAAACCGCTTAAAACCTCAATCGGAATAGTCGATCACGCGGGATCTTGCCAAGTTTGGCTTTCGGATGACTCTATATTGGGAGGGCATCCAGGCTTCTCTTTATTTAAATATAATGTGCGTACATTTCAGATTATTACAATTAATCATACAATTTTGGTAACGTGCATTTTTTAATTTTTTTTTTGTATTCTTCAGTTGTTGCTGTTCTATCTGTAGTTGTCAGGTGATGTCAGTTTCTCTGGAACTGGTGGGATGAACCTGTAGCAGTAAGATTAGTTATTAGTTTTTAATTTGTTGCGCTAATATATTTTATTAATGTACGTTATATGTTAATGTTGTAACTGTAATTGAATAATTGTGTAATGTGTTTCTGTGTGTGTGTGTGTGTGTGTGTGTGTGTGTGTGTGTGTGTGTGTGTGTGTGTGTGTGCCCTATCAGCTTTCACCGGTTCAAGTGTTGTTCAGGATCCATTTTGGACGCTTGTGTTTGTTGTTGGCTGTTTCATAGGTTCCCAGAGATGCCACGAATGGATTATCATGTCGAGTGTTACACCTAAATAAATGGCTTCGTTTTTCCACTCGATGTTGTGTCCATAAAGACTTAATTGTGGGGGCATGTATCGATATTGAGAATACCTTTTTGTATAAAGAACTGCTTGGCATTTATCTACGTTTATTTTTATTCTCCATTTTTCCAACCATGGTTCGAGAATATTAAGATTATTTTGAATCTGTCTAGACGCGTGTATTGTTCGCGAGGATTGACTAGTGATTAGAGTGTCATCTGCATACATATATAGATGAGTGTTATGTCTATTGTCATGTGGAATATCATTTATGTATATATTGAAAAGTGTAGGTCCTAGAATACTGACTTGTGGCACTCCACTATAGACGGGACGCAGGGCGGATTTTGAGTTATGGAAAGCAACTTCGAATTGCCTATTGTTTATATATTTAGCTATTAAATGAATTATTCCGTCATCTAATCCTGTTTCGATAATTTTCCGTAGTAGGCCGTGATGCCACACTCTGTCGAAGGCTTGTTTTATATCTAAGTATAATCCAATCGTGACACGATTTTCGTTGAACCCTCTAGGGATATGTTCAACAAGTCTCATTAGCTGGGTTACTGTACTATGTTTTGGACGGAATCCGTTCTGTTCATCCCGAATTACATTTAATTGTTTTAGATTGTGATTAAGGCGCTTACATATAATTTTTTCAGATACCTTACTGATTGCGTTTAATAATGTTATCGGGCGATAATTTCCTGGTTCTCTAGGATTTTTTCCAGGTTTGGGCAATAATATTATACGCCCAGTTTTCCATGTTTTTGAGAAATACTTCATTTCGAACATAGCATTTATTATTTTTGCTAAAAATGCATATCCGATGTTGGGTAATAGTTTCAGCACTATGTTTTGTATACCATCAGGGCCAGATGCTTTTCTATCGGGAAGGTGATTTATTAGCCATTTGACTTCTGAGACGTTTGTTTTCCTGATTTGTTTATTGGGTATTCTATTTAGAAATTCTTGGACCATTGTTTCCGTTTCCCTTGTAAATTGCGGGTTATTCGGAGGGCCATGTTGTACAAAGGTTCGCTCCAGATGATTTGCAAATGCTTCCGCTTTTTCCTGATCTGTGACGGCTCTCCCGTTAGGCAAGATGAGAGGGGGATATGTATCCGCTTTGTGTGTTACTTTTTAACCATGTTCCATGTTCTCGGCATGTCCTTAGTATCTAGACTGCCGATTACATTTTCCCAGGTGTCTGACACGAATGTTTGTATAGCAACCTTGATTCTTTGTTGCAGATCATTCATTTCTTGCCTGTATTGCAAGTTATTGTGATGCCTTTGCCATTTTCTTCTTGCATCGTTCCTTTGCCTAATTAGGCGTAGGATATGATCTGGGAGATACGGCTGGTTGGTTCCAATAGATTTTTTGGAATATTAGTGTTAATAGCCGTATTTATGCCATTTGTTAGGCTGTCTACTCCCGTGTCAACATCATTAGGCGTGTGTAATGGTCGATCTTGTAATGAATTTTCAATATATATTTTTAATTGGGTTCAGTTTGCTAATTTGTAATTCGGGATTTGTCTTGTTTGAACTCTGCTTGGTCTACCTCTTAGTGCGAGGCGCACTGGGAGGTGGTCTGATTGGAGGTTATTTTCTACCGTGATATCACAGGGAATGTTAATATTTTTCATTAAAGCGATATCAAGAATATCTGGTCGAAAATGTATGTTATTAGGGTAGTGAGTGGGCTTATCTGGTGCCAGGATTTGAAAGCTCCTATTGGAGTCGTAATAAAATCCCGTGAGTTTGTTGCCGGTCCTATTACTTGTTCTGCAGCCCCAATCAGTATGCATGGCATTTAAATCGCCAGCTAGTATTATATTGTTATTTGTTCCTATCAGATTTTCTATATCATTTATGTCTATATCTCCTGGAGATTATAAGTACAAATTAGTGTTACCGTATGACGGCCAATTTTAAGTCCAATGGCTACGCATTCCGTTCTATTTGTGATGGGTAAGTCGACTAGGTTATGTTTGACGGTTTTATGTACCAAGATGGCCACACCACCACCTTTTCTATTGTTTCTATCCAACCTGTATGTTGAATAGTTTCTGTTGTTTAATTTTTCTCTATCCGTGAGGTGAGTTTCCGTTATTAGTGCTATGGAATTTTATTTTTGTTTAAATAGTGTAGTAGTTCTGCTTTTTTATTACGGATGCCTTGAGCATTCCAGAATAGGATCCCGGTTCCCCTACTACCCATGATCAGTAGAAGCTCAATAGGGTGCTGACAAAGCGTGCAGCTACGTGTGGCAATACCCTAAGGGTGGGCTCTCTCCTCAGCGTTTCATATGTATCGTCTAGTGCATCAAAGACCGCCGAGATGAGACCATCCTCGTGTATTGAGTGACTCTCACTCGGTACGTTGTTAGCGTCCCGACGATCTGGGAGTGGACTATCACTATGTTGGTTATTGATTGGTTCAGTAGGACCTTTACTATACTGTATCCTGGCTTCCCACATCTTCCGCTGCTCCAGGAATCTGTTCTGCTCCTCTCGCAACTTTTGCCACTCGGCTCTAAGTTACTGAGTTTGCCTAGAAAGCAGTTCCTGTTGTTGCTGCAGTTGATGCTGAAATCGTCGGATTTCCAGCATTTGTGGGTCCTCCGATTGTGTGGGCTGGTATTGTTGCTGCTGGTGTTCTTGGGTATTATTATTGGGTCGAGCTTCAGGTGCTGGAGCACGATCCCGAGGCTCTTGGAGCCTTGTGGGCTGCGGCTGAGCCTGAGTTCTGGGATCTCTTTGGACTCACGGTTCTCCGTCTCCCTCGTGACCCTCTCGCCCGTTCTCAGTGCTTGCAACGCCTGTTCTCTTTGTGCTTGAGGAACGCGTTGTGGTGTATAATTGGGTCTGTTAATTCGTCTGTTTTGTATTGGCGTTCCTCGTGCTCTTTGTGGCGTGTGTGCAATGTTGTTTTGTGTAATGTTGTTTCTGCCCCTGTTTCTAATTGAATTCATCACTGCCTTCCTGATTGGGCACTGATTAGAGGTTGCTGTGTGCGCCCCATTACAGTTTGCACAGCGTGGTGCCCAATCCGGAGGCAGTCTGCAGTCTGTGTCTGGGTGTGAATCAGCACAGATCCTGCAGCGTGGCGAGGCCATACATGATTCCCTGTAATGTTGGAATTTTAGGCAATTTTTACATTCCACAACAGGGTACCTATTCCTGTATTGTTCTACCAGGCTGATTAATAGCACAGACTTCTTAGGCTATATATTTGCTTATTTGCAGCGTTATCCGGAAGCTCCACTGAAAATAAGGGATAAGGAGCTCCAGTTGGGGATTTCATATTTTTACATTCTGTGATTTCGAAGCCTTTTACTCGAAGTGCTTCCTCGATTGTTTCTGGGTGGGTGTTACTTGGTACGCCACGGATTACTACGCTGACGATCTTGCGTCTCGTTTCGATTATGTGAAAGGGAACCTGAGATTCTTTTAAGTATTTAAGTTGGTTCACATAATCCCTTCTAGTTGATGTTTTAACCTGTGTACCCTGATTGGTCAGTGCACAGTGTAGGGCTAGGGGAGAATACCTTGTTGTGAATGTGTTGTTTAGTCTTGCCATGTCCCCTTGGTAGGTATTGTGAATTATGACAGGAGGGAGGCATTTGTTGTGTTGGTCTGTCATAAATGAGTTTGCGGAGGAAACAGAAGAACCAGTAGAAGAGTTTGTGTTTCTTCTTTCCCTCCTTGCTTGTGTATTTGGCGTTGTGTTTGCTGCAGGTGGCTGAGTGTTTTGTTTTATTATTTTGCCATTCCTGCCCACTTGTTGGTAATCTGTGTCGTCTGTTGTGCTGTATGTGTCCCTGACTTCCACGTTTTGTGGAGTGTTAGTTGTCTGGGGTGAGCCAGGTTCACTGTGAGTTACTTCACACGCATTGCCAGTGTTTGAGGGACCCGCCTCAGAGTTCAGTATATTTTGGCTCTCCTGGCTTTGAGCAATCTCTGCTAGTGTGCGGTATTCTCTTAAGGAATCCTGTGTACTGTTTGTTCTGTGTGTTTCGTTTATGGGCTCTGATTATACAGAGTCCATGTCTGTTGAGACAGTAGGCATGCTCGTACCAGGAGATCTCTCACTCATACCTGAGGATGGTCTCTCTCTGACCGGCATACGTGTGGCTTGATGTACTGCAGGCTTATCAGTGAATTGTAGTTGACGACTGATGCCTGGAGGTGATCTTTTCGATGTTTTTGATTTGTTTTGAGATTTAGTTTTTTTTTTGTTTTGCTGTTTTATTAAGAGAAGGGTAGCTTCTCGTCCGAGTGAATACCATTTTTAGATACTTAGAGTGTATAACACTGATATGAATATTTATGTATATATGAATGATGTCCCCTCTACCACAGGCTATAAATTTGTGGAGAAGGGATTTCTTAAGTGCTAATTTATTTATATACCTATTTTGCTTATTTATTTTAATACTAAATTGTCTTAATTAATTATAATACTCCCTTAATTTAGAGTTTGCACTATTATCACTTATCAATTGGCTCGTTGGCCGAAATTTGTTAGTTACCGGACATCGTTGGACCTCTTGGCCCACGAACGACGGGCTTTGGGGCCATTAGGCCCGGGGTGGGCCTGCCTGTTTATTAAAACTTAATCTAGGTGGCTATTCGTTTTGTCCTGTTATTTAAATTTCACACGCGGTATTATATAATTATAGCCGAGTGAGTTAGAATGTACTATATATCTGTGTTTATTTACTACTTAAGAAGATTTAAATTCCGCGCTCAGTTGCGGATTCAAAATGACCGCGCACTCAGGAGTTGAGAGAGAAGTAGTATCTAGGAAGCGGTGAGTACGACATGGCTGCCGGGAAAGATGGAGGGGGACAGCGAGTTGGAGGGGACAAGATGTCTGCGCTGAACAAAGCAACCGTCACAGATGACGCTTTCTTAATAACTAAACTGCTACTTAACCTAGAGAAAATATAATTATGTTAAAATGATCAGTAAAACTTAATCTCTAAATTATGCTACAACGTATCTGTGTACACTAAGCTTAAACCACTAATTATGCACACTAATTAGAGAGCACACGCTACACACGTCTTCCACTACTAGGGGCCACCTAGACTCGTCCAGGCTAGAACAAACACAATTCGGAATGAAAATGGGGATATGATCGCAGATTCCAGGAGTATATTAAATAGATGGAAAAGTTACTTTAATCAGCTATTAAATGTACATACAGAACAGGACATTGAGGAGGATAAGTTACAGACAGCAGAAATGCTAGTCGCAGAGCCAAGTGCATTAGAGGTTGAAATGGCGATTGAAAAATTGAAGATGTATAAAGCATCAGGTTCAGATGAGATCCCAACAGAACTGATAAAATCAGGTGGAGAAAAATTGATGGACAAGATATGCTGGTTGCTTAGTATGATTTGGGAAAAAGAAGCTCTTCCAGATGAATGGAAAGAATCTATTATCGTACCAATTTATAAGAAAGGAGATAAAACTGATTGCAACAACTACAGGGGTATATCATTACTTTAAACTTCGTACAAAATTCTAACAAATATATTAGTAAGCAGACTTACTCCCTATATTGATGACATTCTAGGAGATCATCAATGTGCATTTAGAAGAAACAGGTCTACAACAGATCAGATTTTTAGTATAAGACAGATTTTAGAAAAGAAATGGGAACTGTACATCAACTATATGTAGACTTCAAAAAAGCATATGATTCAATTAAGAGGGAGAAGTTATATAGTATCCTGCTGGAGTTCGGAATTCCTAAAAAGTTAGTTAGACTTATACGAATGTGTCTAAATGGCTCAAAGAGTAGGGTGCGTGTAGGCAAACAGTTTTCAGACACATTTGAAATCCAGACTGGGTTGAAGCATGGAGATGCACTATCTCCTCTACTATTTAATTTTGTACTAGAGCATACCATTAAATCTTTAGAGAATGAGGGAGGCTTACAACTCAATGGTATTAACAAGCTGTTAGTTTATGCTGGTGATTGTGAACTACTGGCCGATAGCGAGCGAGATATTAAAGGCCAGCACGAACACGCTATTGAGTAACCCTAAGAAATTAGGACTGGAAGTAAATATCAGTCAAAACTATATATAAGATTCACACGTTTAGCAATTCAAGGGATTATAATGGGAAATGGACAGCTAATGGACAAATGAGGGAATCTTTGAGGAGGGAAAGTGGATGAATTCAAATACCTAGGAACACTAATCAGAAATAGGAATGAGATGCACAAAGAAATTAAACATAGGCTCGATTCCGGAAAAGCATGCTATTATGCATTGCAGCGACTTTTGATGTCCCAAAACTCCTTTCAAAAAACGTTAAGCTGAAAATATATAAAACTATTATTCTACCAGTTATATTATATGGGTGCGAAACATGGACTCTTACTTTAAGGGAGGAAAGGAGATTACGAGTATTTGAGAAGCCTTGGCGCAGAGCTACGGGACTTGCGCTGGTTCGAGTCTCCATGGGGGAAGAAATTTTCTCATGGTATTTCGGCCAGTATGGGACCCACCCAGCATCGTGAGGCAGTTGGGTAGCTACAATAAGTAGCGGCTCCAGGTTGAGGAACCAGCTATAACGGCTGGGGACTCGACATGCTAACCACATGTCACCCCTACACTGGCTGTTGGTCAGCTACCTCTGTGATTGACACATGTGGATGTGAAGGGCGAGCAGCCGGCTGGTAAAAGGGCAACCGCTGAAAAGTGGAAATCGGAAATCGGAGGAAAATTTTTGGACCAAAGAGAGATGAACAGACAGGTGAATGGAGAAGACTACATAACAATGAACTATATGGTCTTTATAGGAAGCCAGATATAATAAGAACAGTTAAGTCTCGTAGACTGCGATGAGCAGGACATGTTGCACGTATGGGGAATGAAAGACGTGCATGGAAGCTTCTTGTAGGAAAGCCAGAGGGAAAACGCCCAGTTGGTAGTCCAAGAATGAGGTGGGAGAACAACATTTACTATGATTTGAGGGAAGTAGATTATACAGGGAATGATTGGAAAGCATTAGCTCAGGATAGGGATGTATGGAGAGCTTGTGTTAGCGCGGCCATGAACCTACGGGTTCGATAGTGCCAGTAAGTAAGTAAGATTTATTTAGCCTGGTGGAGTTAAGGCCATGTGGCCTTCTCTTCCACACTAATCCGTGAAGAAAATTATGAGTGACTGTTCCAGGTTGAGAAAATAAGTTTTCCTGATCAGATTTCGTTCCAATAGTGATTGGATGATCGACATAGCACATGTCATTGTGAGGCCAGCAATCGACGTGTAGGACAAATGCCTTCTAGGCCTGCCGCTTCGTGGAGTTAGGTAGATAAAATACATTATTTAATGGCGCTGTCACCAACTCAGGTCATTAGAGTCGTATTTATAGTCTGTGCGCAAAGGACAATAATTATTGTTCAGAGATTCTTATTTCTGATTTCAGATTCATTTATGTGCCGTAATTCTACGGCGCGGGAACCACAGCACTACTTCCGTATCGAAGGAACTCATACTTGTAATTTTCACTGTCTCTCTTTACCTTAGTTTATCTCCTTCCTTTAAAAGTAGCTACTTTTGCTTGCACCACGCCATCCAAGCCTGCCGAGAGGGGATTTTCAACTCACATTTTTCGAACAGACACGGCTTTCGTGGATGAGTGATAAGGGCCACCTCTGAGACAACACGAAATTATGACAGTAGACACCATTCACACATTCATTCCCACTAAACGAAGACGAATATGATATGCATAATTGCGATGGCCAGATGATGTTCGGGGACCATTGAACCTTACATTTTCCAGACATTTGTACTATAGGCGTGGAAAATCACACTGAGGAAACGTGTCCCGACTGGGGATCGAATTTTGTCCCGCTGTGTACCAGGGAATGATGTTACCCCGTGACCACATCAGTGGAAACTCACAATTTCTTCTTCTTTTTCTTCTTCTTTTTCTTCTTCTTTTTCTTCTTCTTTTTCTTCTTCTTTTTCTTCTTCTTTTCTTCTTCTTCTTCTTCCTCTTCTTCCTCTTCTTATTTTTCTTCTTCTTCTTCTTCTTCTTCTCCTTCTCCTTCTACGGCTTTCCCACAGTTGTAGGTTCGCCGTCTTCTGTTTTCGTTTATTTCTATCATTCCAATCTCCTTCTTTCAAATTCCTATCAGCCATTAGGTATGTTTTCCATTTCTATCTTAGTCTGCCACGTTTATTACTTTCAGGGGTGACCATTTATATTTTTTTTGTCATCTTTCATTTTCCATTCTTTGTACATGGCCACACTATTTAAGCGTTTGATTTTCAATCCTCCTAACAACAGATGTGGTGGCATTCATTTCTCTCCAAAGGAATTCATTTCTTATTTTCTCCTGTCTTGTTTTTTGTAGGCTTCTTGTAAGATAATCAAATTCAACTGTTCTAATTTTATTCTTTTGTAATTCCGTCCAAGACCAATTTTCACTTCCATGTGACAAAATATTCTGTATTATGCTCTTATAAATTTTCATTTTAGTTTCCTTTGTAATACTTTTGTTCCAAATTATTTCATGTAATGTCTTAGTTGCATTTTTTTTGCCATTGCAATTTTAGTTTGTAAATTTCTTTCACAGGTATCTAAACTTGTAATTATTGACCCAACAGATTTAAAATTTTCACTTTTTTTATTTTCCCAGTTTCGAGCATGAGATAATCCACATCCTTTCCCAAACACATATATTCTGTTTTCTGTAAATTTATATCCAGTCCCCATTTTTTATATTCTTTCATTAGTTTATTTATCATATATTTCATATCATCTTCATCCTCTGCAAAAATGATTTGATCTTCTGCAAACAACAATGAATGCAGTACTTTTCCTCCTATAGGAATACCCATTTCAGAACATTTTTATACCATAAGTTAAGAGCCTGGTCTAAATAAATGTTAAAAAGAATTGGTGATAATCTGCATCCCATTCATTGTGAATTCCTCTGTTAAAGTATTCTGTACTTTTACTTCAGCTTTTGTATTACTATAGATCCTCCTAACAATATTAATCAATTTATCACAGATATTCAGATTTCTCATTGCCGTCCATAACAATTGTCGAGGTACACTATCATATGCCATCTCTAAATCAATAAAAGTCATATGTAGTTCTTTATTTTTTGCTAGGATTTTCTCTTGTAATTGTCTAATACAGAAAATATTATCAATACATGATCTTCCACTCCGGAATCCACATTGTTCTTCTCTTAAGTTATATTTTATCTCCTTGAGTTTAAAATCCTAGCTGTTGAAGACAAAACACTTATACCGCTACCATTGGAACACAGGTTAACTCCTACGTTCTCGTCGTGTTTCCTGACTGCAGTGGTAATAGACTCTAGCAAACAGGATGGGACGAAAGGCGAGTTCTCAGCGCCTTAAAACTGAGACCTGTCGGCTAAGGGAGCAAACCTTTAAAAAAACAGGTCCTCCATGTCTGAGGGTTAGGCGTCTGGTTGGCCCTAGAAGAAAGTGTATCGCTACGTGCTTCAGTAAAATAAAACTCATAATTTCTACACCATTAAAATTACATCTTCCCTGGCCGAGTTTTAATCGGGAATCTATGAACCAGCAGGAGCATATTAACAATTAGTTCACAAGAAGTGACATAAATATATAGATAGATAGATAGATAGATAGATAGATAGATAGGCAGATATATCGATATAAGGATAGCAGATAGAGAGACAAACTGATAGACGGAAAGACAAGCAGACAGATAAAGAGGTGAGGCCGATAAACAGTGCTCTCTAGGCGACTAACTCATGCCCCAAATGGGATTCAATGACCAATCACATTTTATAATTTTTTTATTTACAACCAATCACAGTCGTTTTTCACCTCGATTTTGTCAGTTTAATTTTATCACTGTAAAACCAAGCTCCTCCTTATTAACATTCTGAATAGTTGGTAGCATTATTTTGCAGTGATAATATAAAAACATTTGTAGCAATTGATTATACCACAAAAAAAAAAAAAACGAACCGCTGCACTTTTTAAACGTATTTTTTTCCCGGGTAATAACGTTCCAGAAAATTATAATTGACATACTTACGTCACAGGACATCAGAAATTAATTAACATACAGTTTGATGTGTTTCTTTTTTCTCCACTAGGGTGCATTCTTACAACATTGCGATCCTTTGGCAATAAATAATATGATCTGGTTGCAGTGATGAACAAGTGAAACATAACGTTTCTCATTTGTTTTCAAACATCGACGTTTACATTAAATATATAAATATTTTAAAATAACTATATTTAAATAATGATTTGTGAGTAAACAGCTTAATTTTATTCGTTAAGTAGTCCTAACAAATGCCACTCTTGATTTCCAAATTCTGTAGATAAATTCACTCCTCAGTTCGTGAGTCGTGAATTTATCGATAATTTGGAAATCATTCACTTATGAAGAAAGTCGGCCTCCCCTCCTACCAGCATGCAGATGCACTCCCAATGAAAGGACAAATGAGTAGCAGTGTCTTACCTTCTCAGTATTGTTGGATAAGAGGGGAAGTGGCGTCTTGTCACATGGTGAGCACAGTTTAACGACTCTGAAATAGATTTTGAGACACTCAAACACATAGACAATCGGTCAGAAAGGAATAGAAGAATATCATAAAATGATTATTTTAGATTGACATCCTAATGTTATGAAATTAATTAATTCTTCATCAGCAGTCAGTCAGATTTACATACTGAAAGGCACTTAGACGTGTATACAAAATAAGAGAGATGTGGACAGACAGACTCTTGGGCAGACAGACTCTTGGGCAGACAGACTCTTGGGCAGACAGACTCTTGGGCAGACAGACTCTTGGGCAGACAGACTCTTGGGCAGACAGTCTGTTGGGCAGACAGACTCTTGGGCAGGCAGTCTGTTGGGCAGACAGACTCTTGCGCAGACAGACTCTTGGGCAGACAGACTCTTGGGCAGACAGACTCTTGGGCAGACAGACTCTTGGGAAGACAGACTCTTGGGAAGACAGACTCTTGGGAAGACAGACTCTTGGGAAGACAGACTCTTGGGAAGACAGACTCTTGGGAAGACAGACTCTTGGGAAGACAGACTCTTGGGAAGACAGACTCTTGGGAAGACAGACTCTTGGGCAGGCAGACTCTTGGGCAGGCAGACTCTTGGGCAGGCAGACTCTTGGGCAGGCAGACTCTTGGGCAGACAGACTCTTGGGCATACAGACTAATGGGGAGACAGACTGATAGACAAACGAAATTAGAGATATTTTAGACTACTAGACATGCAGACTGATAGTCAGAGAAATATAGAAATAAGCAGATAGTAAAGTGGACGGATACACAAATAAGGTACACGAGGTGGACAACAGACGGTTAGGTAGACATGCAGACAGAAAACAACCGCATATTAATTATCCGTGTTTCAGAATAGCATTGAATAATATGAATAGCCGTGGTTTTGTAAAACTTCAGATCTTACTTTTGAAAGTCGAGCCACTGGATATCCGGCTCTGAAGTTTAGTTATACGAGGGGTAAAGGGAGAAACTCATCCTCTACTGCCAATAAGAGAATAGTTCAAGTGGGAGTGGACGTCTGCCACAACCAATCACTGCTCTTGACACCGATATAGCGCGCTAGTAAGGTTTGCAATTCCTCAGATGTCAGCTATATTTCAGCTAATCGCATATATAAAGCGGCCCCTCCCACTGAATATCCATATCGGCAACACTGTCGTGAAAACGTCAGAGCCGGAAATCCAGTGGTTCGACTGTAGAATTATGTTCTCTTCATGGTTCCCAATGAAAAAGTATTTGATTAAATTAACGCTCGAACATTGACGTCAACGAAAGCGTGCAGGTTAAATCTTTTGTAGATTAGTAATTTTCCAACGTTACTTTTTTTACTTAGGTACTTCAAAAAATGCACGCTTAATTGAAAGAATGTGAAAAAACGAGTTATGAAATTGTGTAATGCGGTGCATTACGTTTTTACGTTTAATTCTTTAATTAGAAAGAAAAGAGTTCCGAAAAGTTGATGGACTGCTCGCCAGGGGCCAACTAATAAAAATAAGCGATAATTTTCTCTTTTTCTTTTAATTTTCTTCAGTATAAAAGTTAATACAGTTTTGGAGTTAGTGCATCCTCTTAGCTACATTAAAAATTTGAAATGGGGTAATGTTATAATCCAGATGTGCAAAACGAATGAAATAGAAAATAAAAGAACAACACTAGTTATACATGGAGGCTGGCAAAGTGAGAGAGTTCACAGAAACAAGACAATTAATTACGACGGCAGAAGAATTTGTCGGAAACTTTTTTATCTAGAAAATTAAGTTTTTAAATCTAGTTAGGACTCACATTACTAAGATATTATGAAAGCAAAGTAACAAAACAATTATAGTTTATAGTTGTATGATAGAATAACACTTTTGAAATAATTAACAATTTAATGGAATTTTAAAAATGCAGTAACCTGTTAACCTAATGGAATTAATGTTCTCTACAGCTAGTAATAAGTTTTATTCAGATATTTTCTTGCATGTACAGTAACTAGAATAAAATATATGCACTGTTAAGTGAAGTAAACAAATAACTCTTAACGAATGACAAATTTAATTTTCGTCATTATGAAATAATGTTCCCTATCTTGAGCTAGGGTTTTTCCAATCATTCCATGTATATATATACAATCTAATTCCCTCAGATGATAATTACCATTATTCTCCCACCCCATTATTGACCTATCTACAGGACTCTTTCCCTCTGGTTTTCATACAAGGAATTTCCATGACCCTCATTAATTCCACGTGCCATGTGCCCTACTATCGCAGTTTACGAGACTTAGCTGTTCTTTTCGCATCTGACTTCCCATAAAGATCATGAAGCTCACTGTTATGTAGTCTTCTTAATTACTTGTGTGTGCATTTTTCTTTGGTTCAAAATGTTTTCTAATAACTTTATTTTCAAATTCTCGTAATCGTTCTCTTCCCTTAAAGTAATTGTCCATGTTTCGTTCCATATAATATAACTGGGAGAAAAACTGTTTAATGTTTTTTGAGAGACGTTGTGACGACGAGAGTCCTTGAAAAGCATAATAGAATGCATTTCAAGAATTGAGCCTATGTTTAATTTCATTGTAGGCCTACACGTCATTTCTGTTCGTAATTTATTGCTCCTAGGTACTTGAAGTCTACCACTTCTTCAACATTTTCGTCATTTATCACTGACTATTCGTTTCCATTATACGATGTATTTATAAATGTGACAATATATCAGAAAAATTGATGGACAAGATACGCTGGTTGCTTAGTATGATTTTGGGAAAAAGAAGCTCTTCCAGATGAATGGAAGGAATCAATTATCGTACCAATTTATAAGAAAGGAGATAAAACTGATTGCAACAACTATAGGGGCATCTCATTACTTTCAACTTCGTACAAAATTCTAACAAATATATTAGTAAGCAGACTTACTCCCTATATTGATGACATTCTAGGAGATCATCAATGTGCATTTAGAAGAAACAGGTCTACAACAGATCAGATTTTTAGTATAAGACAGATTTTAGAAAAGAAATGGGAACTGTACATCAACTATATGTAGACTTCAAAAAAGCATATGATTCAATTAAGAGGGAGAAGTTATATAGTATCCTGCTGGAGTTTGGAATTCCTAAAAAAGTTAGTTAGACTTATACGAATGTGTCTAAATGGCTCAACGAGTAGGGTGCGTGTAGGGAAACAGTTTTCAGACACTTTTGAAATCCAGAATGGGTTAAAGCAAGGAGATGCACTATCTCCTCTACTATTTAATTTTGTACTAGAGCATGCCATTAAATCTTTGGAGAATGAGGAAGGCTTACAACTCAATGGTATTAATAAGCTGTTAGTTTATGCTGATGATGTAGTACTACTGGCCGATAGCGAGGAGATACTAAAGGCCAACACGCACACACTATTGAGTAACACTAAGAAATTAGGACTGGAAGTAAATATCAGTAAAACTAAATATATGGTCACACGTAGAAATACATTATATAATGGAAATGGACAGCTAATGACAAATGAGGGAAATTTTGAGGAATTGGCTGAATTCAAATACCTAGGAACAATAATCACAAATAGGAATGAGATGCACAAAGAAATTAAACATAGGCTCAATTCTGGAAATGCATGCTATTATGCATTGCAGAGACTTTTGATGTCCCAACTCCTTTCAAAAAACGTTAAGCTGAAAATATATAAAACTATTGTTCTACCAGTTATACTATATGGGTGCGAAACATGGACTCTTACTTTAAGGGAGGAAAGGAGATTACGAGTATTTGAGAATAAAGTTCTTAGGAAAATTTTTGGACCAAAGAGAGATGAACAGACAGGTGAATGGAGAAGACTACATAACAATGAATTACATGGTCTTTATAGGAAGCCAGATATAATAAGAACAGTTAAGTCCCGTAGACTGCGATGGGCAGGACATGTTGCGCGTATGGGGAATGAAAGACGTGCATGGAAACTTCTTGTAGGAAAGCCAGAAGGAAAATGCCCAGTTGGTAGACCAAAAATGAGGTGGGAGAACAACATTAACTATGATTTGAGGGAAGTAGATTATACAGGGAATGATTGGAAAGCATTAGCTCAGGATAGGGATGTATGGAGAGCTTGTGTTAGCGCGGCCATGAACCTACGGGTTCGATAGTGCCAGTGAGTAAGAGTAAGTAAGACAATATATCAACTTTTATTTATGTTTATTTCCAGCCCCAAATTCTTAGTTTTCCTTAATGCAGTGTGCGTTTTGGCCTTTAGTATCTCCTCGCTATCGCCTAATAGTACCATATCATCAGCTTAAACTAACAGCTTTAGTGTTTTCATTGCTGTAGTCTCGAGGTAGTGTTCCTTCCTCGAACACACAGGTCCTTGGTTCGATCCCCAGTCGTAACAAGTTTCCTAGGTGATGGATATTTGTTCGAGGTTTTTCCTCACCTCTAAGACAAATGTTAGGAAACCTTAAGGCCCAAACGGTCCCCGAATATTAATTGGCCATCATAATCATCATCATAATATTCGCCATGTTTAGTATGAATGTGTGTGAATGTTTTGTACGATCTTAATGTTTTGTTTCTATGAGGAGGCTCTGACATAGAACTGGTCACTCATCCGTAGAGACCTTCCATGTCTTTGTGTGGTCAAAAAAGTATGTATGTGGTCCATAGATAAAATCTGTCTCCCGATAGGTCGTGTTACTGTAAGGCCCGGATAGCGTGTAACACGTAAAAGTTACATTAAGGCGAGATGTTAAACTGCGTCAATATAGTAGAATGGAATAAAATTTGTTAAAGGTTATTTTCGGTAACTACTAGATAGGATCTGTAAAGATCTGTAAAATTGTTGAATATTTTATAATGTAAAAATCTTAAAAAAAAATATTATTACCATATTTCCAGTTCCCCTCAACTATCAGCAGTATAATTTTTATAAGAGGCCTTTCGATAACATGTTTCATCTTCTGCTTGTAGTTTGGTACTGACTATTGCTAATAATGATTTTGTAAACAGGTCTTTGGTTATTGTGTGTGTTCTCATTTAAAGGGTGTTTGTTCTTGGTTTTCTCAATGATTTCGATCTCGTGGAGATTGTTGATTTTCTCTGTGTAAGATTCCAGACACCCTCCACAACAAAAAAATCAGTATTTTTATCAGCTTAATAAACATAATGATAAAATTACCACTTAACCAAGAAATAAAAAGGAATTGAAGTGTATAAAACCTTTAGCTTCTAAAATGGATATAATAAAGGAATATTTACCAAATCAATTTCAAAACGAAAACAAAAAGAGAGCAATAACACATACGTATAACAAAACTGATAAAAGTAACTCCAAATTGTTGTCATTAACATATAAAGGTTTAGAAGGGTAAAAAACAGGCTAAAATCTTCAAAAAATGGTAAAAATATAATAATTGCTTACAAAACAAATAATAGGCCTAAAATGATTAATATAATTTTAAATAGAATAGGAGAAACGAGCATATATAAAAGTAAAGGAGTTTATAAATTAAAATGTAATAACTGTTACGAGTTCTATATTGGCTGAACTACAAGTATTTTACCACAATATTTAATGGACATTTCATAGAATACGTAAACAATGAAGGCAAATCAAGCTTTTCTAAAGACATAACAGAAGCACGTCACCAGTTTAACATGTTAGATCACATATTATCAATCTTATACGAGAAAACGATAAGTTGAAAATCAACATTTTCAAAGAGATCGAAATCATAAAGGAAACTAGGAACAAGGACTTTTTAAATAATTATTTAACTCGTGCCCCAAATGGGAGTCAATGACCAATCATGTTTCAATGAATTTTGTTTTACAACCAGTGGCAGTCGTGTTTCACTCATTATTTATCGAATTCTCTTTACCACCTCCTGATTTTGTGATGAAGAAAGCTCCTCCTTTTTAATGTTTCGGACAAGTCACAGCAGTATTTTGCAGTGACTGAATCTCCAACAAATACATCGAATATATGGAATAATGAACAGACCCCTTCGAACTATACATTTGAAAATTGTCTTCAATAATTGTGTTTTTGAAATACGATTTTACTGAGTAGGTTATAATATATAGTTTGATGTGTGTATTTTTTTCTCCACTAGGATGCATTCTTACAATATTGCGATTCTATTCAACAATAAATAGTATGATCAAGTTGCAGTGGAAAATTAAATGAAACATAATCGCACATTTCTTATTTGTTTTCAAACATCGTCGTTTACATTAAATATATAAATATTTTAAAATAGTGGTAGCTATATTTAAATAATGATTTTTGAGTAAGCAGCTAAATTTTATTCGCTAAATAATCCTACCAAATGCTACTCTTGATTTCCAAATCCTCTAGACACAATTTATTGATCATTTGGAAATCACTCGAGACATTACTTATCAGAACATTACCCAGTGACCAAAACCCTCTTTACAATGTCAGTATTAGTAACAATCTGTACCAAATCACCAACGGAAGATGAAACACATTTTCGAAAGGCCTTTATTAAAATTATACTGCTGACAGTTGAGGATGACATGAAATAAAGTACTCATTTTTTGTTTTAAAATTTTATACAAAGATCTCAACGCAGATTCATAATGCATTTTAGAAATCTTGATTTATTGCACAGTGTCATAAAAAAGATATGACATTGGATGTTAAAGTTTCATAAATAGAAATTAAATTAAAAACTGAATTAATGTATTCCTCTATAGATAAAAGCTGGACTAAATTAAATATTTTTATTATGTTTTAAAATTATATTTAGCTTGTGGATTTAAATTAATTAATAAATATCCACATCGTTTGAAAATTGACACAAAGCACATGTGGAGTACGTTATCTCCTGCAATGAAACTAAATACTCTACATAGTATGAGATATTTTCACTAGCAGAGGGAACGAGTCGAATTGAATGGATCCGGTTTCATGTATTGAAATAGAAATTAATTTGAATAATTTAGTATACCAACAAAATTGCGAAACAGTCCGTCTGAAACGACGACAGTTTAACTACACCCCTTCCCCCCGCAGAACCTCTCAGAGTGCTCCCTCATTCTAGTTCATGTGAACTCTATAGAAACACTCTAATTAAATTTTCATTCCGAGAGGCAAATGTATAAATGTAAGCCTATATACATGGAGAGTAATTTCAACATACGCCAGTATATGTGCATGTTTTTGGGATTAATTGCGCTCTGCTGTGACCAGGACTCCACTCCGTCAATGAATTAGTTAAGGCATTCGCTTTAACTATTCTCTTCCACTAGAGTTGCTCAGATGACGATATTTCTTTATAAAGGACTTATAAAAACTAAAAATGTTTCGGGTCCAGTATCCCTGCTAGATGATTTTATATGCACATATACACACAAACACATACATCACACACACACACACACCCACACCATACACACACGCGCGCGCACAAACGCACACACAAACGAACGCGCACACACACAAATATATATATATATATATTGTAAGAGCCCTATGTTGGTCCTTTGTTAAAAGTTACTAATTAAGTTAATTTACTTCGCTTATTTCCCAAATATGTCATGGATGGTTTACAGTCAACATACTGACCCAATGAGAAGGTAAAGTGATCCTACTACAGGCCTCAGGGGTAGTAGGAAATTAAGGCTCCCACGCTTTCTGGATAATCGGCACTTGATATCAGCCGGCGTGACGGCCGCCTTTGCCCCTAGAATAAGCGTCTGGTACTCATTTCCGTTAGAGTCTGAGTCGACCCCAAGGCCACAGTGCCGCCAGAAGGTTTGGGTCAGTTTAAAAATCCTAACCCCCACCGGGACTCGAATCCTCGGCCTTCCGGCTTGTAGCATAGTGTCTTAACCACTACGCTACGGCGTGCCCCGACACAGAAATAAAGGAAAACCCTGAGACATTTTTAAAAAGGCGGGACATTAACAAAATAATTATTAAAAAAGCAGTTGTTTTCTTTTAATCACGACACTATTGCCAATACAAATTTATAAGATTCAACCATTCACAAATTAAAAACCATTAAAGTCATTGTTTATTAACGTTTCAAAATATTTATTTATCGCCGTAAGGGGTATAAAAATCCACAAACTAAATATCTTTCATGTCAGTTAAAACTGTATTTCTCCACCGCCAAAGTCACAGAATCAGCAGGAAATCTCCGACGTTGGCCGCACTGACCATGGACTGACAATTTTAAAAATGTACCAGTTACCAACATATGAGTATAAAAAACAAAGATTATAGACCAAACAATGCATCGTAGTAATACAACTGGCGCTTTCTAACGTTCATATTTATAATTACGTAGTAAAGAACAAAACGAATGTCGCCATTCATAAATACACTGACAAAGCATCATCCTAAAAGCGGGACATTTGAGCGTTCCCAAGAAAACTTTCGGGACAGCGGGACATTTTCCAAAAAACAGGACTGTCCCGGGAAATAGGGACGAATGGACATTCTAACATAAGTAAAACATAATTTAAATATTTTTATGCTACAAAAATGAAGAATGGATGGAATAAAGAAATTGATTTGAACAGAAATAGAGGATTTGATTGTTTTTATACTATAAATAAATCTCGATTGAGCAAGCAATATATAGATATTACAAACTTCGATATGAGATTTTTATGCTTATTGAATGTCATACCTATACTTGAATGGAACATATAACACGGTTTATTGGTGTGAAGAATGCTAATAATCTATAAAATGGGAAATAAATTTTCAGACGTTGCTTTTACATCATAAATGTTACTATATGATTTTGTGAGGTGGAACTTAAATATAATTTTATACAATATTATAAAAGCACTCACTTGGGTATGCAGTCATAAAATTTATCGCTTTATCGGATCTGAAATTTTTATCAGCACAGGAGTAGTGGCTGTGCTCCATTTATATTGCACTGCTTTTTTACATTATAAATGTCCTCAGACTTTGCATATTATGAAAATAATGTTCAGATTTTCTAATTTATGTTTTAACGATTATATTTTACAGAGTAAGCTATTCTCTCTCGGTATTCGAAAGAGACTTCATTTTCTTTGTATCTGTACATAAATTATTTACCCTCTCGTTTCCAGAACTGTCCTCCAACCATAACTTAAACACACGATCAAAACATAGTCTCTTGCTTAATATACCGCAACATAGGACATCACATCACTCCATGTCATATACTATCTTCAGTTCTCGCAACTGGAATTCTCTATCACAAGAAATCAGGCTGGCATTTTTTTTAAATAAATCTAAATTAATATTTTGCTCCAACATTGTTTTCATCATTACCCAGTGTAAGGTACATATATTAATTGACGTTTCTCGTATAATTTTCATATTATTATTATTATTATTATTATTATTATTATTACCTTTATCATTATTATTATTGTTATTATTATCATTATTATTATTGTTATTATTATTATTATTATTATCATTATTATTATCATTATTATTATTATTATTATTATTATCATCATGAGTAATATATTGAATGATTTTCAAATCATCGATAAATTCGCGAGTCACGAAGTGACTCGTGAATTTATCTGGAGGATTTGAAAATCAAGAGTGGCATTTTTTAGGGCTATTTAACGAATAAAATTAAGCTGTTTACTCAAAAAATCATTATTTAAATAGATATACCGGTATTTTTAAATTTTATATATTTAAAAAGGGAGGAAAGGAGATTACAAGTATTTGAGAATAAAGTACTTAGGAAAATTTTTGGACCAAAGAGAGATGAACAGACAGGTGAATGGAGAAGACTACATAATAATGAACTACATGTTCTTTATAGGAAGCCAGATATATTAACAGTTAAGTTTCGTAGACTGCGATGGGCAGGACATGTTGCACGTATGGGGAATGAAAGACTTGCATGGAAGCTTCTTGTAGGAAAGCCAGAGGGAAAACGCCCAGTAGGTAGACCAAGAATGAGGTGGGAGAATAACATTACCTTTCATTTGAAGGAAGTAGATTATACAGGGAATGATTGGAAAGCATTAGCTCAGGATAGGGATGTATGGAGAGCTTATGTCCGCGCGGCCATGAACCTACGGGTTCGATAGTGCCAGTGAGTAAGTAAGTAAGTAAGTAATGCAAACGGCGATGTTTGAAAATAAATCACAAGTGTGAGGTTATGTTTGTTGATTGCAACTTGATCATATTATTTATTGCCAAATAGGATCGCAATAATGTAAGAATGCACACTAATGAAGAAATAATGAAACACATCAAACTGGATATTATAACCAACATCATAGGTTATTCATTAATTTGTTAGTTAACAACTCAGTAAAATCAAGGAATCTGTTCATTACTTGCTATATGCAATGTATTTGTCGGAGAGTCAGCCACTGCAATATAATGCTCTGACCTGTTGAGAATATTAAAAAGGAGGACATTTCTTTATCACAATGAAGTAGCTGATAAAGAGCGAGGTGAATCACGACTGTCATTGGTTGTGAAACAACATTTATTGAAATGTGATTGGTCATTGTCTACTCTTTGGGACATTATTATTATTATTATTATTATTATTATTATTATTATTTATTATTATTATTATTATCATGGTTAAAAATATTGTTGGTACATGAAATTTACATTTCAACATTTAATATATTTTAAACTCTTTATAATTACTATAGTGTATATATAATCGATGGTGTTAAATCTGTATGTCGGGTAAAAAGACACCATGTCCACTTTTTGCAGAAATCGAGTTAACACCATGTCCATAATGTAAATGTTGCGCTCTTTGTATAGAAAACTATGTCCTGTGACAATAATTGGTTAAGTAAGAAAGTTGAAAACAACATCATGTTCCATTAAAGATATTGCTGAAAATAATACTTGCTCTGTTCTAAAATTACAGTTTGTGAAATGGCATCTTTTACTTCTGACATACAGAAATATGTATTTGAAAGGACTTTTGGCCGTATGGCCTTAATTCTGCCAGAATAAACAAACTATTATTATTATTATTATTATTATTATTATTATTATTATTATTATTATTACTATAAAGCGATAATACTGCCTGAGATTATTCCAGGCAGATTTATCTAATTTCCATGTTAATATTTCTAATGTCCCTCTACTGCATAATGTCCTAACGTTCAAAATGTTAAACTACTCGTAAATAAATATAAGAAGGTTATTCTTCTAGTTATATCGATGCTAACATCATCTCTTGCTTTAAGGCAGGAGGAAATGCAATAATTATAATAATAATAATAATAATAATAATAATAATAGTAATATAATAGTAATAATATTTCATTTATTCTGGCAGTTTAAGTGTTATAAAGAGCTTCTCTTCCTCTCAATTTTAATGTAAGGTACTATGTACGTCTTGGTGAATGAGGCTACATCACTTGAATTTTATAAATAATAAATAAAATGAATAAAGGAATAAGATCCAAGTCAACTCATAACCTGATACCCCATATATGTATTGTTTTAAAGACCGAAACTTTAGGCCTAGTAATAGTCTATGTAGAGTGATTTTTAAATTTAGATCTATATCTTAATTGCATCCATTCATAGTAATTCAGCCCGAGAGCAGGTCTTTCACTGCAATCATAGCATTTTCATGCTATGCTTTGCAGCTTTACTAGGGAATTATAGGTGTGGTGCTTTTCATTGCTTTCCACACCGGTGAAGGATGATGGTGATAATGATGATGGCCGAATGATTTTCGGGGACAGTTTGGCCCTAAGCTTCCTAACATTTGTCTTACAGGTGAGGCAGTGTTTTTATACAAGCAACACAACCGCCATCCACAAAACATCCAGACATCCTCCACAACAAAAAGTTCGAACTTTCATCAGGTTAATCAACAGAATGATGAAATTAGCACTTACACAAGAAAATTATAACAACGAATTACATTATATAAAATTCCTGGCCCGCAAAAATGAATATAATGAGGAAATTATTAACAAATTAATTATGAAACAAAAGAGAAAAGAAGAACTAACAAACATCACATAACTAAGTAGTGAAATTGATAAAGAGATAATGAGTGGGTATCCTTAACAAACACAGGCATAGAAACACACAAGCTAGCAAAAATCCTCAAAAAACATGACAAAAACATAAAAATTGCCTACAGAACAAATAACAAACTAAATAATATAATTTCAAATAAAATAGAAAAAACCAACATATTACATCGAAATAAAGGAGTTCACAAATTAAATTTCAATAGCTGTAACAAATTTTACATAGGAAGAACCACTAGAAACTGCGCGACAAGATTTAATTAATATTTTAGAGATTTGATAAAGAATTAAGGTAAATCCAGTTTTTCAAAACATCTAATAGAAGCATGACATCGATTCAACACAATAGACAACGTATTATCGATCCTGCATAGAGAAAACGATGTATCGAAAATCAACGTTCTCGAAGAATTAGAAATCATCAAGGAAACCACCTGCTGAACGAGAACATACCCAAGCATAAACCCTCTGTACAAATAATTACCAACAACAGTCAGTACCAAAATGAAAGCTGAAGATGATACATAAGTTATCGAAAAGCCTCCTATAAAACAACGTTGCAAATTATTGAGGACGACTGAGATATCAGGTACTGTTATACAATTATTAAAACTTTATTACAGGTGAGGAAACATCCCGAAGAAAAATCTCACCCAAGAGCCTGTCCCGACCGGTAATCGAACCCGTGCCCGCTGTGTGACAAGGCATTATGCTACCTCAAGACCCAATCGGTGGACTATCATAATTAATGATCTGATTTTTTTGTGTTAAAAATTAATATTGTAACACAGTAGCCTATAATAAGTAATAATATATTATGTTTCTACAATCGACTGGGAATACCATTTATAAAATTTTATAAATATAACTTAAAATCAGTTTCCCGGCACATTTTGTGAGATATAAGAGTTTCTTCTTGATAGTACATATGTTAATAACAAATTCCGAAGGCATTGAGCTCTTGAGGTTTTACTCATGAAATTATATTTTTAAACATTATTACATAACTGCATCGATCCTTCTAGTAGGCATAACAATGTCGTTGAAAAAAAATGGTGTATGTGAACGAGGCCTACAACTCAGTGGTATTAACAAGCTGTTAGTTTATGCTGATGATGTAGTACTATTGGGAGTTAGCGAGGAGATATTAGGGCCTGCACGCACACACTATTGAGTAACACTAAGAAATTGAGACTGGAAGTAAATATCAGCAAAACCAAATATATGGTGACACATAGAAATACATTATATAATGCAAATGGACAGCTAATGACAAATGAGAGAAATTTTGAAGAAGTGACTGAATTCAAGTACTTAGGAACAATAATCAGAAATAGGAATGAGATGCACAAAGAAATTAAACATAGGCTCAATTCTGGAAATTCGTGCTATTAGTGTTATAGAAACTCTTGACGTCCCAACTCCTTTGAAAATCGTTAAACTGAAAATATATAAAACTGTTATTGTACCAGATATATGGATGTGAGAGATGGACTCTTACTTTAAGGGAGGAAAGGAGATTACGAGTATTTGAGAATAAAGTTCTTAGTTAGTATATATCTGTTATGTAGCGGCATGATACTGTTTCTTTTTCTGAACCAAACCACGCATATAGTAATCAATTTAAAACGTCAAGGCCATTAATCGGCAAAATCGAACCATTTGTAACAGGAGTTTAGCTGAAATGAAAGTTAAAAATCAGCTGAATGGGTGAGTGTAGCAATTTTCGTTTCTTCACAACAAAATCGAATAGGCCTAATATATTTCTTATAAATAACCGAAATCCGACCATTAGAAGTGGAGGTTTAACAAAAACCAGAAATTAATAAATTGATCTAGCAGCCATATGTTTGCTTTGTCGCAATGTTACTGTATACCATACGATTTCATCAACATAATATAGTAATATATTCCCAAAACCAGCAAAATCGTAACACAAGTTCGACTTGCTGATCAATTCGTTACAAGCAAACTGTCAACTATTAGATGTAATATTCATTAATAAAATAGAAGAAAATAATAAATATGAAAATAAAGATGTATGTAAACTCGAATGTAACGATTGTGAAAAATTATATATATGCAGAACATCACCCTCCATGGTATCTTTACCTTGTCGTGGTGGAGTGGCTTGCGTGCTTAAATGATCCTGAGAGCTATGCCGGCGGTAGCATTGCTGCCGATAGGGTTACCCATGCCGGACTGGTCGAAGGTGATAAGCCAGACGAAAAAAAGTACCTTGGGCGAAAGAGTGACGATCTTTCACCGTAAAAAATACAACCGTCAAGAAATGCGGACATGGGTTCATCTGGGGTAACATTTTCCGGAGGTCAAATAGTCCCCCATTCGGTTCTCCGGGCGGGGACTACTTCAAGGAACCCATGCCAAAGGCTCAAACATAGGGACATGTTCCTAGGAACATGGAATGTTAGGACTTTAGACAATAGCGGGGCACTACAGATATTAACGCGGGAACTAGATAAA
The DNA here is from genome assembly GCA_030220185.1 of Diploptera punctata. Taxonomy (NCBI): domain Eukaryota; kingdom Metazoa; phylum Arthropoda; class Insecta; order Blattodea; family Blaberidae; genus Diploptera; species Diploptera punctata. Next base: position 467,075 of record JASPKZ010003793.1, read on the forward strand.
TCGCCCTTGGATACACAGACAGGTGAATGGAGAAGACTACATAACAATGAACTACATGGTCTTTATAGGAAACCAGATATAATAAGAACAGTTAAGTCTCGTAGACTGCGATGGGCAGGACATGATGCGCGTATGGGGAAAGAAAGACGTGCATGGAAACTTCTTGTTGGAAAACCAGAAGGAAAACGCCCAGTTGGTAGACCAAGAATGAGGTGGGAGAACAACATTAACTATGATTTGAGGGAAGTAGATTATACAGGGAATGATTGGAAAACATTAGCTCAGGATAGGGATATATGGAGAGCTTATGTCCGCGCGGCCATTAACCTACGGGTTCGATAGTGCCAGTGAGTAAGTGAGTATGCAGAACATCAAGAAGTTTTAAAATTAGATTCAATAAAAATTTCTCAGATTTTATGTTAAAATAAGGAAAATCAAGTTTTGCTATACACATTTCAAAAACCAACCATCAATTTGGCAAAATAGAAGAAACATTGACAGTAATACACAAAGAAAACGGCAAACAAAAGATTAATGTTTTGGAAGAAACAGAAATCATCAAAGAAGCAGAGAATAAAAATTTATTGAATGAAAATACGGGTAGCAACCAAAGCCGCCCTCATATAAAATATATAAATAAATTCAATATAAATAAGAGTCCTGAAGATGAAATCAAGACTTCGAAAAGCTTAGAAATTTAATGATGTAACGAAAGTTGCGACATGAATTATTGCAGTTGAAGACGACTGTGCAAAAATATAAGGTATATAAAGGTTTTATAATTAAAATAAAACTGCGGTATTACATACCGAAACCTATCTTGAAATATCTCTCAGAGAAGCGTTGTGATGTACCACGCCCATGTCTATAAATTATATGCAGCTTTTAACTGCAAGGCACAGATATCGAATCCTGAATCTAGCAATAACAACCCACTGTGCGAAGCAGATGCTCTCCCTGCTTGACTAGAACGGAGTGGAGTGAGGCGGGGCGGGCGCGGACGGCAGGTTTTGAGGGTTATCCAATCTATCAATTCAAGAGTTGTATTACTTCCGTGTAGTTTAAATGACAGATTTGATGCTGGATTTTAATGCCTTGCAGTTAAAAGCGGCACATTTTTTCGACACGGCCATAGTACTTCACAATGCTTCTCTGGAAGAAATTTCAAGGTAGGGTTTAGCATGTAATGGTTGATAGTTCTCTTGTTAACTTACTCAGGTCCTGCGTGACATACTTTTTTATTTTATTTAGAAAATAAATAATGTTCCATTAACATAAATATTAGAGTAATCAAGTTACAATCTTAACATTTAGGACATAAAATATTTCTCTAATAATAATTATATAATTGCATTTGTTGTACAATTTATCCGCTCTTAGAGTGATCCTAACATAAACACCAAATGTATTCTTCCGCCATTCGCGCCACAATTACTGTCACATTGACAGAGAGCACGAGTAAAGTACGGTAGCCTATATGAGACATGTGTTTGTTGAAGGACAGATTACAAGAAAACTGGTGAAATGTTTCACTGAACTTGTGAACTACATTTAAAATAACTGTTTTTTTTTTTTACCACCAGCCAAAGATTTGCCAAACTTGTGCTTTAAACATTTAGTGATGAAACAGAAACAGAAGGCTCATTACCTTCAGCCATTTTGTTGCATCAAATCGACTGAATCATTAGTCAAATGCATCATCCATATGTATTGTATGGCTGGCTTAACTTGGCAGAGAGAGAGAGAGAGAGAGAGAGAGAGAGAGAGAGAGAGAGAGAGAGAGAGAGAGAGAGAGAGAGAGAGAGAGATGGAGATACAAGGGTAGATTATTAACCGCTTTAGTCCGATACAAAAAATAACCCACCCGGTTGTCAGTTTTCCTCTCCCCCCTTTCCCCTATTAACATCTGGTGAAGAAACACCGTCAACACTGGTGCGAGTGAGAGAGGCGAGTACAGTTGTCTCATTCTACAAATTTCTCGTAAAGTTAAACCGGAGAGAATATAATAAACTATTTAAAATGTATTATGTACATTTTAGAATATTTTCTATGTTTTGATAATTATTTTCATTCACGAAGAATAACAAGTAATATTCAGAAGACATATTTTTTCACGTACTTACTGCTTCTATATTATACGTCGGTGCCCATAACCAATGAAAGGGGAGTAGGTCACGTGATTTTGTTTTGATAATGATCACTTTAAGAGCCGATAGCATTTACGTTGATGACATAGTTGATAAAATGGAGCACTTAGGGTGCATATTTTAATTAATTTCTGTGGGTTAGACGATTCACAACCTTTTGGAACCTACCATAGTTTTTAATTTTAAGAGGTTAGCAATTTACTTTTACGAGTAATGTGGTAATTTATGGAAAGAAGACTATTTTCATGGCTCATAAAAAGAATGAGTTTAAAATTAGAAAATGCTTATACTTGAAAATCTATTATTTCGTTCATTTTCGGTTGGTTAACCACAGCTGGTTTCATATTAAATGTTCTACTCCGTAAAATGCTAACGCTTTTATAGCTCCTGTAAGGTTTGACACATATTGGCAATTGAAATAACAGAGTAATAAAAAATTATTTTATTGCAATTTTTGCGCCATATGTTGTGGGTAGTAATAGAAAATTGAACTGAGTTTCAGTGGATACTGTTAAGTGTGAGATATATAGGTTAGTTTAATTATATAATGTTGAACAAAGAAATGTAAAGTTTTATATCCTTATCCATCAAACGTATCCTAATAGGGTCTGCCAAAAGTGACAATGTATATTTGAGCCCTTGAGTATTAAAATGGGCCATGTCCATTGTGTCGCTTTTCGGGAAAACTGTATCATTGGTGAATTGTTCAGGGTATGAATGGAAAATTTACATCGGAGAGTGATGTATAGAGAGGTCATGTCGTTGCGGCCGAGATCTTACCGATTCGATAGTTAAGTGAGTTAGTTATTGTTATAGGCTATTATTATTATTATTATTATTATTATTATTATTATTATTTTATTATTTTATTATTGTTATTTTATTATTATTATTAATATTATTAGTCCCGCGCCGTAGCCGAGCGGTTAAGGTAGGAAGCCTTGGCGCAGAGCTACGGTACTTGCGCTGGTTCGAGTCTCCATGGGGGAAGAAATTTTCTCATGGTATTTCGGCCAGTATGGGACCGGTGCCCACCCAGCATCGTGAGGCAATTGGGTAGCTACAATAAGTAGCGGCTCCAGGTTGAGGAACCAGCTTTAACGGCTGGGGGACTCGACATGCTAACCACATGTCACCCCTACACTGGCTGTTGATCATCTACCTCTGTGATTGACACATGTGGATGTGAAGGGCCAGCAGCCGGCTGTTAAAAGGGCAACCGCTGAAAAGTGGAAAGACCCTCAATCGGAATATTATTATCATCTTCATTATCATTATTATTATTATTATTATTATTATTATTATTATTATTATTATATTATTATTATTATGCAGCTTCGTGGTGCAAGCGGTTAGACGATCACCGAGATCGATCCTCGGCCACTCCATGTGGATTTCATGGTGGACGAAACGGAGCTTGGACAGATTTTTCTCGGGGTTTTCTACCGTTTTCCCCAGCCACAATTTCATTCCACCATTTCTCCATACTCATCTCATCCATTTCGTTTCATTTTATTCATCTGCCCCGTGATTTATTTATATTATTATTGTTATTACTATTATTATTATTATTATTATTATTATTATTATTTTAGGTCAGGATTTTTAAACTGACCCAAACCCTCTGGCGGCACTATGGCCCTGGAGTCGACTCAGTCTCTAACGGAAATGAGTACCAGACGCTTGTTCTGGGGGTAAAGGCGGCCGTCACGCAGGGCTGACAACCCGGCTGACATAAAATGCCGATTGTCTAGGAAAAGTGGGAGCCTTAACCTCCTACTACCCCAAGGGCCTCCGGGCCTGTTGTGGGATCACTTTACTTTACTTTACTCTACTCACATTATTATTATAAATATTTATATTATGTAGCGTAGTGGGTAAGAACGTATGCTACAAGTCAGAACGTCGAGAGTTCGAGTCTTGGTGGGGTCAAGATTTTTTAACTGACCGAAACCTTCTGGTGGCACTGTGGTCCTGGGGTCGACGCTTGTTCTGGGGATAAAGACGGCCGTCACGCAGGGCTAACAATCCGGCTGCCTTCAAGTACTGATTGTCTAGAAAAAAGTGGGAGCCTTCACCTCCTACTACCCCAAGGGCCTCCTGAGGCCTGTAGTGGGATCACTTTACTTATTACAGTATGCATTGCGGGTCTCATCGTCCCAGCTTCTGTTAAATGCAGTTAAACAGTAAAAAAATAAATAAATGTAGATACTCCACTTATATCAATGTGTTGCACGGTCTCTTAATTTGATTCAGGAAAACTATTTCGAGTCCTTGAGAATAAAGTGATAACAAATCTTTTTGGATCAAGGGGAAACAAGGAAATGGTGAATGAAGAAATAATGTAGCAGTGAACTATATAATCTTCATGAGAAACCAGGTATAATAAGAACAGATGTCCTTTGTTTACGATAGACAGGACACGTGGAATGAATGGAAAATGAAAGAGGCTCAGAAACTTATTGTAGGAAAGACAGGGAAAGATCTCACTATTTGGGAGATTTAAGGAGTGTGAATTGTTCAGGAAAAGAATGGAAAATATTACGTCGGATAGTGATGTGTAGATCGGTCATGTCCGCGATTCCATGAACCTATAGGTCTATAGTGTCAGTTTTTTAAAGTCGAATTATTATAAACCTAGTGTTTCAGAATGAGTATTACAGATTTCTAGAGGTTGTAGAGAGGATTTGGTAGATAAAGTTTTGGTAAAGCACCCATGTCTGGGAACGTATCATTTCGATGTAAAATATTTTGAAGATCGAAATATAATGGGCAGATATCGCCTGTCTTGTGTTTCGGAATAAGTATTACAGACTTCTAGAGGTTGTACTAAAAGTGTGGTTCCATAGGCGACTCTGTTGTTCATTGCACCTGCGACGCACGTTTTCATACAAACGCCCCACAAGACCTGGTGTGTGCTCAATAATTGAATTCGTGCAAGAAGATCTTCCTCCGACTCGACAGTTGTAGTACAACTCCTACAGATCTGCAATACTTATTCTGAAATATAAGACAAACGATATTAGCCAATTGTATTTCGATCTCCAAACTTATTTTACATCGAAATGGTACATTTTCGGACATGGGTTCCTTATCAAAATTTTACTACTAAGTCTCCTCTACAACCCTAGAAATCTGTAATACACAATACACACGATTTAAGCCCATTGTGTTTCGATCTTCAAGCTTATTTTACATCGAATTGGTACGTTTCCGGGCATGGATTTCCCTCAAAAGTTGATCTACTCGTACTAAGTCCCCTCTACAACCCCTAGAAATCTATAATGCTTACTCTAAAGCATAATACGCACGATATCAGCCCATTGTGTTTCGATCTTCAAGTTTATTTTACATCGAAATGGCACGTTTCCGGACATAGGTTTCTTTCAAAACTTTATCTACTAATTTCCCTCTACAACCCCCAGAAGTCTGTAATATTTATTCTGAAACACCCTGATAATTTAACATATAAATATTTTTATTGAATTCAAAACTTATTTTAATTGTGTTTCGATCTTCAAGTTTATTTTGCATCGAAATAGTGCGTTTCCGGACATAGGTTTCTTTCAAAACTTTATCTACTAAGTTCCCTCTACAACCCCTAGAAGTCTGTAATACTTATTCTGAAACACCCTGATAATTTAACATTTACATGTTTTTATTGAATTCAAAACTTATTTTAATTGTGTTTCGATCTTCAAGTTTATTTTGCATCGAAATAGTGCGTTTGCGGACATAGGTTTCTTTCAAAACTTTATCTACTAAGTTCCCTCTACAACCCCTAGAAGTCTGTAATACTTATTCTGAAACATCCTGATAATTTAATATTTAAATGTTTTTATTAAATTCAAAACTTATTTTAATTGTGTTTCGATCTTCAAGTTTATTTTGCATCGAAATAGTGCTTTTCCGGACATAGGTTTCTTTCAAAACTTTATCTACTAAGTTCCCTCTACAGCCCCTAGAAGTCTGTAATACTTATTCTGAAACACCCTGATAATTTAACATTTAAATGTTTGCATTGAATTCAAAACTTATTTTAATTACAAAATTTCAGTTTATTGCGTTTCCATTAACGATTTTAGCAGTACACGAATAGTTATATTTAACGTTATATTTCCTAATCACTTAATTAAACTTAATTATGTTATTTTATGACTTTAATACACGTATATAGGATATGTATAATAAATCCTTGTTAGTACAAATTATTTAGAACATCACTGTTATTGGTTAATTACATTATATTGATTAACGTTGATGCAAATTCACCAAATGCACTCATTTAATTACATACAACGTACAAATATTAATTCACTACCAATGTATTCAGGTAGTTATAACTAATTTTATATGCTAGCTTTTATAAAAGCGTTTCAAAATCATACACTGCAAAATTAATAAATTACAACTCAACAGATAAATAAAAGGGAAGAGGAACATCTGAAGTGCTGATGTTTTGAATTAAATGTTTTTATCTATTTATTTGGCATAAAAGCATACTTTGGAAATTGTTTAATCGATTTTATCATAATAATAATCATCATTATAGTAATGATCATAATTAACATCAATCAGTCAAGAATAATCTTATAATGCTGGGATGCTAACTGCACTATCTAATCGTATTGGTGATGTAGCTTTATTAATAGCTATTGCCTGGATATTAAATCTTGGTAGATGAAATTTTGTTTATTACTTTGATTGTATAAAAATAGAATGGAAATAGAAGTAATTAGTTTGTTAGTTGTCTGTTGCGGTCTCATTATCCACCTAGTAGTACGGTGAGTAAACGACTTTGGCTTCGTTTGCTAAGTGGGAGGTATTTTATTATTAAACTTGCTGTCTTTCTCTGGCCATTCTTTCAATTTGTGGTTGTACATATAAAAATAATAAATTTTAATCATTGACATCTTCGTGTCTTCTACAAAGGAACGGTAAAGATCTGCATTTTTTCAAAATCCTTTCTTGATAACAGTCTCAATATCTTCATTCCTTCTGTGTCTTCTAAAATAGAAGAAGGTATACAACTAAAATAACTAAAGATAAATATTTTTCTTGAACAGGGTTTGAACACAAGTTCTCAAAGACTCTAATAGGGAACTAAGGTATTACGGAGGGTTGTTTCCGATCTCTGAGAACGATTTGCCAAGTAGATTCTGACGTTGGAGTGTGAGTCATTAGGATAGGAGTGTGCGAGGTGATCAAACCAGTCAGTGTGCTGCTTTTGTTACACTCGCACGTGTGTTGCTCTCATAATGCCTAAGCAGATAGACCTATTTTGGGAAGGGTATATTACTCCCCTTTCCGACGCTAATTATAGTTATTCTGCGATTATTAAGGCTTGCATAAAACGTAATTTTGTGGTGTAAAAGTGTGGAATTAGCTCAGTGCTTAATAAAAAGGGAAAGGATCGCTTGCGATTAATTCCAAAAGGGAAAACACAGGCAAATCCACGACCTGCTACTACCTGCACCCCAGATGTAATCAGAAAGGTCAAGGTCCTTATCTCTGGTGGTAATCCTGCCACACAAAGGGTGATTGCGAACAGATTGGGAACATTCCTTACAACTGTAAACACCATAATAAACAAATATTTAAACATGGAGAAGCGCCACAAAAGCAGGGTTCATAAATTGTTGCCACGTCACATTGCCACGTCACACCAACAGCAGGAAACTCTATGAAAAGCACCTGGCAGGAGAAAAATTGACATTTTTGATCACACTTGATGAAGCATATGTTTATCTAGGAGACTGCAACAAACCCCGGTTAATTTACTATAGAGAAAGGGGTGAAAAAAATTCAAAAGTGGTATGCCGATTTCAGAGAAAGTTTCTCAAGGGATTTATGGTCATCGCAGGATATTGCTGCAAGGGAAAACTGACCACTCGTATAGTAACTAAAAAGGCCAAAATCAACTCCCAGTACTACCAGGAAGAAGTTCTCACCCCAATTTACCAGACCGAAATCCCTGCTCTCTATGGTACAGACAAAAACCAAGTCTGGGTGCACCAAGACAAGGCCTCCAGTCACACTTCCGGTTTAACCCTGGCATTCCTGGAGAGAATGGAGCAGGAAACTGGAATACATGCTATTCCATTCAGCAACATCCCAGTGAAATCTCCTGATGCATCACCGATGGACTTTTGTGCCTTTGGACTCTTCAAAATGGCACTGGGAAACAGGCGTCCTCGAACAATAGACTGTCTCTGGAAAGCGTGTAAAGAGGAGTGGGAACTTCTAGACGTGGCTGTGCTGTATAAGAGTCTTCTGCGGTGGAAACTCCGATGCCGAGCCATTGCTCGGGTGAAGGGCCATCAAATAGAGCATGACACGGCTTTTCTTAAGGTAAAACTTAAAAATCATTTGTTATCAGAGATCAGAAACAACCCTCCGTATTTGGATTGGGAGATCGGTAAAATTTTGTTCAGAGACGCTGATTAAGGCAAGAAGTGTATTGATGAGCCCGATTATTTTGTGATTCGGGACCCACGGCTTAAAACATCTCCCAGAGGACTTGTACCTTGGATTTTCTTCGTCTTCTTCTTCACTTCCTGGTTTAGACACTAGTTGCCTCTTCCGTCTTCACTAATAGATCTAAGACCATCTCTTCTGAGGACATCCGACATCTCTTCTTCCTCTCGGAAAATAATGTAACATTTTATTTGATAATCTAATTTCTTCCATTCTTTCTACATGTCCTTTCCACTGAATCTTGTTGCTAAAAATATTTTCTTTTATGGAGTAGATCTGCAGTTCTTCACGGATATCCTCGTTTCTTATCTGGTCCATTCTAGTGCATTTACTCTTCTTAAAAATTTCATCTCGGCTGCTTGGATTTTACTTTCTTGTTTGGTAGTGATAATCCAAGATTCACTCCCATACAAAAGGACAGGGACTGCCATTGTTTTATAAAATTTAAAATTTGTTTCTTTATGAGCTTTATTATTCAATGTTATATTTATTGTGCCAGAAAGAGCTTGAAACTGATAAGCTTTATATTCAATATCTTTATCATATCCATAGCTGATATCACATCCTAAGTATTTAAAGTGGGGTACTTGTTCAATAATTTAATCTCTAATTATTATTTTTGCACGCAGAGTATTTCTTCCACAAAATGCCATTATTTTTGTTTTATTTACTGAAATTTTAAAAGTATAATCGCTGCATATTGCATTTAGTTTATAAGCAGCCAATATAAACAGATCTTCATCATGATGTAGTAAGACTAAATCATCGGCGAAAATTAAGTTATTAATACTTGTGTTTTTGTTCAGTGTAAGGACTGTAAATCCATCGATCCTGGCCGAGTTTAAATCTGCAACCCTTAACAATAGATTTCCACCGCTTTGGTCTCGAGGTAGCGTGCTGCCTTGTCACGCAGCGGGCCCGGGTTCGATTCCCGCTCCGGACAAGTTTAACTGGGTGAGGTTTTTTCGGGGTTTCTCCTCACCTGTAAGACAAATGTCAGGATACTTTAAGGCCCAAACGGTATCTGAACATCATCTGGCCATTATTATCATCAATGTCATATTCACCTCATTAGATTAAGTTTAGGTTTAAGGCCTCTCCTGGCGCATCATTACCCATCGTCATCACCCATCATATCATTGGGGCAGCGTAACCCCGCCTTCCAGGCGCCCCAACCTCAGAAGTGGGTTACAATACGCTAATGCCAGGAGAGAATACTCGAAATGTCGAATGGCAAACAGGTGGCATTGAAAAAATAAATAAAACCCTTAACAATAGACGCAGAATATAGCTACGTGACAACCGCGATCAACACAGTAAAATTATAGCTTTAATAAATATATTATATAAAAGCGAATGTGCATATGTTTGTGATTTATAAACTCATAAACCACGCAACAGATATTTATGAAAATTTGTACAAACAGGTTTTTAGGTACGATGAGTATTTAATCACTATCTATTATTCTCTAAGTGATTATGTTTAGGATTTCACCTGAAAAGGAACTTAAAAAATCGCTCTGGCTGTCTCAGTTTTTGATATTTCGCAAATAAACTCAGTATATTATATTAGGATAAACCGAGGTAGTTATTGTCCAGAAATCAACGAAATCCAATCATTAGAAGTGGAGGTTACCTGAAATCGGAAATTAAAAATTGACTCTAGCAACCGCCAGCGCCATATTTGGTTCGTCACAATGTAAAACATACAATTTAATTAACACTTAATTTTCTTTTATATTTCTTCTTCTTCTTCTTCTTATTCTCTTTGTTTTAGGATTGTGATCTGTTCAATCCAGAATTAAGATTCCCTCCATATATTTTTGGTCTTCCAGAGGTCCTACTCCCGTCCTCTGCTAACTTATTTCTTGTTATTTGTACATTTCTATCTGGTGTCATGCGGAATATATATTAATTAGCCCTACATTCAAATCTTCTTTTTTCCACCCATTCACCTATTGCCTGAATATTCAGCTCCCTTCTTATTTCTTCCTTTCTAATTTTATGTTTCTTTGATTTACATACAATCTTCCTCGGAATATTAATTTGATTCGTTTCCAAACTTTATTTTGTTTTAACAGTATCTGCTCTTGTTTCGGAGGCATAGTTCGTTTTTTAACTTCCATCCATCCAATGGCTGATTAGCTCAAATTCGAGCTTTGTCCTCCCTTAACTTCAGCCTCCAATCATTTCAATTTTGCGCGGCCAAGTCTCCAGTTGCGACACTTAAGTAGGTTTTCAGCATCTTCCTTAATACCATCCTCCCATTTTTTTTTTCTGTCTTCCAACTCATCTATGCTCTAGTCGTCATTGTTGTAGACTCATTCCGATGCATATTGGGTTTCTGAACGTTTTTGTTTTTACGGGGTGGGGATGTCAACCCCACCTCCAACCTCCAGCAATCCTGAGGGTCGATGATTTTCTGTTGGGTTTTTTCCCCTTAGCTGGTATGTCCCAATTTTTAAGCGTCGGGATCTCGCTTTTTTGCCCCTGCACTTCTTGGTATTAACCAGGTGCTACGTTGTGCATTGGGCTGGACAGGAATAAATGGCATTTCTCGGATTTTATTGGTGTGCACCCGATTTTTAATTTATACAAATTAAAATAAAAACACATTTAACTTATTTAGGCGTAGCGGCAATCGCCGGGTATTCGCTAATGATTCATAAAATTTTCATTTTCTGAGGAAATATGAACTTATAAAAATGTATTATTTTTGGATATTTGAGATTACTTTAAAGGAACTAGAGAGAAAAAAAAGAATGATGATTATATTTTGAAATCGGTTAAAACGAGTCTGGTACTGTCGTTCCACATGCGTTGGAATGACTAAACGCATTCACACATAGAAGGAGAGAGTTAACATTATAGGGGGAAGCTTGTTGTTACGTTCGAATCACTGACTGGTTTGTGTGGCGAGAGGGTGCTTTTGTAGATCAGTCTCATGACTGCCTTGCCAGCACACAATATGCGAACGGGGAACCCCATTTTACATGACATCACTCGGTGGTATCCTGTCCACTGACCGATAACTACACACTTTTAAATTGGAAATTTCAGCTCAAAGGGTGTTTCACACTAGACTCAATGCCTGTGTCTATCACATCGTGTAACAGATAGCACGCACAGATTCCAGAAAATATTGATCACCTCTCCCCCACTCTTTCTCTCTCTAACATTTGTTAAACCTATTTAGTATTTATAATGTAGTTTCAGGATTCTTCAATCTCTTCAATTACGATGCAATACTATTTAAAATTCATTAAGAAATACCGTTGAAATCATCTATGTAAATGTTCTTTTTCTTCTTTCCTCTTATTCTTTATTTGTAGAATTTTCATCATGTATATTTCCCAAATCACTCCTCGGAGGAAGACGTATTGGATGTGCAGATACTGTCTATCCATCTCTCGGCTGGTCTTCCCCATGGATTATTCTCGTCGTAGCCGAGAGGTCCAGTACCCAATGATCCAGACAATAGAGTCAGGAAGCGTAAGCTGCTGGCCTATAAGAGGAGAGGGGAAGCGAAGAATAATCCACAACAGGCGGATGGGGTTCGTTAGTCCTGCAAGACAACCATCTAGGAGAGAGAACTCCGAAATAAAACGGGACAGGCTGATTCTGGAGCTGGGTGAAGGCAATCGACCTAGGGAGGAAACCCCGAAAAATAAACCCGCCATAAAAAAGGGCTAGTAACCCGCTTCAAGGTGAATCTTACACATTGCTCGCAGTCCCAAAGATCAAGCCTCGGATGAATGACGGAAACAAAATATGTAAAAGTTGAAAATATAAAATTGGTACTTGAGATTTCACTCGTCCACAACTATTGAATGCTGTCATATATTCAGGAGGCCTTTCGAAACATATGTTTCATCTTCTGTTTTTTGGAATGGTATTAACTGTTGATAGGATTTTAAAATGCATTACAAACGTTGATAAATATCCTGGCCAGCAACACCTAATACCATTCCAGAAGAAGAAGGTCAGACATGTTTCATAAGTCCTCCTAAATGTACGACAACATTCAATAGTTGTGAACGACTGAGATCTCAGGTACCAATTTTATGCTTTTAAATTTGTATTATAATACTTATTTAAATATTACTTGCATTTGAGAATAAAGTGCTAAAAATGTTTGGACCAAAGATAGAAGAACAGAGAGGTGAACTTAGGAAACTACGAAGGATGTTCAGTAAATTATGATCATTACCTTATTTTAGCGACATGCCTTTATTCCTCCTAGAACTCTAATGGTGGTTATCAAACTAATCTCCTTTGATGTAATGAACTTGTCCCAGTCTTTCTGCAAAGACATGCCGAGAAATAAAAGTGCTTATAAGGCGAGAGATTAAACTACCACTGTTTAGTATAATATATAATTCATTTTCATTTACCACTTTTATGATATCACCAATAATCACATTCTACAATGGCGTAACAGCCCAAATGTTAGGTCTTAGCCTCTCTTTCTTTAGGAGTTACTATACCAAGCCAATTTAGTTACGCTTATTTCCCAATGAAAGCAAGAATGGTATGCGGTCAACATACCGACCCAATGAGACATCTAGTAAACAACTAAGGTATTACTAGGATGAAGAATGTCTGTAAATTTTGCTTAGATGCCTCTTTATTCAGGATTAAGGATTTTTTATAAGTTAGAAAATCTTCAGACTCGGGACCCATGGGTTTAAACTCCCTCCCGGGGGACTTGTTCCTTGGATTTTTCCATCCTGAAAAAAAAATCCATCGACCCCGGCCGGGTTTGAATCCGCGATCAACGGGACCAGAAGCAAGGAAACAAACACTAGTCCACTGCTACTTCTCGCAATGCTCAAAACAATGTAGAAAATAATAATAAATCAAAATTTCATTTCTACATTTTGAAATATATTCATTGATTCAAGTTGCACACGGCTTGGTTACTAGGTTACTTGTTTACGTATCAAAATGTAATATTTTAATATTTGATTGTTATCAAGCGGTGAAATTTGACTAAAGTATTTTTAAAATGAGAGGAATTTATATTGAGGAATCTGTGGGTCTACCGTGTATATTACTTTCACCACCAAAGTCAAAGGAAAGGTATGAAGGTAGCCTTCAACGTTATTGGTACTCCAACTGACACTGCATGTATGTAAGACCTCTCCAAGTATTCAGATACGTTGAAGCCTCGTTGCCATGGTAATTAAAAAAATGAATTGTCAATTTATCTTAAAATATCAAAATATCTTAAAATTAACTTACATATCACGTATTACGAAATAAATATTTGATAACTCATAATTTAATAGGGGCTCCCGTATCATAGCCGAGTGGTTAAGGCTAATTGCTTTGGCACAGGGTTACGGGACAAACAGTGGTTCGATTCTCCATGGGGGAAGAAATGTTCTCATGGAATTTCAGCCGGTATGGGACCGGTGCCCACCCAGCATCGTAAGGAATTTGGGTAGCTACAATTAGTAGCGGCTCCTGATTGATAAACATTGTTAATCCAGAAATAATTAAAAGGATAGTACTTAATCAATATCCAAAAGAAGAACAGTTTTTTTAATTAAGCCTAGAATTGAAAGGGAAGATATTAGAAAATTATGATTTGTATGCTATAACGGATGTGGGACCCGACATGCTAGCCACATGTCACCCATACACTGACTGGGTGATCGTCTACCTCTGTGATTAACACATGTGGATGTGAGGACAGCAGCTGACCGGTAGGTCAAAGGCCTTTTAGGCCTGTTGCGCTGTGGAGTAAAAAAAAAGCAAAATTAGGGGCTAATTTCTATGACATCTCACATATTTTAAGCCTTTATTTTTAATTTCAAGTAAGTAAATTACATTTATGTAGGTCTTCTGGTGAAAATTTAGAATATGTTATTGTCTTAAAAGTCATAGGTCTACATCTCATGATTTTAGATGTTTTGTCATATGTCTTAATTTCTGTAATAAATTCATATTTTAATCATATTCAGGAGATTCTTCCAAGTCGTCAGCCAAGTTTATATAACCAACATTGTGTACGTATGTCTCAAGTAGTATGGTCATTTGTTCGAAGTCCTTTTTATTCTTGGAAACTCCTTGAAAGACCGCTTTCACTGCGCTAGTGAAGAGTTGGAAAATGTAATTGAATGAACAATTAGTATAAAATATTTAATATATTCATTAAAATATAAGGTCATACCTTTTCGCCGTTTTGGGTTATATTTAAACACTTTTAGGTCATAAATGCATGCACATTTTCTTACATTTTAGATTTTAGAAATTCGCCCCTTACTCATCATAGAGAAGTTAGTGCTACCCCTTTTAGAGTGTCAGCTTTCAGTGCACTTGCTATACTTGTTTTGTAATCGTATTAACATTTTTGTCATAAATTTGCAATAATTTACTCAATAGGATGCAACTCTATTTTCGGTTTCAATACACAACCATGGATTTTCATATTAAAACGAGCATTCAAGTATACTTCAAACAGCCACTCTCTAAACAAATGATACACTTGGTGGTTGCTATGGTAACGAAACGTAGGTCCCTCTCATAATGTGTCCGATACATTATACTCGCACATTCTACAAATTTCAAATGATCTTTACTAATTATCTACATTCCAAAAATATACAACATTTTCTGAGGCACTGCTATAGTCTCAGGGTACATGGTTTTCTTAGACGCACCACTTCCATTTTCGATTCTAGGACAGGTCAATTTTCTGGATGAGGTTTTTCGGGTCTTGCTTATGGCAGTCTACGACTCATTTCTGTTCATATTATATCTGGTGTCACATAAAGATGATGGAGCTCACTGTTAACTCTTAAATTGACGAAACATTTATTACTCGTGTCATTTATTTACATGTGTCGGACAGTTGTGAAAACAAAATCATGTATAAATAAAATTTACCCAATATATATATATATTCCACCGCTGTGGTCTCGAGGTAGCGGACCCGGGTTCGATCCACGGTCGGAACAGTTTTTCTGGGTGAGGTTTTTATCGGGTTTTTCCTCACCTGTAAGACAAATGTCAGGAAAACTTTAAGGCCCAAACGGTCCCCGAAATCATATGGCCATCATCATCATCATCATCCTTCATCGGTGTGGAAAGCAACGGGAAGCTACCACACCTACAATTTCCTAGTAAAGCTGCAAGGCATAGCATGAAAATGCTATGATTGCAGTGAAAGACCTGCCCTCAGGTAGAATTACTATGGATGTATATATATATATATATATATATATATATATATAGTGAAAACAAAATCGTGTATAAATAAAATGTACCAATATATATATGTGTGTGTACATATATATCCATCTATAGTAATTCTGCCCGGGGGCAGGTCTCTCAGTGCAAATCATAGCATTTTCATGTTATGCTTTGTAGCTTTACTAAGGAATTACAGGTGTGGTAGCTTCCCGTTGTTTTCCACACCGGTGAAGGATGATGATGGCTGGATGATTTTCGGGGACCGTTGGGCCCTAAGCATCCTGTCATTTTCTTGTAGGTGAGGAAAAACCTCGAACAAACCTTACCCAGGAGCCTGTCTTCTCTTCCTCTCACCATACATTTAATTCAGAATTCAAGGAGGAACCTTTAAGAAATGCCTAAACACAGATAGCAAAACGATATCATAAACGACTTGAGAGAGATGGGAATAAAAAAATTGGAAATCTCTCGCACAAAGCAGGATAAAATGGGGACAAATAGTTGAGAAGGCCTAAAAATTCAAATGAAAGTTACAGAACATATCGAACAACAAGTAGAAGAATGAGAAGAAGTTTAATTCCAAACAAATTTAAGCAGTTTACTCTCGATCGTTTTTCTACTGTTCATTAAAAATAATTAAATAAATTGAACAAATGTATATTTTAGGAAAACTTGCTAATTTAAAGGTGAAGTAGATACCTGTATTCGCCTGTACATTCATTTTTTTTGGCCCAAACATTTTCTAAGGAATTTATTCTCAAAAGATAGTAATATTTTCTAGTCTATTCAAGTTTCAATATAACATAATAACCCTAAGATCACACACAACACACACACACACACACACACACATACACACACACACACATACATACATACATATATATATATTATTTATATTTACTTTTTAAAAAATGAGGGAATTTGCTATGACGAGGATGATTTATAGAGAGTAGAAATATTACGAGTAGTCACAGAACCTGATGCATTTGAGGTTGAAATGCCAATAGAAAAATTAAAGATATGTAAAGCATCAGATTCGGCTTGGATTCCAGCAGAAGTTATAAAATCAGGGGAGACAAATTGATGGACAAAGTACATCGGTGCTTAATATGATTTTTCCAAATGAATAGAAATAATCGAGTTTCGTACCAATCTGTAAGAAGGGAGATAAAACCGATAGTAACAATTTAAGGGACATCTCAATACTCTGAACTTCGTACAAAATTCTAAAAAATGTACTTGTGTCCAGATTTACCTCCTATATTGATGAAGTATTATGTGATAATCAATGTGGATTTAGAAGAAACAAGTCTATAATATATCAGATTTTACACACTTTATATTAGCTTGACCTGATCTATCTATCTATCTATCTATCTATCTATCTATCTATCTATCTATCTATCTATCTATCTATCTATGTAACGGAATTTTTCAACGCGATTTTCACTCACTTAAAATCATTGGATCGACTTCAAACTTTGTATACTTGTAAAGGACCCGTGACAATACAATAATTTAATACTTTTTTTCTAAAATCCTGGCCAGAATCATCAGAAAATCAAAAAAAGTGTCTTTGTATCTATGTAACGGAATCTTTGAACACGATTTTCACCCACTTAGAAACATTGGATCGACTTGAAACTTTGTATACTTGTAAAGGACCCATGACAATACAATCATTTCATATTTTGTTTCTAAAATCCTGGCCAGAATCATCAGAAAATCAAAAAAATGAAAACTGGTATAATAGGTTGAGGACTTGTCGACCTTTTAGTCAATCGTTGTAAGAGCTCAGTTGGTAGAGCGGTGAAGTCTAGTGGTGTATAATTTCAGTAATCCATAGGTCGCTGGTTCAAATCCGGCTGGGAGGATTTTTTTAGATGAGTATTGCTTTTAGCTCATACTATAATAGTATCGAATTTAAAGATATTTACAGTTCTATCTTATTCTGTAAAATATTAAAACTAAAAACTAAAAAAATAATAGTTTTAAAAAACTAAAACAACACGCTTTATTAGAAAACCGAACAAAAAAATTAAAAATAATTTTAATTTCCAACACGCTTGGGATAAAATTAAAGTGGCCAACAAAAAAAAAGTCATCTCCAACACAAATAGGAGAAAACTTGAGTTAACAACAAAAAGAAAATAATTTTACCATCAAAAGCGTGGGGTGCTTTTTATGATTTTTACCTTTTCTTGTTAGAGACTTTACTTTTACCAATATCTGTTTATTATCAAATATATTAATTGATATAGAGCACCCCACGCTTTTGATGGTAAAATTAATTTATTTTTGTTGATAACTCTAGTTTTATTCTATTTGTGTTGGAGATGATTTTTTTGTTGACCACTTTAATTTTATCCCAAGCGTGTTGGAAATTAACATTATTTTTCATTTTTTAGTTCGGTTTTCTAATAAAGCGTGTTGTTTTAGTTTTTTAAAACTATTATTTATTTAATATAATATATATTTTAGAAAATAAATGGGAATATGGTGTCACTGTGCTTCAACTATATGCAGACTTCAAAAAGGCATAAAATTCAATTGAGAGGGACATACGGATTTGATAGCGCCAGTGGGTTAGTTAGTTAGTTGGTATGACTAGAGTGTTTGTAATCTACGAAAATAAATTTAACACACGTTGTATGATTGAAGTAATAAAATCCATGTGTTGTCCATTTACTTTTAAAAAATATAAAAGCAATGACCAGTCGGTGAATGTGCGATCGTTTTCTGCCCATATGGTATTCTTTTGTTTATAAAATATCACTACACCTTTTGTATTCACGCAGTGCATTCTTTTATGTAAATTTCTATAGGCTGTATAAAACCCCACATTTTACGTGGATGATGTTTCATTCTTTGTGTTAAGCATACTAAAATTCAATGGAATTAATATATGGGAGTGCTTACAACATGCTGATAAAATATGTTTATTGGTAGGACAACTGTAGGGAAAAACATGCTTGTTTTGTCG
This sequence comes from Diploptera punctata, assembly GCA_030220185.1. NCBI lineage: Eukaryota > Metazoa > Arthropoda > Insecta > Blattodea > Blaberidae > Diploptera > Diploptera punctata. Next base: position 485,885 of record JASPKZ010003793.1, read on the forward strand.
ATATTATATTTAAAAATGATGGAACATAGACTATACCTGCCTTCTATTTGTTCCAGTTTTAATGACCTAGATGATATTTTTGTCTGGTTCAAAAACTGAATTCACATTTTATTGATTGTCAATAAATTTCAGGATGAACGTAAATCAACTATCTGATTCAGATTACTGTAGAATTATTCATCATCATCACTTTAAGGTTAGGAGAATATCCTGTGCCCACCCAGCATCGTGAGGAATTTGAGTAGCAACTCCAGGCTGAGAAAACCAGCTATAACGGCTGGGGATCAGACATGCTGATCATATGTTCCCCTTATACTGGCCAGATGATCGTGATAAAAACATATGGGTGTGAGACCAGAGACGAAGAGGAGCGTAAATTGAAAATAAACCACATTAACGCCATCTATCCGTCCGAAGCTTGTAGGCTTGTATGTTTTACATTTAGTTGAAACTATTCGAACTTCTTTTGATTTTAGAGCTTGATTATAATTAATTTCTAACAGTCCACATAACGGTAACTCCTGAAATTCTACTTATTCTTTTTTAGAAAATTATCCCTTGAAAAGATTTTCAATATACGGTTATGTACAAATTATAAAATTAACGTAGAGTCATGCATCTGAGACTTCGACATGTACAATGAAGGAATTGATCAGAATCCAAGCTACAGAAGTGAAATTCTTACGTGGAATGGACATAAAACAAGGAGAGATAGAAAAGAAACGACAAAATCAGGGAGACATTAAATGTAGAGAAATTAAAAATAGACATAGAAAATACAGATTAAACTGGTTTGGACATTTAAAAACATGGAAAAGGAAATACTATCACAAATAATGTTCAATCTCAAGATACAAGGTAAACGACCACGAAAAAATGGATTAAGCAAGTGAAGAAAAGTTCACAAGAAAGAGGATACGACTCGAAAGAACTAAAAAGAAGGAAATCGACCATTCGAAAGGAGGTCACGAAAAGATGACGATGATGATGATGATGATGATGAAAGTGCAATGGGTGACATTAGGAACACACACATTTTCATATAGCTGTGAATTCGAGAATGTTATATGAGTGTATGTTGGAGGAAATATTGAATATAAAATCCATACTAGGAATTTCATATATTATAGATAAGAGAATGTTTACTGCAGTTTACGATCAACAAGGCTTTCCATGTATTTTCTCTACATTCTGAAGTGATATTGGGATTCCTGAGAATGCAGAGGTAATGCACAAATGCAATTTAGTGCATAAATAAATCAAGATGAAATGAAAATTTAAGGGGAAGTCTCCCTTGTGATCTTGTACTTCTGGTATGCAAGCGGTGCACTTTGTCTACTTTATCCCGGTGAGGGATGAGAGAACCTCCTCGACGTCTCACAAATAATGGTCTTTAAATTGGAATGAAAAGAAGGGCAAGAATTTTTTAATGGAATGTATTTCGCTTTTTCGTTTTTACCACTCCCCTTATTTAATATACAATTCAGTAATAAAAAAAATCTCGTGAAAGATCTCTTAAGACCTCAAATTTTAAGATAAATTCCTTGTTTTCTTTATCTTTGTACAATAGCATTTCATTAACTGATAAGTTAGTTGATTTATGATTTTTTTATGTAGCGGCAATTACAAAGAAATAGTGTGAAGGTCAATGAATGCACGATGGATCGACAACGATTTGAATTTAGAATTCCGTATGACGAGCGTATTGTTTAGAGTTAAACACTGGAATGTTTTTAAAGGCTGCCGAAGAAACCACTTCTTAATTAAAGGCCTGTAGTAGTAATTGGATAAGAATGCAGAAATGTAGCTTTCAGTAACAAATTGTATTTATGTTTTGTTTTTATGTCAACTTTAATGAAAAAAGAAGTTAGTTTTTGGTGTCATTTAAAATATGAGCTTATTTATTCGTCTCTGCACATTATCGATAAAACCCAAATCACCAAACCGAAATATTAAAATAGTCAACGCGTTTCGATATGTCCGCCGCCGTGGCGTAGTCGGTAGAGTCCCTACCTTCCACTCCGGCGACCCAGGTTCGATTCCCGGCGGGGTAGGGGATTTTTAAATCTCCTTCTTGGTCTGGGTGTGTGTGTCCTGTCCTTGTGTCTATATGTAAGAATAAAATAAAGTTAACAAAAAGGTAAAACAAAAAGGAAAAACAGTGTAAACGAAAAGAAAAAACACTATTAATATTATTATTAAAAAAAGATAGAGCGGATATCATTATCAAGGCTAGTTATTAATTAAATAAAAGCAGGCTGAAATGTGTAAACACAGTATTTGTTACAATTCTGATTACGTAACATGACTGACAATTTTAAATTATTTAATTAAATGAAAATAAAACTTATAGTTTTATATGAGTTTCATATGTATTACAATATAAATTTCTTACAGCTGTTTCGGTACTTGTACCTTCTTCAGATATGAATACAAATTAAATTTAAATTACTTATTGATACCATCAACGTAATCCTCCTTTCTTTTAATTTTAACGACACTGGTCAGCGCTCTCGTTTCCTTAATTTAATGATAGGTAAAAACTATTATTCGGCCAATGAAAACGCAGTCATAATTATCATTTATTTACATTACAACTGGAACTTAGCCCGGAAGAAATGTTATCTGACACAGCGGAACATTGACCAGCAAAGTTTGTGAGTGATTTGAAATAATGCCGTGTTATCCCGCGTACACTCGCTTCACGTCAGTCTGTAGCGTCGAGGTATGGAGCAGCTATTACCCTAAGTAAGTTGGGTAAGTGCTTCATTTGATATTTGTTCCTGACTATACAAGTTTAGTATCCACGTCCATGCGACGCATCAGTAGTGCTGCTATCACTGAATGTAAACGTTCCGCTGTGTCGTATAATACAGGGCAAGTCAAAATGTTGTGCAGGTTTTCAGAAATTTATTATGTGAAATGTAATGAACATATAATATCGTGAGACATATTGTATGAAAGGTAAACTCTCAAAGTTTAGTTGTCCACTTCTAAAGTTCCGCGTTCACCCGCAAGATGTCAACAGCAGAGCAGTAAAGGAAAATGGCGTTGACTGGGGATCAGAAGTCTTTCTGTGTGCTTGATTACCATGTAAACAACTCTGTGACTAGTGTTCAACGACATTTCCGTACCAGATACGATAAAGACCCGCCGGATGGGAGATCCATTCGTAAGTGGTACACACAATTTAGGGATTCAGGCTGTATCTGTAAACGAAAATCGACTGGCCGTCCGTCGACGAGTGAAGAGACAGTCGAACGCGTTCGCACATGCTTCGTGTGGAGTCCACAGAAATCCACCTACCGGGGAGCGACAGAACTTCAACTACCACAAAAAACTGTATGGCGGATTCTCCGGAAACGTTTACAGATGAAACCCTACCACTTGCAACTGGTTCAAGCCTTAAAACCCGCCGATTATGCTTTGCGAGCGTCCTTCTGTGTTGATTTTCTCGCATTAATGGAAGAGAATGAGTTCCATGAGAGGGTAGTTTACAGTGATGAAGCGACTTTCCACCTTTCAGGAAAAGTGAATAGACACAATGTAAGGATTTGGGGAACTGGTAACCCCCATGCAACTCTGGAACATCAACGCGATTCTCCGAAAGTGAATGTCTTTTGTGCCATTTCCCATGCAAAGGTTTATGGGTCATTTTTCTTTCATGAACGTACTGTGAACGGACATGTTTTCCTTGATATGCTACAACAATGGCTCCTTCCGCAGCTTGAAGCGGATAGTCCAGATTTCATTCTGCAGTTGGATGGTGCCCCTCCACATTACCATGGCAGTGTTCGAGACCATTTGAATACGGCTTTACCACAACGCTGGATAGGCCGTGCATCTCAGGGTGATCAACAACTCATTCATTGGCCACCTCGTTCACCAGATCTAACCCCGTGTGATTTCTTCATGTGGGGTCTTGTAAAGGATAATGTTTACGTACCACCACTTCCAACAACACTGCATGAACTGCGTGCCCGCATCACAGCAGCCATTGCTGATATCGACCGCGGACTGCTACAGAAAGTTTGGCAGGAGATTGAATATCGGCTTGACATCTGTCGTGTAACAAAAGGCGCTCACATAGAACATCTGTGAATATTTAAAAAAAAACTTTGAGAGTTTACCTTTCATACAATATGTCTCACAATATTATATGTTCATTACATTTCACATAATACATTTCTGAAAACCTGCACAACATTTTGACTTGCCCTGTATAGCTGTACACATGACTCATGATTCGCGAATTCGAATCCCTTATGTGTTTAAGGCGAAATTCAAACGGCAGTCATTTGAACAATTGAAACACAACGAATCATATTATGATTGAGATAAATTGAATATGTATTATAAGTAATGCCACGAGTGATTTCCAATTTATCTAGAGAATTTGGAACTCAAGAGTGGCATTTGTTAGGCTTATTTAACGAATAAAATTAAGATGTTTACTCAAAAGTCATTAATTAAATATATTTACCGATATTTTAAAATATTCATATATTCAATTTGAACGGCAATATTTGAAAACAATTCAGAAAAGTGAGGTTATGTATATTCGCTGCAACTTGATCATATTATTTATTGCCAAATAGGATCGCAATATTTTAAGAATGCGCCCTAGTGGAGACACAATGAAACACACAAAACTGTATATTATAATCAACATCATAGGTTATTAATGTATGTTTTAGTTAAACAACTCAGTAAAATAATGGAATCTGTTCATTATTTGTTATATTCAGTGCATTTGTTGGGGAAAAATAATGCTCTGAGCTGTTCAGAATAGTAAACAAGGAGGAGCTTAACAAAAAAGCAGAAGCTGATAAAGATAAATCGATAAAGAGCGAGGTGAAACTCGACGTCATTGGCTGTGAAACAAAATTCATTGAAACGTGATTGGTTATTGACTACCAATTATGGCACGGGTTAAATATGCAGTAAATTTATTTTCTATAGGGATCAAATTTAACCTAAATATAATTCGACATAAATTGGAAGGTTAATTAATTAATTTAATTTTCAAGATATAATATGAGTAGTCAGCATTGCTAGCTATGGTAGGTCTCCCTTAAGATGGGAATATTGTGGTCATAGGAGGATCCCACACTTCATACGCTTGAGGCATCGATATAGATCATTCTGTTAGCCAATTATCATAGAGTACAAGACCTGCCAATAGCATATACTTGTCCTGGAGATATTGTGGTCACATGTGCACCAAACATGGCTGCTTACATGGTTCACTCAAAACCTATCAAATAAACTATTCAAACTATCAATCTATCTTTTTATCAGTTTCAGCTTTTAAGAATGAATTTTCTCCTTCTTTTGATGTAATATTCTGGTCCTCTTCCATTGACGACGTACAGTCGTATTCAATACATTTTTTAGGAAGACTTTACAATTTTGTTTCCATCTGGGAGCACGGTGCGAATTAATCTGGGAATGACAGATTATCATAAGTAATGCCACGAGTGATTTCCAAATTATCGATAAATTCACGACTCACGAAGTGAGGAGTGAATTTATCTAGAGAATTTGGAAATCAAGAGTGGCATTTGTTAGGACTATTTAACGAATAAAATAAAGCTGTTTACTCACAAATCATTATTTAACTACAGTTATTTAAAAATATTTTTATATTTAAAGTAAACGGTGATGTTTGAAAACTAATGAGAAACGATAGGTAGCCTACGCTTCTACTGCTTCTTTTGTTTATCACTGCAACCAGATCATACTATTTATTGCCAAAGGAACGCAATATTGTAAGAATGCTCTCTAGTGGAGAAAAAATGAAACACATCAATCTGTATATTAATTCATTTTTGATGTCGTATACATTTAAGAAAGTGCAAACAGTGGTTTCTTTTTTTGGTGGTATAATCAATTGCTACAAATGTTGACATGTAAGCACTATTATATACAATCTGGTAGCCGTATTTGTTATAGGCTCAGTCACTGCAAAATAACGGTCAGACCTGTTCAGAATATTAAAAAGGAGGAGCTTTGCTTAATATATGATAATCCTAACGTTGATAATTATTTCGTGAAACACGTCTCTGATTGGTTGTAATACAGAAATCATTGAAACGTGATTGGTCATTGACTCCCATTTGGGGCATGAGTTAAATAGTCCCCGTGGTTATTTCGGAATTCCCTGTTGAAAGAGTATTAATAATAATTACCTAATTGTATATGTGAAAAGTATATTGGTATATGGATGTAAGTCTTAGAAAGGGATAATTGCTTTAAATAAAAATTGCAAATACATATAAACAGTTGCTGAGATTTAGCTATTTTGAGAATCTGGTGACAGGAAATAATATGAAACGGGAAATTGCGGAAGACAACATCAGAGGATGAAATCTGAAAGGAGATTAAATATCGCAAATGGAGAAATTGATTAGACACACTATCAGATTATTACTAGACAGTGTGCCAGTGTGCCAAATAGAGCTCTGGTATGGAATCCACAGGGATTATCTAGAAAAGAGGAAGAACAACAATTACAAGGCGCGCCACTGCACTGTTATAACATAAATTGAACAACAAAGGAAAAGTTAGAATGATGTTTGAAATTTGGCAAAAAACAGACTTGGCGTGCTTTCACAAAGGCTCTATGCTTTCAAGAGGGGTGACAGGAATTACTGCTACTACTATGACAATGATGATAACAATAATAAAGGTAAAAGTAAAATGATCCCACTACAGGCCATAGGAACCCTTGGGTTAGTAGGAGGCCAAGGCTCCCACTTTTTGAAGACAATCGGCACTTGATGTCAGCCGGATTGTCAGCCTTGCGTGACGGCCGTCTTTACCCCAGAACAAGAATCTGGTATTCATTTCCGTTAGAGGCTGAGTCGACCCCAGAGCCATGGTGCCACCAGAAGGTTTGGGTCAGTTTAAAAATCATAACCCCCCCCATTGGGACTCGAACCCTCGACATTCCGGTTTGTAGCCGTAATTGGCTTATCCATCTACGCTACGGCGTGCATCCGATGATGATGATGATAATAATAATAATAATAATAATAATAATAATAATACTTTTTTATTTCCGAATTTATTCATAATACAATGGTTTTCCGTCATTCTCAAGAAATTAACCTTCTCCAGTTGTAAATGTCTTAAACATTTTCACCTATAACATCCAGTTTACTCGTACTTCGTCTCACATCGTCCGTCCAATCTTCTTTATGTCTTCCCTTGCTTATTTTCCTATATATTTTTCACTCCAAGATCTTCTTAGGGGATTCCATCAGATGTCATCCTCTTGAGATATCATCTTAATCCTATCTCTTCAATTGTATATATTACATTTCTTTAGCTTTCATTTCTTTCCTGTTTTCATAGTTTCTAATTTATTTTTCTAATCTGGAATTCCGCGATGATCTTCTCCATAACCCACCTCTGTTGCTAATAAAATTGATAGCTTGGCATCTTTTAACTGTCGATGTCTCTGATCCATATAACTTAATACTTTATTCAATGGCCTTATAAATAGATTTCTTTGTTCTGTAATGGATCTTTTTACTCTATAATACTGAGCTCAGAATACAAATGATTCTCCAACCATATGTTATAATTCTTATACTTCTAATTGTGATGAAAATAGTTCTATAATTGATCCTAGATATCTATAAGGATGACATGTTTGTCATTTAATCCTGTAAGGTATTGTACATTAATATCCATTGTTTTTGCCCTCAGGGGTCCTCATCTAGGGGATATGTGGATGGCGACCACAAGGTGCCCAAGCTGTGCAAAACATTTCTTCCACTTACTTGTGTTTTGCACTCTTTTAACTTTACTATCTAACCTCTCTTGGTTAACTCTTGTTTTTTCGACCCCGACGCTATTAGGGCATCCGAGGGCTAGGGAGTCCTTCCTTTCTTCCATTTCTTCTTTCCTTTATTTTCTTTTCTTCTCCAGAAAGCCTGACCAGAGGCTATAAGATGGCAGCCCCATCACTGGTCTTGCCAGCAACCAATCGAAGGGACTATTATTATGCTTTCAAGTCTTATATGAGAATTTCCCATAAGGGAAAATTTTCTATAGGATCGTAACAGGCCTTGGCCTAATACTTGAAAGGAAGAAGAAGAAGATATTGTTTTATTTATATTATTATTTAATGATGATAATGATAATAATAATAATATAATAATAATAGATAGATAGATACATAGATAGATCATCGATAGATTAATGTCTTTGACATCGTCCGATTCCTTCTTCTTCTTCTTCAGCTTTCCCCCACTTATAGGTTTGCCGTCTTCAGTTTCCATTTATCTCCATCATTCCAATCTCCCTCTTCCAAATTCCTATCCTCCATTATTGTTCTGACGTAGGTTTTCCATTTCCATCTTGGTCTACCACGTTTATTTCTTCCAGGGGTGACCATTGGCATATATTTTTTGGCCATCTTTCATTTTCCATTCTTTGTACATGGCCATACCGTTTAAGCGTTTGATTTTCAATCCTCTTAACAACAGATGTCGTGACCTTCATTTCTCTCCAAAGGAATTCATTTCTTATTTTATCCTGCCTTGTTTTTTTGGAGGCTTCTTCTAAAATAATCGAATTCAACTGTTCTAATTTTATTCTTTTGTAATTCCAAGACCAAGTTTCGCTTCCATATGACAAAATATTCTGTATTATGCTGTTATAAATTTTCATTTTAGTTTCCTTTGTAATATTTTTGTTCCAAATTACTCCATGTAATGTCTTAGTTGCATTTTTTGCCATTGCAATTTTAGCCTGTACATCTTTCTCACAGGTACCGAAACTTGTAATTATTGACCCAAGATATTTAAAAGATTCACATTTTTTTTATTTTCCCTGTTTCAAGTATGAGGTCATGCACATCCTTTCCCAAACACATATATTCTGTTTTCTGTAAATTTATATTCAGTCCCCATTTTTTATGTTCTTCCATTAATTTATTTATCATATATTTCATATCATCTTCATCCCCTGCAAAAATTATTTGATCATCTGCAAACAACAATGAATACAGTACTTTTCCTCCTATAGGAATACACATTTCAGAACATTTTTTATACCACAAGTTAAGAGCCTGGTCTAAATAATAGCTAATTTTGTCGGTCCATCCAATCTCTTGGTGGTAGATGTTTGTTCTTCATGTATGAATATATTCCCTGACTCCAGGAGGTTTCAGATCTTCCTCTGCCTCGTCTTCTCTCAGATTTTATTCCAAAACACATTTTGGTAGCCGATACTCTTCGATTCGCTGGACATGTCCGTACCATCTTAATTGCTGAGTTTTAATATAATCTAAAATACTGTCTTCAATCTTCATTTCCTCCCTCATAACTGAGTTTCTATTTTTTTCTCTTCTTGAAATTCTTGCTGCCCTTCGTATAAAATCCATTTCCGTTGCCAAAATACCCACTTATTTGTTGTTATTGTTAATGGCCAAAGTGCTGCTCCATAACTAATGATGCCTTTAAAAATTGTATGATATATTTATATTTAAGTCCACCGCTGTGGTCTCGAGGTAGCGTGCTGCCTTGTCACGCAGCGGGCCCGGGTTCGATTCTCGGTCCGGGCATTTTTTTCTGGGGGAGGTTTTTATCGGGGTTTTTTGTTCATCTGTAAGACAAATATCAGGAAAACTTTAAGGCCCAAACGGTCCCCGAAATCATATGGCCATCATCATCATCATCCTTCACCAGTGTGGAAAGCATCGGGAAGCTACCACACCTACAATTCCCTAGTAAAGCTGCGAGCATAGCATGAAAATGCTATGATTGCAGTGAAGGACCTGCCTTCGGGTAGAATTACTATGGATGGATTTATATTTATTTCATTTTTATTAGGGGCTTACTTATATTTTTATCCCACAATGTTCCATTGAGGCAAGCAATTTCAAATTTTCCTTTATTATTTCTATTTCTTACTTCCTCGTCATAACTTCCATTTTTATTTATTTTAATTCCTAAATATGGGATCTCACTACAAGATTTCATTATTATTATTATTATTATTAACAATAATAATAACAATAATATCATAACAATTTTATTATTGGAATATCATTTAAATCATATAGCATACATTTTAACTATAGGGGGATAAGGCAAACAAAAAGTAATGGACTGTGTATTAAACTGCATACAATATTGTATAGTTACTGAGCAACCCCCTCATAAACACCTGGCCATTATCATAAATGTTAATTACACATAATATTATAGCTAGACTTAATGTTATTAACTTTGATTATGTTATGTACATACATAGTTTCCTCTTACACAATGGTAAATGTTGATTACATAGAATAAATGCTCCTGCTTTAGAAATAAGGTCACCTTAATCTCTTGGTTCCCGCTGAATTATTTCATGCAAGAATTAACTGGATAAGACTTAATGCCGCTTGCATACAGTGCACAAAAGCGAACTCTGTTGTAATTAGTGACAACTAAACGTTAGTAATTATGGCCAATGTAACGTTATGTGCAACAGGACTGGACAACAAACATCCCCCCCCCTTTTTTTACTTTATACATATTTTTAGACCTTTTATCATCTAGGTCATATCGTACCGATTACCTCTGCAATTGTCTTCGACACAACTATAATAATATACGTACATATTGTTCTGCTCAAGAGCCCTTTCACTGCAAACTCAGCATTCTCCACTCTATTCTTAACTCAGCCTTCCTTTTTTTGTATCCGCAAACAAACCATTTATTTTAATATTGTCTATCATTTGATGTCTTTTTCTGCCTCTGACCATCTTTCTGTAGACCATTACTACTAGGGCATCCGTCAGCAGGCAATTTCTCTTAGCCATTGGCCAATCCAATTTATATTTCTCTTTGTGAGTTCCAGCATTGTTTCCTTCACGCACTCTGTCTAGCATATCTTTATTTTTTATTTTGTCTGTCAATAACCCGATTTGAATGGGTTTCTTACCATCATTTAGAGAATTTTCTGGGACATTTAACATATATAACATATTACCGTACGTATTATAGAGCCGGAACAAAAAACAAAATTATCGGTGCAATAAAAAATCGCTTTTTGGACTCTTAAGTGGCTTATATTGCCTAAACCATATGAAATACACCAAATTAATATACACAAAATTGAATATTTCAAAAAATTCTACAAAAAGACCGCGAGAGCATGTTTATCTTTTACGGATAACTCACAAATAACCATTTTTAACTTTCAGCTCACTAATACCAATAAGATCGGGCTAAGTAGATTCCCGGATAATGTCACATAATCAACACGGATTACGGTATCTAAAAAGAATTACGATATAAATGTATAGGCCTAATTATGTTATTTTTAATTTATTCAACTAAACATAAAAACACATTCCATTTATTTTGGAGGTGTAGCAGCGCATGCTGGGTATTAGCTAATAATAATAATAATAATAATAATAATAATAATAATAATAATAATAATAATAAATATATATACAATCTATTCTTGCTCGTCCAACTGCGGGGACATGGGTGCTTCCCTAGCTGGAAGTTTCTCAACTACACTAATTTAGTTACGCCTATTTCCCTACATATGTCAGTGCGGAACATGTTAATTCTCGCCTCGAGACTACAGGTAATACTCGGATGGATGAAGAATTTTGCACAGAGGAGTTTTATTCAAGCTGGTGGTTCTTTTACGAGCCTGAAAATCTTCCGACTCAAGACCCATGTCTTAAACTTCCTCCAAAAGGACTTGTTCCTTGGATTTTTCAAACATAAAAAAAATTACCGATCCCGGCCAGGTGTGAACTCGCGACCCTCAGGATTACAGGCAATGAACATAACCACTACAACACCACGGTCGTTGCTCCCCTAAAAACCCAAAATCTTCGGCTGGATTATTACCTGTAAATTTCGGAACCAGGGACGAGTATGGTAAACTCTATTTCACGATTGGTCTTAGTATTTAATTAACGACGCTTTCACGGCCTATTTCAAATGTGGACGTGAATGAATAATTTTGCAAAAGGGCCTATATGTTTCTGACCCCAAGTTATTTTACGTCCTGTAAAACTACCACGTAACAATAATTGCAAAGTATCGAGTGCAGAAAAAAATTAAAACGTAAGAAAGATTCTGAAAATTCATGCTACTAAGCATTGTGGAGACTACTGTTAACTTCTTCTAATAAGGATAAAACATTATTGGTTCGTTCCGGCTCCAAGTATCATAGCTGCTGTGTCCATTTCTTTCGTGGGCGTCCCTGATCTCTTTTTCCTCCTCTCGGTTGATAATTCAGACTTTTCCTAGGCAATCTGTTGGTATCCATTCTGCAGACATGTTCATACCATTTTCTCCTATACTCTTCTATTTTATCTGTCAAACTGAATATGTGCATTAATTAAATAAAAAATAAAACGTAGTTTTATTTGATTTTCATATTTATTATATAATTCAGTGACAGCTGTTTCGGTACACTGTACCGTCTTCAGACATGTTAAATTAATTTGTTAACATGTCTGAAGAAGGTACAGTGTACCGAAACAGCTGTCACTGAATTATATAATAAATATGAAAATCAAATAAAACAAATTAATTTGTTAACATGTCTGAAGAAGGTACAGTGTACCGAAACAGCTGTCAATGAATTATATAATAAATATGAAAATCAAATAAAACTACGTTTTATTTTTTATTTAATTAATAAATATGGATTTTCATCAAGTAAACACCAACTCAATTGATTATTGAATATGTGTAGTTTTTTACGAATATTTTCACTTCTTTTTTATTCATTAAAGTATATCCTGACAAAAATCGTAAATATTTAATTTCTGCTGCTTTTTTTCTGTTTATTCGTAGTCTATATATCTGAGCCATACAATATTGCAGACACAGCCAATTAAAATATTAAAAAGTTATTCTTCCAGTTACAAGGATACGAAACATGGACTGTTAATTTGTGGGAGGGGAAAATGTTACCAGTATTCGATAACATAGTTCTCCCGTAGATGTTCTAATTATATTTTTAATCATGGCTGCAGCATTTATAGGGTATGTCTTTATTGAATGAGAAATTGTAATAATTAATTCAAATATAATTGTAATAACTTTTTTATTTGTTTGAATATAATTGTTATTTATAGGATTTGTATTTTTTATTTCCTCTTTAATTATCCTTTGTAGAGACGATTACATACATAGGGATTTAAATTAGAAAAAAATTGAACTAAGGAGAGACGAATAGACAGATGAAAAGAGAAGACTATATAACCCTAAATTACATGGTCCTTATGAAAAACCAGATATAATAAAATCAGTTAAATTACATAGACTGTAAATGAAAGAACATGTGGCAAAAATAGCGAATGAAAGAGGGGCATGGAATGAATAATTGGGAAATTAATATTAACAATAACCTGAGGGAGATGAATTATACAGGTGATGATAGGAAAACATTAGCTCACAATAGGAATGCATCATCATCTTCATCATCATATTTGGCGTAACAACCCGGGTCGAGTCATAACCTTCCTAAATGCTCTTCTCCAGACCTCTCTATTCCTGGCGACTGCCCACTAATTTCGAATTTTAAGTCTTTGGACGTCTTCCAAAACTGCATCCATCCACCTAGCTTTAGGTCTCCCAACGTTTCTTCTTCCATCTGAATGGTCCATCATCATTTTTTTAACATTTTCACTATTATCCATTCTCTGGAGATGTCCTGCCCATCTCAATCTAGCTATTTTAATGTCTGTAACAATGTCTGGTGACTTATACAAGTTATATAATTCTTCATTATATCGTATTCGCAATTTCCCTCTTTCCTGAATGGGGTCATATATTCTTTTAGAACTTTTCTTTCAAAATAGGGATGAATGGAGAGCTTATATTCGCGCTGCCATGAACCTCCCGGTTCGATAATACTAGTAAGGCAGTCAGTTAGTGATTCCAAAAATCGACAATCTTCGGAATCATAGGAGGACAAAGTCACCAAAGTCTAAACGGATATTTGCATTGTTCTTTAAAATCAATTCAATCTGAACATTTGAATATGTAAATGTAATATTCTGATAAGATTATGAAGTTAGCTATAGGCTTATTTAATATTCCCAGGAACAAGATGGAGGTCTAACTCTTGTTATAAGCTATCTACTCTCATCTTTATTAATGTAGCAAACGAGATGATTGGTCGTCATTCTTTTTATCGTCTAATCGGTATTATCTTAACGCCAGGGGGTTTTTCCATTCAGGTTCCAGACATCTGTTAAATGCGTTAATAATATTCATATTAACAGTAAATTCAGATCTCTGCACGCCTGCTGACTTTCATTTACATTATTTGTCTTACTACTTAACAAATTATGGCAATTTCTAATCGTTACAAAGACCCAAGTAGCTGAAGATAAGAGAGAAACAAGCTATCTTAATTGTTGAGTTCCGCACGAATGGAAAATGAGAGAGTGTCGTGGAAACTTCTTGTAGAAAAACCAGAGGGCAGGCGCGCAATAGGTAGGCCAAGCATGAGGTGGAAGAATAATATTAAGCACAATCCGTGGCAGTGGAATTAATTGAGATATTTCAAAAAAAATATATATATATGTGATTCCTGTTTGGTTCGTCTTCCGGGCTAAATGGCCAGGGCTTGTCACTTGACGTTTCGTCTGCTACTGCGGTAGACCTCATCACTACTGTTGCAGCCGACTGTTGAGGAGTTCACAGATAGCACGCAGAATTTTCTGTTGATGTCTACCGCAGCTGTAGACGAAACGTCGAGTGACGAAAAAAGTGTATCACGGAGGACGAACCAAACAGGAATCAAGACGCCGACCGTAAAAACCTACTATTATACAAATATATATGTGTGTGTGTGTGTGTGTGTGTCATCACTAGTTCACACTGGTCAATTTGACTGTTGGTGCTAGTTTCGTCCCAGTGTTTGATGAACAATGCATCTTCTTCTCAAGCCCTTTTCTTCCCTGCACTGGGATTAGCGCGCTTCCTAATCGGGAATGTATTAACAAAGTTAATTTAGTTACGTTCATTTACCCATAGATGTCAGCGAGTGAAAGACGGTCGGCCTAGCGGCTGTATGAGACATCTAGTAGGTAACTAAGGTATTACTGGATGGGACACGGTCGGTAAATTTTGCACAGAGGCCTTTTTGTTCAGGCTGTGGTTCGTTTATGAGTCTGAAAATCATCAGATTCGGGACTCACGGCTTGAAGTCCCTTCCGGATGACTTATTCCTTGGATTTTTCCACCCTAAAATATCCATCGACTACGGCCGGGTTTGAAGCCACGGAACTAGAGGCAAGGAACACAACCATTAGTCCACCGCGGCCGACATGAGCAATAAATAAGTAAATAAATGTGCTCGTCTACATTATGTAGCCCGCTCTATCCTCACAATAAAAAATGTATACAGATCGGTGATATAGGGGTTAAGTTCTTTGTCTCAGGTCTCGGCGGTTCCGGATTCACCCCGGACGGAGTCGAGGAATATTATTTCTTAAATGAGGAGCCCTTACGTGCCCAATTTTTAATTGCAATGCTAATTACCTATGCTGTTAAAAAAAAGCATCGTTGAAGACTAAACGAACGTTCGACGTCAACAGAGTCCTCAACAGAGAGGGACGTAATTTGCGAATTATAATAAATTACTATTTTCTTTAAAATTCTTTTAAATGACTCGCGCCAGAATACCTTGCTTCTGCTTCTTAAACAACACTTTGTCCACCTCATCATTCTTTATATTTGTATTTATTTCTCACTTCCATACGCTATCTTCCCACCATAATTTGAACATACGTTCGTGATAAAATTTAACTCCAGCTGTACCTCTGTACCTTATCCGCTCTTAGAGTGATCCTAACATAAACAAATGCCAATTGTATCCATCCGACATTCGCGCCACAATTACTGTCACATTGACAGAGAGCACGTTTGAAGTATATAATATATGTGATCGTTGAATGGATAGATTACAAGAAAGCTGGTGAGATTTTTCGCTGAACTTGTGAAATACATTTAAAATAACTATATTTTTTGACCACTAGTCAAAGGGTTGTCAGACTTAAGTTTTAAAAATTTAAATGGCGACACAGCAACGGAAGACTCGACACCTTTAGCCATTTTTTTGTATGAGAATCGGCTGAAGCATGACTCAAAAGCATCATCTGTATATTATAAACTGTTTTAAGTTGTAATTATTGATTAGGTATATTTTAAAATATTTTCTATGTTCTGAATATTATCGTTTTCATTCACGAAGAATAACAAGTATTTTCAGAGGACACATTCTTAATTTCATGAAGGGAACGACTTTTTAGCGTACTTACTGCTTCTACATCTTAAAAGGTCGGTGTGCATAACCAATGAAAAGCGAGAAGGTCACATTTTGTTTTGATGAGGATCACTTTAAGAGCGGACAGCCTTTACATCGAACACCCCACTATTCCTCGTCCTTCCTTGTTTCAGCCACCCGGCTCTGGAATTCCCTCCCATCAAATATCAAGGTCTATCCGACTCAAAAAAAGAGTTCAAACAAAAGCTCACTAAATATTCCCATAGACAAAATAACATATATATATTTGTGTGTGTTCTGGGTATACAATTATTACTATTTTATACGTTACTCTTTCTTCTTCTTCTTCTTCTTCTTCTTCTTCTTCACGTCCTGGTGCTTGCCTGTTCCGTCTTCACTAATAGATCTAAGATCATCTCTTCCGAGGACGTCCGATATCTCTTCTTCCTCTCGGAAAATAATGAAAGACTTTCTTTGGTAATCTCCTCGCTTCCATTCTTTCTACTTTCATTCCAATGTTTCTAGTTATTAGGTATATTTTCGTTTATGGAATAGATATGCAGTTCTTCACGAATATCAACGTTTCTTATCTGGTCCATTCTAGTACACCCTTTTACTCTTCTTAAAAAGTTAATCTGGGCTCCTTGGATTTAACTTTGTTGTTTGGTAGTGATAACTGTCAACTTCGTACAAAATTCTAACAAATATATTAGTAAGCAGACTTACTCCCTATATTGATGGCATTCTAGGAGATCATCAATGTGGATTTAGAAGAAACATCTCTACAACAGATCAGATTTATAGATTAAGACAGATTTTAGAAAAGAAATAGGAATATAATGGTACTGTATATTAACTATACATAGACTTCAAAAAAGACATACGATTCAATTAAGTTATAAGTTCAATAAGTTATATAGTATCCTGCTAGAGTTCGGAATTTCTAAAAAGTTAGACTTATGCGAATATGTCTAAATCGCACAAAAAGTAGGGTACGTATAGGCAAACAGTTTTCTGATAGTTTGGAAATCCACAATGGGTTGAAGCAAGGAGATGCACTATCTCCTCTAATATTTAATTTTGTACTAGAACATGCCATCAAATCTTTAGAGGATGAAGAAGGCCTACAATTTAATGGTATTAATAAGCTGTTAGTTTATGCTGATGATCTAGTACTAATGGGCGATAGCGAGGAGATACTAAAGGCCAACACGCACATACTACTGCGTAACACTAAGAAATTGGGACTGGAAGTAAATATCAATAAAACATATATATGGTCACACATAGAAATACATTATACAATAAAAAATGGACAGCTAATGACAAATGAGGGATTTGAGGAAGGGGCTGAATTCAAATACCTAGGAACAGTAATCACAAATAGGAATGAGATGCAGAAAGAAATTAAACATAGGCTTAATTCTGGAAATGCGTGCTATTATGCATTACATAGACTCTTGAAGTCCTAACTCCTTTCAAAAAACGTATAAATGAAAATGTATAAAACTATTATTGTACCAGTTATATTATATGGATGCGAAACATGGACTCTTACTTTAAGGGAGGAAAGGAGAATACAAGTATTTGAGAGTAAAGTTCTTAAGAAAATGTTTGGACCAGATAGAGATGATTAGAGAGGTGAATGGAGAAGACTACATATCAATGAACTACATGGTCTTTATATGAGAACAGTTAAGTCTCGTAGTCTGCGATGGGCAGGACATGTGGCACGAATGGGGAATGAAAGACGTGCTTGAAACCTTCTTATAGGAAAACCAGAGGGAAAACGTCCAGTTGGTAGACCAAGAATGAGATGGGAGAATAACATTAACTATGATTTGAGGGAAGTAGATTATACAGGGAATGATTGGAAACATTAGCTCACGGTAGGGATGTATTGAGAGCTTATGTCCGCGCGGCCATTGACCTGCGGGTTCCATAGTGTCAGTGAGGTAGTTAGCTAGTTTTAGTTTGGTAGTGATAATCCAAGATTCGCTCCAGTATAAAAGAACGGGGACTGTCATTGTTTAATAAAATTTTAATTTTGTTTGTTTATGGGTTGTATTATGCAATATTCTGTTTATTGTGCCACAATTAGATTGGAACTGTTGAGTTTTATGATCAGTATCTTCATCATATCCATAGCTGATATCACATCCTAAATATTTAAAGTGAATTACTAATTCAATCATTTCGTTTTGCGTGCATAGTGTTTATTCCACAAAATTTCTTTACCAAGCCATTTACTTAATCAAATTATAGATTATTATTGTTATTATTATTATTTATTATTATAATATTACCTAACAAACTCACTGGCTCTGTCGGACCGATAGCTTCATTGCCACGCGGACATATGCTCTCCATACATCCCTATCCTGAGCTAATGTTTTCCAATCATCCCCTGCATCTACTTCTCTCAAATAATCAATGTTATTCTCCCACCTCATTCCTGGTTTACCAACTGGGCGTTTACCCACTGGTTTTCCTACCAGAAGCTTCCATGCACCTCTTTCATCACCCATATGTGTCACGTCCTGTCCATCGCAGCCTATGAGACTTAACTGTTCTTATTA
Source organism: Diploptera punctata (assembly GCA_030220185.1). Taxonomy (NCBI): domain Eukaryota; kingdom Metazoa; phylum Arthropoda; class Insecta; order Blattodea; family Blaberidae; genus Diploptera; species Diploptera punctata. The sequence continues at coordinate 504,739 of JASPKZ010003793.1, forward strand.
TATATGTTTTCCTATATATACCATGTAGCTCATTATTATGAAGTTTTCTCCATTAACCTGTCCATCTCTTTTTGGCTCAAAAATTTTCCTAAGAACTTTATTCTCAAATACTCGTAATCTTCTTTCCATTCTTAAAGTAAGATTCCATGTTTCGCAACCATATAATATAACTGGGAGAATAACTTCTATATATTTTCAGTTTAACGTTTTTTGAAAGGAGTTGGGACGACAAGAGTCCCTGTAATTCGTAACAGCATGCATTTCCAGAATTCAGTCTATGTTTAATTTCTTTGTGCATCTCATTCCTATTTGTAATTATTGTTCCTAGATACTTGAAATCAGCCATTTCTTTATAAATTTCCTTCATATGCCATTAGTTGTCCATTTCCAATTATTATGGTATTACTTAATCAAATAATAGATTACACTTGGTCAACATGATTTTTGTTTCATGAGTACCAATAGTTATACTTAAAGCAGTTTTTTTATCGTGTTTTCAAATATGTATTCGGAATTTCTCCATCACCCACAGTTTTTTTAATTCAATTTCAATTAATGGATTTAAATAATAATGTTTTAATAAACTGTTTTGTCCATTTGTCCATTGTAAAATAAAACCAAATGAGCTAACTCAGGAGATTTCAGCTATGGAAAAGATATATCAAGGCAAATGGAATCCTAATATGCTGGCCGATTATTGTTAAAGCATCAAGAGGGATGCTCCACAGGCGAAATGTAGCAGAAACTCGTCATTTCTTACTTTCTAGGTGAGTCCGAATGTTCGAATATTGTGTAGTTACGAATGTAGAAAATATTAAAGTGTTTGAATTAATAAATTCCTGTCTCTCGGAAACCTTACGTGATGGAGAAAAACCGATATCATATTTGAATTCAGGAGAAAAATATTATCAGAATCACATACTTTTATTTCTGAGACAAAAAAAAATATTTTTTGTTGCTCAGTGTTATTATTATTATTATTATTATTATTATTATTATTATTATTATTATTATCATTATTATTATCATTATTATTTTAATTTGTATTATTATTTTAATATGTTTTGTTCCTTCCTTGTCAACTGTATACTGTGTAATCAATACCTTTTATGTATTGATAATCAAGATGTAGATAATTCGTGAGTGTTATTATATGTACAATTTAACCCTGGTGAAGTGGAAGAGAAGATCTTATGGTCCTAACTCCATCAGGTAAAATAAATAAATAAAATAAAAAACTACATAAAATACCATCGGCACGAGTGAACACTTTAGTTCTCAGTCTCCCCACCAACTCATCTGTCGTGTTAATGTACAATCATTTGTCAGGCAATATGGATTTTACTATTGCAATGTCGTGGAACTAGTAAATACGCTTTATCATGTCTGTAACAAGCACTGCTTCACCACCTGTTGGCGCCCAAACAATGTCATATCTCCATAATTTCAGAGGCGATAGGTCACATTCTTTAATTTGTGTCATCCACTGCTTTTGTCCTCGCCATTCCTAACCTTCATACCAATGATGACTCCGTGGAATTTCAATCCACGCTCCCGTGGTTCTTAACCGATTCGCTTCGGAAGGCGGCTACTAGCTACAGTATCTCTATTTGAAAGCTTTCAGTTCAGAATATTAGCAAAGTTTGATGAATAAAATGTAGACTATTTTATACCTCTTATTCTGGAAATGTATTCTATTACATTCACGCTTACACAATTATTTGTTGTTTAGATATTTAATTAATTTTTCTCGAGAAATTTGAACCGAAAGTACTATTTTCGGTTCGCTACTGTAGTGCCGTTATCCTCCCTGAACAGAAAGATTCGTGAACTATGCCAATATCCTTTCTCTATGCATCTACCCCCACTCTCCTTTTTCCTCTCCTGTTGCGTCGTTTGTGCTGCGCATCTCCCCTTCTGCCTCGGAACGCTCAAATACGCAATGCACATCAAGAACATCATCATTCGATCGGAACTTAGAGTTGAGACAACGTCGTCTGGAGCCGCGAGTGGCGTGGTTTAAGTTTTGGTCCTGAGGACCGGGGAAAGACTACCCTGGCTTGAACCGTGGTATGAATGTTGTGAGAGGTATGATATAGTTTTGTGAAATTAAAGATTATTATTTATTTTCTTTTTGTGGAAGAATGATCAAGTATTTATATTTGTTATATTTTTCATCCACTTCAGACGTCTTGTTTATATTAAACATCATTTTTATATTTATCCTGGTTAATGTTCAAGTTATTTATGTGCATGCTGCTGTTTGATATACCTGTACTGAAACTTACTTATTCAGGAGATCATTCTAGCTTTCTTTATTTTCCGTCTAGCTTTCATGATTAATAACAATAATGATACTTTCAGTTTAAATCAGAATCATAAACTACTCTACTGTTTTGAGATCTATTGTTGATTCATGTTTAAGTGTTTAGGAAAGAAAGATGAATCAATCTTTGCCTCCTATGGGCCCGGGCAAAGGTTTTTGATTAATAACCTCGGATGTTATGAACTCTACGCTAGTATATGCAACGGAAACAAAAGACGATCCAATAAATGATACGTACAAATAGTAGCAGTCATCGTGGTTATATAGATGATGATAGATACGCTGCACAAATTAATATAATCTATGTCAATTTTTTCTTATTTTTCTATCTTGTAATAATTTTAATGTAATTTAGATGTAAGGTTAATTGTATTTTTTTCTATCCTGATGAGTAGTAGATAAGGCATTGAGGCCTTAACTCTGCCAGGTAAAAATAATACTATTAATGATAATAATAATAATAATAATAATAATAATAATAATAATAATAATAATAATAATTGTAATAATAATATTGTTATTATTGTTATTATTATTATTATTATTATTATTATTGTATAGTCTTTGATGTGTTTTATCGCTGTATACTGATCGCCTTTAATTTAGTTTACTCTTGCTCATTCTTATCACAGATACGATTATAGCTGAACGTAAACAAATGTATAAATGTAGCGAACCGATAGACATGACTACGAGTATTTAATCTAAACAGAGGTTCTGCGCGCTGGGCCCTAGATTTACGCAGTCTTGCTTCATTTCGTAAAAAACTGCTAGCATATAATAAATAATGCTTTGACCTATACTTTATTGTACTTAGCGAGGTATTTAACGACACCATGAGAGAGGAAATTATAGGAGTCTAAATATTTAATGCTTGCAATAAATAATTAATCACAATGATTAACTAAAATAACTGGAATTTAATGAAAATAGTCATATAAGTTAAATAAACAAAATAGCGGCTATAATGAAAAATACAAAAAACAATGATGAAGGTTAACATAATCAATATTTATAATAACTTTCTGCTTTAACAATAATAATAATAATTAGGTCTTTCATACTAGACAACATTTGAACTATATACACTCACACAAAAAACAATACTTAACTCTTAGTTCCTTAAACATGATTAACAAAATCTTGAAGTAATGGTCACATTGCCATAATTAAAGAGTTTCACTGTAGGAGAAAGTCTCTTCCTTTCTCGATAAGACTTCCAGTCTATAACGAAGCCAGCCCACCGACTGATTCTACTGAAGCGAGAGCCCGTCTGCTTCCACCGAAGCCAGAATTCGTCAACTTCCACCGAATCCAGAATTCGTCTTCTTCCACCGAATCCAGAATTCGTCTTCTTCCACCGAAGCCAGAATTCTTCTGCTTAACGTTTCGTGTCGCCGGGAACGGACCTCCTCTTTCGCGCAGTACGTGCGCGCAGAGGAGAGAGGGAGACAGGTGAGTTCGGAAACTAACGGATACAAAGGAGAAAGGATCGGGGAAACACAGACTAACAAGTCTCCACAGACGTAGGGGCAACAAAAAAGTTCAAAAAATTACGCGTACACGGTACTTATTATTATTATTATTATTATTATTATTATTATTATTATTATTATTATTATTATTATTATCATCATCATTATCATTATTATTATGCGTTAAATGACTCTTGTCGTCCCAAGTTCTCTCAAAATACATTGAACTTAAAATATATAAAAATGTTATTCTTCCAGTTGTATTATATGAATGCGAAATATAGACATTTACTTTGAGGGGAGAAGAAAATATTACCAGTATTTGAGAATAAAATTCTTAGGAAAAATTTTGGACTAAAGACAGATGACTACATTGTGCGGGTTGCAACCTCGCTGCCTGCTACCTTTAGGTGCAGGGTTGATCGTCTTTTGTTTCCGTTGCTTCTACTAGCGTAGATTTTATTACATTCAAGGTTATAAATCACAAAGCTTTTTGCCCCGGGCCCATAGGAGGCAAAGATTGATTCATCTTTCTTTCTTAAGCACTTAAGCATAAATCAATAATAGTTCTCAAAGCACCAGAGTAACTTAAAATGAATGTTTTCACTATAATTATTAATTAGGAAAGCTAGACAGAAAAATAAAGGGAGCAAGAATGATCTCCTAAATAAGTGAGTTTCCGTATAGGAATATCAAACAGCAACATGCACATAAATCACTTTGAACATTAATTTGGATAAGTATAAAAATGATATTTAATGTAAACAAGAAGTCTGAAGTAAAAACATAACAAAGATAAACATTTGATCATTCAACAGAAGTAAATAAATAATAATGCTTTTACATGACAAAAAAACCACATCATACCTCACACCACATTCATGCTAAAGTCCAAGCCAGGGTGGCTTTCCCCGGTCTTCAGGACCAACTTAAACTCCGCCGCCCGCGGCTCCAGACGACCTTGTCCACTTAAAGTTCCGATCGAATGAATGAATGAATGAATGATAACGTTCTCGCTGTGCATAACGTATTTGAGGGTTCCGAGGTAGAAGGGGAGATGCGCCGCACAAACAGCGCACCAGGAGAGGTAAAAAGGGAGAGTGGGGGGTAGATGCATAGAGAAAGGATATTGGCATAGTTCATGAATCGTATGCTGTGGTTTATCTACGACGCAACGCGCCAGCGCAAAAATTGCTCCCCATGTATTTAAATGGAAGTGGTTTATCTACAACGCAAATTGCTGGCGCAAAAAAATTTGCGCTGACATGTCGCGTCGTATTTTGGAATCTCTTGAATCCAGGACGCAATTTGCCAGCGCAAACAAAGAATATAGAAGATATTACCCATACTCATTGGTGTAATTGCTAAAAACAAACTAAGATTTTATAACAAAATGTCGGAAATACAGTACTTGTTTTATAACTTTCCAATTTTAACGACGAAAGTTAGATAGTTTTGTTGTAAATCATCGAGTTCTATACATGTTTTATACGATTTTTATACAATATGAGCATGAAGGAGTACAGAGATGTACAGAAAAAAGTTATTGTGGCTTGAACTTAGTCAAGAGATAAATAAAAGCTGTAAATATTGTATCTCGGGGATATTATGGATGTGCATAAATTTCGTCTTCTATTAAATTCAAACCCCGATAAAACTGCTCAGGCGAAAATCTGAAGTATTCTAAAATGTGGTATATTCATCAACCATATGTTCATTTAAGAACTAATTTATTCTATAATTTTCCATACAACATTCATATGATGCTGTTGCTCTAGGTACTTTTTCTGTCTTTACTAATATTTCGAACTATTTTAATCGTTTTGCAACGACACGTGAAACTTTTTTTTTATGAAGAATTTTAATGTTTATCTATGTAGACAAATTATGACTTTCCCTCTCAATTTATTTTCAAAGTTCTTTATTAGAATTGAAGTTGGCATACGTGAACGCTCATAAAATAAAATCCACCAGATGGCAGGACATATGTGTGAATGACCAACATTTGCATTTAATTCCAAACCATATTTTAAGAAATAAATGTTCAATCACTTCATTTTGTTAGATTCCGACGGGTCAGTTTAGTGTACATCAGATTAGTTTATAGTTTACTAAATAGTATGTATGTAATTTATTTTATTAGGTTATGCAGGGACAGGTTTGTATACATTAGTTTTTGTAAACATATTTGGAAATTTATTATGAACGTTGGTCATTTTTGATTTTCCATATATGTGGTGCCATCTGGCGACAATTCCATAAATATATGCGCTGTAGCGTATGCGCTCCATGCGAAACCAGCATCACGCCGAGCGAAACGCGAATTCGCGTCACGTCGGGCACGACACGCTGTATATAAACCGTAGCATTACTGTCCAGGGAGGATTACGACACAACAGTAGTGAACCGAAAATCACACTTTCGGTTCAACATAATAGTGAGCTACATGCTCTTAATTGGAAACCAGATATAATATGAAGAGTTAAGTCTCGTAGATTATGATATGTGGAATGAATGGGGGATGAAGCACGGGCATGGAAGCTCGTTGTAAGAAACCCAGAGGGAAAGAGCCCCGTAGGCAAGCCCAGGATGAAGTGGGAGAATAATATTAATGACGATTTGAGGGAAGTAGATTGTACAGGGGATGATTGGAAAACAGGTAAAAAAAGTGTGACTTCAGTTAATGTTTATAACAAGACTTCGGAATTGAGGCACCGTTCAATGCTAGGTGTTGTGCACACAGAGTACAAATTGTTTGTAAACGGCTGGAAAAGCAGTGAACATATGATACATGTGACAGAATTAAAGGATAGGCCTACTGTGTTTATGAAATAAAAATAAAACTGGTCATTCGAGTGTAACTACATTTGTATTTGCTTCCACATCCTTCAATAGTGATATCTGAGGCAGAACATGTCTTTGCCTTTCCAGCTGTTTGCATATCTATACTCGGTGTGCACAAACTCCTAGCGTCAATCGGTTTCTCATTTCCAAAGTACATTTACAAATAATGAAAATTGTGATTTGTTTTTGCACCCATTTTGTTCAAATTTGGTGTTTTGAAAATAGAGAATAAAACGCAGCATGTTCTACCTGATATTTGCAAGCTCCATCTCTGCAGCCATATTCTTAGGAAATATCTATCATTCCTCCATTCTATTTTTATAGCGCTCGAGAAGATATTAGAAAATGATGCCGGAATATTGCCATAATCAAAATAATTTTCTACTCCAAATCCCTTGAAAGCTAATTGCATGGGATAGTAGCTGTTGAGTGTTCTTATAATAAATATCCATCCATCCATAGTAATTCTGCCCGAAGGCAGGTCCTTCACTGCACTCATAGCATTTTCATGCTATGCTTGCAGCTTTACTAGGGAATTGTAGGTGTGGTAGCTTCCCGTTGCTTTCCACACCGGTGAAGGATGATGATGATGATGATGATGATGATGATAATGATAAGGATGATGATGATGGCCATATGATTTCGGGGACCGTTTGGGCCTTAAAGTTTTCCTGACATTAGCCTTACAAGTGAGGAAAAACCCCGATAAAAACCCCACCCAGAAAAACTGCCCTACCGGGGATCGAACCCGGGCCCGCTACGTGACAAGGCAGCACGCTACCTCGAGGCCACAGCGGTGGACATAACAAATAAATAAATATATATATCAACCTTCTAGCGGCCACATATTTTTCGGGACCAAACTCGACATATAGCAATCAATTACTGAAAAGTAAGGTTAAATTCGTCGACCAGCAAGCTCGGACTATTAAAAGTACGGGTTATTTGAAGAACATATTTTTGAAAAAGACGCTCTAACTTCAGCAAGTTGTTTTTTACGCAACCAAACTCGGTAACTATATAACATTGAAATAAAACGAGAGATATTTTCTAAAATGTTCACCCGCACACCGTCCGTTAGAAATGGGGGTTTATCTTAATTCCGAAATATAAAATCAATGTAATGGCCACGATGATTTTTCTCATAACGAAACTAGGTATATACGATTTAATTAACAAAATAAGTACACAGACCTTTTCTGTAATCCTGCAAAAATTGGATCGTATATTCTACTTGCTGAGGAATTCGTTTATTTTTCGCAGTTCTTGTGTTACTTTTTTAAAAACTAAATACGCTAATATAAGCTAGTGTTAAATTTAATAAGCAGACTACAGAAAAAAGTTTTTTTTTTATGAAAGATGTTTTAACGCTGGCTACATTTAATTTGACGGCGTTTGAATCCTTTTCTAGGGGAAAATCGATAAGATAAAAAAGCTAAAATTGTGTTGATATTACTGAGCTGGTACTGCAACAGCTGTGACACAGTACCTCCCTCACTTCTTTGACTCCCACGCGCTGGTCATCTCCAAACCTTGGGTGGTCATTAGCTTCTTCTCTATCTTGCCAACAGATGGCACAAAGGGTTAACACACTAAAAGCAAACTGACAGATATTGAAACAGTATGTTTTGCTCCAAATAATACAACGTACAAATATGAAAGCAGTCTTCGTCAATAATATTAGAGCGAATTCTCATTGAATTTCACAGGGAGAAGAGAAATAACACTTAGGCCTATATGAGTGAAAAAAATCTTTAGAAGATAAAGAAGGCCTACAACTTAATGATATTAATAAGCTGTTGGTTTATGCTGATGATGTAGTAGTACTAGTATTATTTGGCGAAAGCGAAAGGATACTTAGGGCAAACAGACTCTCTACTTAGTAAGACTAAGAAATTGAGATTGGAATAAAACCTCAACAAAACTAAATATATGTTCACACATACAAATATATTATATCATGGAAAAGGACAGTTAATGACAAATGAGGGGATATTGAAGAAGTGGCTGGATTTAAATATCTAGAAACAATAATTGCAAATAGGAATGAAATCCACAAAGAAATTAAATATAGGCTCACTTCTGGAAATACTATTACGTATTACAGGGACTTGTCCAAACTCCTCTCAAAAAACGTTAAACTGAAAATATATAAAATTGTTATTCTCCCAGTTATATACATGTATGCGAAGCATAGACTCTCGCTTTAAGGGAGGAGATAAGATTACGATTATTTGAGAATAAAGTTCTTAGGATTCTTTTGGCCGAATAGAGATGAACAGACAGGCGAATGGACAAGACTTCGTAACAGTGAGCTACCTGGTCTTTATAGGAAATGAGATATAATAGGAACAGTGAAATCTCGTCGATTGCCATGGCCAGGACATGTAGCATGAATGGGGAATTGAAGAGGACATGAAAGCTTGTAGGAAACCAGTGGATAAACGCCCAGTTGGCAGACCAAGAATGGGGGTGGAAGGATAATATTAACCATGATTGGAGGGAAGTAGATTATGCACGGGATATTTGGAATACGTTAGCTCAGGATAGGGATATATGGAGATCTTATGTTTACGCGCCATGAACTCACGGGTTCGATAATGCCAGTGAGTTAGTTAGTTCAATGATTATTGACCCGTGCCGTAGCTGAGTGGTTAAGGTATGGTGCCCTTGGCACAGAATTACAGGACGTGCTGGTTCAAGTGTCCATGAGGGTAGAAATTTTTTCATGGAACTTTAACCAGTATGGTACCGGTACATACCCAGCACCGTGAGGAATTTTGTTAAATACAATAAGTAGCGGCCCCAGGTTGAGGAATTCGGCTAAACCAGCTGGGGGCATGACATGCTGACCACACATCACCCCTACACTAGATAGATGATCGTCTTCCTCTGTGATTAACGTATGTGGATGTGAGGCCAGCATCCGGATGGTAGGCAAAGAGTCTTCGAGGCCTCTTGCACCCTCGATTCTTTAGATTATTATATTACTGTAATGCATTATTACACAGAATGATATTTTATATAAACTGCCTGTTCAACCCCACAGTTGTTCTGTCCATCTTTTCACTGGCCTTCCTACATTCCTTGAACCTCTTGGTTTGCAGTTAAATGTTGCTTTTGATAACCTTGTTACATTCATTCTTTCTACATGTCTAAACCATTTATCTCTATATTCTTTGATTTTATCACTCAATGAATATATATTTAACTCTCTTCTTATACTCCATTCTTTATCCGATCCAATATTGTGCAGTCTTTTGTTCTTCTAAGGCAGTTAATTTATATGCTGTATTCTACTTTGTCACTCCTAAAAAGTAATGCAGGAACTGCCAATGTTTTATAAAACTTCAATCTTGTATCTCTTCTTGTTTTGTTCTTTAATGTATTTATGTATACTAACAATAATACCGTAAATGATAATAAAAAATATAACGAATTAAATGACCAGAGGGAAAATTTATATAATTATAATATTAGAAAAGGATAATTGTTAATACATTACCGTATGTCATCAGAATTAACCAACGGTACATACCGCCGTAGCGTAGTGGTTAAGGCACTGCGCTACAAGCCGGAAGGTCGAGGGTTCAAGTCCCGGTGGGATCAGGATTTTTAAACTGACCCAAACCTTCTGGCGGCACTATGGCCCTGGGGTCGACTCAGCCTCTAACGGAAATGAGTACCAGACGCTTGTTCTGGGGGTAAAGGTGGCCGTCACGCAGGGCTGACAACCCGGCTGACATCAAGTGCCGATTGTCAAGAAAAAGTGGGAGCCTTAACCTCCCACTACCCCAAGGGCCTCCTGAGGCCTGTAGTGGGAATACTTTACTTTACTTTACTTTACATACCGATAAATAGTATATTACGATGCGAGGTTGAGAAGTGGTATTTACAGAATCGAGGAAAAATGTTTAAAAATCCAGCGATAGCCATGTTATTAATTTCCGAGATTCTGTAAAACACTTCACAAACGTGCGTTGTACATTATTGTTTGCGCGATGGTGTTTTCAAAATAATAAATAATAGTAAGATAATAATATCTTTGTTGGAAATATTTGCGTTCATTATAAACAATTGACTAACGTTAACAGTGTGGGCAATGTTTATTAGTTGAAACAACAGGAGGCCTTGAGAACAATTATTGATAACATGACCTCAAGTACGTATTTATTGTTTTATATTGTTTCAAATAAAGTTCAGTTAATTTAAAATGCAGTGATATGTTTCGTATAAGGTATATTAACACTAACTTTTCGATATTTTGTATATATACATGGTACGAAGTATACATAAAAGGCAGTGGTTTTACTTCCCGCACGTGGGTGTAAATGTAATATTACAGTATAGTTATTTAGGTTGGCAACCCCGAAATGTAGGAAGTTGAACTTCCAATAATGGTTGTCATTGCTGGTAAGTACGACAAAACGTACTATCGCGCAAAAACGTATTATTGGAGTATTATAAACTCTGAGGACAGAAGCGTTGGATGCCTAAGGAACATGTGGCGTGATATGATGATAATACTTGATCAGGAAGTAGGAAAATTTAATCAATTCTTGTATGAATTTGTAATGATTATTTAACTCATGTCGCAAATGGTAGTCAATGACCAATCACGTTTCAATGAATTCTGTTTTACACCAATGACAGTCGTGTTTCACTCGCTCTTTATCTATTTCTCTTTATCAGCTCCTGCTTTTGTGATAAAGAAAGCTCCTCCTTTTTTATTATTCTGAACAGGTTAGACCATTATTTTTCTCCAACAAATACATTGAATATAGCAAATAATGAATAGATTCAGTGATTTTACTGAGTTGTTTATTCAAAATATAAATGATTAACCTATAATGTTGATTATAATAGTTTGATGTGTTTCATTATCTCTCCACTAGAGTGCATTCTGACAATATTGCGATCCTATTTGGCAATAAATAATATGATCGAGTTGCAGTGAATATACATAACCTCACATTTCTAATTTGTTTTCAAAACATCGCCGTTTACATTAACTATATAAATATTTTAAAACACCGGTAACTATATTCAAATATTTATTTTTTAGTAAAGAGCTTAATTTTATTCGTTAAATGTCCTAATTTAATTATGATAAATTATGTTAATGAATACACATACCTAAGAGTTAAAATAAATAGAAAATAGCCACAAACAAAAATAAATGAAAAAATAAATAAGGAAGGGCAGCAATTCAAATCTGTATAGCGTATTAACAGTGTCTCATAAAAACAAAGGCAAAAATATAATAAGATAATAAAAAATACATTTACGTACTTAATCATCATTAACAATCACGGATTAAGCCCATGTGACTTGTTCCGGTCTCGTAGATTCTCATTCAAAAAGTTGAACCCATCTATTTTTCGCTCTACCAACATTCCTGTCTTATTTTCGTTTGTAATTAAGTATAAGTTTTGGTATGCGTTCATCTTTCATTATTTGAACATATTATTTCCATTTTTTTTCTAGATTATTTTATTTTATCTAAAAGTTTAAAAATATTTAGCTCATTTCTAATATCTTATATTCTTCTTTTATCTAGAAGTATTCAGCCAGCTTACTTACACTGCAGAAAATTGTCATTTTAGAGTAAAATGTGTAACTAAACTGTTTTGTACTACAGGTTTGCCCTAATAATGTTGTAACTACAACTACTACTACTATTACTATTATCTTTTTTCGTTGAAGAATGAGGAAATTCAATAAAAGACATCAGTCAGGTTGGTTGCACCAGGAATATTGTTCCCATGACTTCGTGAATAAGAGTGTGTATCGCTACCACCGGTCCCAATTCGAATGTTAATATATTCAGGGTGTAACTAAAATCCCATTGCAGATTTTGAGGACGTGTAGTGGAGACCAAGACGGTTACGTTTAGCATAGGAACTGAACCGTTTTCCTCTACACGAAAAATACCACACAACACGTTGCTTTCTCTGACGCCTGCTGCTTGTCGTCTGGCTCCACAAGAAGGACTCGATGTAAGGACCATCTACATCATCATATTTTATACACTAACTCCGTACCATGTTTTGGTACACACCATTACCAATTCTCGGTCGAGCAACATCCGACGCAGCCATACCCCTCCCCCAGTAGGGTTTTCTCAGATGCCACAGGGATATCCTAAATCAGGTATTTAATGTGATTCCACAGGTAGTAGTTTATCGGAGTCAAGTTGGAGAACGTGCAAGGTTTTTGGCAACAAAAATGCAGGAGAGTTAAACGTTAAATGTAATTTAAAAGACCCATAATATATTCCTCGTCTAATATGTAAGTAGTTACATACAAATAATATAGAGTAAGGTTTGTAGAAGTCATCCGTAGTTGTACTTTGCACGTAGCGGGGAAACGGTACGTTTCCGGACATGAATTTGTATGCTGAACGTAACCGTCTTGGTCTCCATTACACGTCCTCAAAGTCTGTAACGGGAATTTAGTTACACCCTGTATAAAGAGAAATATAAAATTTTATTACAGAAATTGTATTGTAAATGTGATATTATCTAGTAAATTTATTTTAGCGAAAGCTAAATTTCTGAGGGTACGTCTGCAGTATAAAATGCCGTTAAGGTATTTCATTGATTCACAAAGAACATAAAAGCAAGGAATTCCAAAGTTAGAGAAAGAACGACTGTTTATACGAAAGAAGGGGGGAAAAAAGCAGATGATAGCCAGAGACACACAATGGATAAAACAGTAAGAGATGTAATCATAAAAAAATAAACCACATGTAGCAAACTTCTCATACTCACAAACTGTATGCGAATCTAAAAACCTCCCTTGCACATTTTATTCGCCAACCCTCGACCTGGTCTTGTGTATGGCAGATATAATAATGCCCAGATCTACTTGAAAAAGACAGGACACACTGGCTAACATGACACCAAAGATATTGGAAATAACTTACAGACCAGCCATGTTACATAATTAAAGAAATATTTGTAGAAACGTTTACATCCCCACGATTCTCGAGCCTTAAAAAAAATTTGTTAATTTTACATGATATGGTTAAAGGACATGATACCTTAAGAGCAAAAATAGTAATTGATAATAACATTTTAGAGCAGGTGAACAGTTTTAAATATCTGGGCTCCAATTTATCATATGTTAAAATTGAAGATATTAATGATAATATAAATAAATTTAATCGAATGTGTGGCACTATTAAAAGAGCCCTTAAAACACAAGAAAAGAGACAAAAATAAAATTTTATAAAGCAATCGCTGTTCCTGTATTGATGTATGGATCAGAATATTGGACGATCACTAAAAGACAAGAACAAAGATTGGAAGCAGTTGAGATGAGATTTTTTAAGAAATATAGCAGGATATACTCTGCTGGATAAGAAAAGAAATGAAGATATAAGAAAGGAACTAAATATTTTCAAACTAACAGACCGAATAATTAAATATAGGAACGACTGGAAAGAACATATTGATAGAATGCCAGAAGAAAGATTTCCAAAATTATTGCTAAATTATAAACCGCACGGAAGGAGAAATGCTGGACGCCCACACAGAAGATGGTCTGAACAATTTTAACAATTCTAGCTTTCATGAAACCGGAACGAGCCAACAGGCTTAATCCCTGGATGGTGATGATGATGATGGTTTAGACTAAATCCAAACGGTCCCCGAACATCATCTGGCCATAATAATCGCCATCGTCATATTTACCATGTAAAGTAAAACTGTGTGTATGAATGGTGTGTGTTCATCTTAATGTGCTGCCTCGGAGGATGCCTTGATATTGAGCTAATCAATCATTTGCTGAGGCTCCACATTTGTGGATGGGAAAGATCGGTTAAATTTTGCTCACAGGTTTTAATTTAGGTTTGAGGTTCTTTCTCGAGCCCGAAATTCTTTAGATTCGGGAGCCACGCCTTAAGGTTCTTCCCGTAAAGCTTTCCCCTTGAATTTTCCACCCTAAAATAAATGCATCGCCCCTGCCAGCTTTACTCCCACAGCCCTCGATATCAGAGAAAAGGAACTTAATCGCTAAAAGACACGAGACCGTTAATATAAGATAGAAGTCATCAGAATTAATTTATTTATAGTTAAAAGTGGAATTATACATTTTATGTAATAAAATAAATTATTGCAATACAGATAGTGTATATTATTCAAGTCTTTGTGTGAAACAAAATAAAAGACAGTCATAAGTCTAAATTCTCATTATACTATGTTGCAATCTTACATTTTATTACATAAAAATCCTGACTACTTACTACTACTATATAATATATATATATATATATATATATACACACACACACACACACACACTGCAATAACACCATTAAAATTTTATTTAGATTACTTTTGACATTATTACCTTCATTTATAGCCTCCTGCCAAGTTAACTATACGTTGCCAAATCCTCGGAAGATGGAATAGTCCATCTGCAACATGATTTCTGGATATATATATATATATATATATATATATAAAATCATCTTATCTGTTTAAAGCGTTCTGTAAATCAACTCTTGATTGAAATAGAATGCCTTGTAGAGGTTCTTTGATGATTGTGTATATGTTATAGTCACAAGAACTTCTGTCTGGTGAATTTGGTGGTTGTTCAAATACTTCCCAAGTTCTTTGATGATTGTGTATATGTTATAGTCACAAGAACTTCTGTCTGGTGAATTTGGTGGTTGTTCAAATACTTCCCAATTCTACCTTCTAAACAAATTCTACTGAAATGTTTTTTAGGGCGGTATTACTTACTACATGTGAGAAACAGTGAATGTATGTACAAAATATTGATATTTCAAGACTTGCAGTATTACAGACTTATACGATAAAGACTGCTGAACAACATACTACAAGCCTACAATAGTCACCACTAACATCGATGATTTACAACAGTGTTGCCTTTACCTACCGAATGCCCTAGTATATATGTATATATATATATATATGTGTGTATGTTTATAATATAATAAAACATCTTCGTATGCCCAAAGCTTTTTAAATTTTTATCTTCTTTCTCCATTCTTCACTATCTTCCCACTCAAATTCTTCCAGGCCTAGCTCCCTAATACCTCTTCTTACATCATCCATCCATTTAAATCTAGGTCGAACTCTCTTTCCTTTCCCAGCTGGGATCCATTCCAAAGCTTATCTGGGTAATATTTTCTCTGGCATCCTACGTATATGACCATACTATTCTATATATATGGTTTAAATGAATTATACCTCATAAATTTAACTACGTATAGAGGGATATTATATAAGCATTTTGAGATAATGAACTAATGGTCTACGAATAAAAATGTTCAAGTTATGATTTAATTTGTAAAATGGTTGGCACGCCACTGATTATTTGAAATTAAAATGGAAATAACGTGATACAGAGACTGTAACTTGCAACAAGCATGCGCCTTTAGCTCAGTGGTTGTAGCAGTCTAATACCGACGCAAAACTAAGATTTTTGCATCTCGTTCGAAAGTACCTACAGTACGTGTACACTTTTTTCTTTCCTCCTTTATCATGTATGTATTGTAAATTAGTTACCGGTACGTGCGTAGATTTACCTCTGTTTTAATTGTTTATTCATTAATTTACAGAATACGGTAATGGAATGTCGGCGCAGTACATGAGATACAAAACTATATATGTACGTGTTGTACAGACAATTGTTTGAAAGGTTGTAATAATAATACGCATACTGTAGAGTGCACTAGATTTCGCAAATAAAATGTGTAATTGTACTGTACAGTACTTATGTACTTAGATAAATGATAGTGCAGTGATTAATAACATGAAGAGGTATAGTGTATGTACACATGGCATACATAATGTTATTGGGAAATAAAAGCAATGCATTTGAATAAACCAGAAAAAAAAGTATAGCATTTGCAGACTCATTAAAGAAATTGTTCAAATTGGCGACCTCCATTCTCACAACACGATATTGGCGACGAAAGGATTTTCCTACCCCGTTCAAGATACCAGGTGTCTCACGGATTACGTCACATGCTGCGATTATGCGTGCGACTAACAGTTAATCTTATCAACAGGGGTCGCATTCACCCTGTATATATATATATATATATATATATATATATTTATAAACCCCACCCCCACTCCATGTTCACTACATAAGCAAGAGGTGACGTTACTTACTATCGCCCCGTAGAGTAAACTCTTGCTCCATTCTACTATGCTTTGCTCCATAGTAGCAATCCTGCCGGTACGGTGCGGTGTCTGGTTTAAAATGTTCTGTTATTATAGCATGCAAGCGCTCCAGTCAAACTTCCAATATCTTTTTTAGAGAGTTGTGACATGGTTTCAAATAGAGAATAGCGGATGGTAATAAAAGTAGGGGGTTGGAGGGTGACCATGTTTTTTCTGTGCGCAGTAAAAGCATAGGCCAGTAGTCTCATTATTATTACTGCAGTATGTTTCTGTTTCTTTGTAACTCGTGGAGTGTCAACCCTGGAGATCTTTTAGTGCTTCTCATCTTGTTGAAAGCTTGCTGTCATATCTACCAGTTGTTACCAGTTTTGTACTTCTGGTGTACTTACAGCTTCAATTTCATACAAAACTAATTGGTTGTAGATACAGACCAAATGCAGATTCTCTCTCTTTCGTTCTCTCTCTCTCTCTCTCTCTCTCTCTCTCTCTCTTCTTTGTTTAAGTCTGCTTTTAAACAGAATTCAACAAAATCCTAGCGAAAATATTCCAGTTTTTTTTCGAGGGTATTGGCTGATTGTTTAGGGAATTCCGAAGGAACAAAACTATTGGGAATGTTCTCAAAAATGTGCATTTAAAATGTTTTTAAATCTTCATCGTTCCTACTTACAAGGGAACTGTAAACTATTGCATGACGAAATCTAACAGACTAACTCACTGGCACTATCAAATCCATAAATCCATAGCCGCGCAGACATAAGTTCTCCATACATCCCTATCCTGACCTGTTTTCCAATCATCCCCTGTATAATCTACTTCCCTCAAATCATGGTTCATGTTGATCTCCCACTTCATTCTTGGTCTACCAACTGGACGTTATCCCTCTGGTTTTCCTATGAGACGCTTCCATGCACCTCTTACATTCTCCATTCGTGCCACATGTCCTGCCCATCGCAGTCTACGAGACCTAACTGTTCTTATTATATCTGTATTTCTATACAGACCATGTAGTTCACTGTTAAGTAGTCTTCTCCATTCATCTATTTGTCCAAATTTTTTTCTAAGAACTTTATTCTAAAATACTCGAAATCTCCTTTCCTCCCTTAAACTAAGAGTCCATGTTTCGTATCCATATATCATAACTGGTAGAATAACGATTTTATTTATTTTAAGTTTAATGTTTTTGAAAGGAGTTGGGGTGACAAGAGACCCTGTAATGCATAAGAGCATGCATTAACAGAATTGAGTCAATGTTCAATTTCATTGTGCATCTCATTCCTATTTGTGATTATTATTCCCGGGTATTTGAATTCAGCTACCTCCTCAAAATTCTCCTCATCTGGCATCAGCCCACCATTTCCATTATAAAATATATTTCTATGCGTGACCATATATTTAGTTTTATTTATACTTACATATATATTTTAAATTAAGTGTACCCATAATTAAGACAAACATTATTAATAAAATTAAGTAATAGAATCAGTTTTATCATATTTTTTATTAAAGGTTATCCTTTATCTTTCTTTTCAGCCATCTGTCCTAAAACTTAATTTATTCAAATCTGCTGTTGGGTGGTTTGAACAATTTTTTCTTAAGCCTTCAATTCAAAAAGATACTGTAGGTACAAACAACGAGACGAATCGCGAGGAGAATGTAGAATGTTTTGTTTTTATGCTGGTATTGCACATAATGTACAATGGATGTTGATATTAGAACACTTAGTTCACCAACTCGCCACTCGTCTCATTGCTTGAATACACAGTACATAAGTTGTGTTTATCAAGTATTGAGTCTACTTTGATTATCAAGCAATGTAGGTCTAATCACCACTCACTAGATCCTTTCCCAGACATTATGTTATCTAAAAGTTAGGTAGAAGCTTTATTTTTGCCAGTACGCGCGGAGAGGCGACACAGCCACTCGAAAGTCACGTTACAGCTTTGTCGATTGTACAGATCGTTTGCTGCTATCGCGTGGTTCATTTTGTAAATAACATTCATCTCCTCGTAATTATTAATTTCTTTAAAAATCTCCATTTTTTCAGTGTAATTTTCTGTGTATGCTTGTGTGCGTTCGTGAAAATTTGTGAACTTCTTTGTATTCATCATTATGCAATTGCAATGGTAGCGTAAAAGTTTATATGGTATTAAAACAGAAACGTTGTTTAACTGTGTGAAAACATTTATGTAGAACGGTTCGTACAAAATATTTACAGACGTTTCTTGGCGTTAAAGTTCATTAATTCATAAAGCTAGTTACCGATTCTTAATTAACCTAATTTTTTAAAATATAGAAATCGTTGGTGAAAAATAATGGTTTCGAGGAATTAAATAGTGTAATTGGAGAAGTTTTTTGTACGATTCCTAAGAAAACTTTTATGTCGTGTGTTTGAAGACACATCTATTTCTAATTGATGAACCAGTGCACCAACTGGGCCTTAAGATGGAAACTCGGCAGGTGAGTCTAGTATAGGAGTTACAATTACATCAAAATAATTAACTCGCTAGCAATATTGAACTCATAGGTCCTGGGCCGCGCGGAGCTAAACACTCCATAGGCCTATATTTCTTTTCTGGGGTAATATTATTTTCCAATCAATTGACAAACCTTGAAATCATGGTGAATACTGTATAAACAGAATTAATTATATAACTGGGCTTTACAGAATATTTTAGCAGAATGTTTATATTTATATCCAATGAGATTTTTTATTAAATCATTTTCTAAAATAATGTATATTTTGTTTCTTTAATGTATATTTTATTTGTGCACGTCCTAGGGTCAACTAGCCTTCTACTAGCGCTTGATTTTTCAGTTTATTGCTGTAAAATATAGCTCTTCTTCTGTATTTACTAACATCATTTAATATTTAAATTTTTTCAAACACTTTTTATAACATTATTAGGCAATTTTGAAGTATGTATTTAAATATGCAAATAACAATATTATGACACTGTTAGACAATATTGTGATGCTAACTGCTATTTTCTCCACAGAGTATATTACTTAGTCTATGATTTTCTATCGCTGTTTTGGGTTATCGCTGGTTGGATCAGCGTTAGGGAGTGATAAGTAAGTGTACACCCATTTTTAATACACGTTTGGTAATTTTAATATTTTTAATATATTTTTTTAAATAGATTGCAAATATTGGTCATTTCAATTTCATAGCGACGGATAGTAATTGAGGATGATAATCGATATGTGGTTCGATTGTTGGTTATCGCTGGCTCATAAATTCTGGCGCATCCGCACTGTTCTACCCACGACTTCGAAAATATTTCACGCTAGTTTTAGTGCAGTTTTTCCTAGGTCCTATTTTATATATGTATATTTTTTATTGTCTTACTTCTCTAAAGTCAACCATATTTCGTCACTTTGGGGACCTAATTGGGCAAAATTGTTAAATAATTTCAATAATTTCGAATTAAAAAAACTTAAGACAAAAGTTGTTGTTTAGATGTAAATTCAAAGAATCTTGACCAATAAAGATTGGTATTAGAAAATATAACAGATAGAACATTTATGATTGAAACTATATATCAAAATATTATGAACCTAACTTCATAATTGTGTTCTTCTTATCTTCTTTAAAGATAAAGTAACAATCGAAATAAATAAATTCCTTGACAGGTACCGTCGTCCTCAAGTAGGTTAAAAGTTTTAAACTGTAGGAATTTCAGAAACTGTTTCCACCTTCAGCAGAATGGTGTGCGCACATACTTCTGCTGATGATGAAAGATGGTCTCTGAAAGCCTGCAGTTTAAAAATTTTTAACCTAGTTGAGGACGACGGTACCCGTCAAGGAATTTATTTAAATATTTAATGTTATGACTATTCGCCTCAACGGAATTTAATTATAAACTAGCTAATACCTGGCGTGCGTTGCAACGCCTAAATAAATGAAATATTAAAGGTTAATTATATTTTATGATATGCGCTGAGACGAGCCAAACATGGCGGTTGATAGTTTTTAATTTCTGATTTCAGGTAAACCTCCACTTCTAATTGTCGTATTTCGCTTATTTTTGTATAATACCTACCTCGGTTTGCTTTAATGGGTTATACTGAGTTTCGTTTTGAAATATAAAAAATTGTGATCGCTAGAGCTATTTTAAAATGTTTACTTCTGGTGAACTCCTACACCTAATGATCTTAGAGGGTCCAGTATTGAATATAAACCATCCGTGGGCCCGCTCAAACACACAATTTTTTTTATTAAAATCGGTCCAGTCGTTTAGGCAGTTTTGAATTTCAGCTAAATTTCCACTTCTAATTATCGGATTTAATTAATTTAACGTAATATCCACCTCGGTTCATTTCAATACGATATGCTAAGTTTCGTTCTGAAACATCGAAAAAATGTGACCGCTAGAGCGACTTTTAAATTTTCACTTCAATTGAACTCCTACATATAATGGTTTTAGAGGGTCCAATTGTGTACCAGAAATCATCAAGGGACTCGACCAGATATCCACAAAAAAATTCATCAAAATCGGTCCAGTCGTTTAGGAGGAGTAGAGTGACAAACACACGTACAGAAGAATTTTATATATATAATCCAAATTAATAAAACGGAAACGTTTATGTGGTTATGGACGTGTTGCATCTTAGGAATTTTAGATAAGGGACCTAGTTAAACGAAACATGCTGAAATTAATGTATCGGTTGTTGGAGTCGTTTAGATGTGATACACATAATCCAACATTAAATTAATGAGATTCATAGAATGGAATGGGGTAGCTTCAGACCTTATTTAGATTGTTGGAAACCCAACTGATAAAATTTAGTCAACCATAGTTTAAAAATGTACATTTTGAAGTATAGCTCGTTATTTGCTGAAATATTCTGTAAACGCTAAATTTTGTAAATATAGTTGGTCATTTCTTGTTAATCATCGAGTTTAATCGAATCCCGAAGCATGTCGTACCATTCAGTAAGCCTACACCTATTTTAATGGTGGGGCGTGAGTTTTAAAATAATTAACAGATTATAACTTAGAATATTTTGTTTGAAACATCTTTGATCTACTTCTTCAAAATTTCCCTCATTTGTCCATTAATTGCCCATTTCCATTATATAATTTATTTCTACTTGTGAAGATATATTTATTTTTATTAATGTTTATATCCAGTCCCAATTTCTTAGTGTTATTTTCATTATGTAGTACATTTTCCTTAATAAGTCCATATATCCTTCTGAGTATTTTACTTTCAAAACCAGCCAGCTGATATTTATCATGTTCAGTCAGAAGCCTGGTTTCACCCCTCTCTAAGTTAACACCGGTTTAATTAGTGTTTCATGCAATCTTATTTTTTTTAATACACAAGTGATCTTCTTGGTGATATAATATTAAAATATATATGTAGTCAATATGCCCATTTCACCAATTAATGTTTTAAAACATTAATTGGTGAAATGGGCATATTGACTACATATATATTTTAATCTTATTTTTGTTTCACGTGTCAAATATTTTGAATTTAAAAACTTCATTTATTGAAAAAATAACATTTCTTAGCATTTTGTATTTTTATTTATTTCTTCCTGGATATTATTATGTTTATTTAGTCCTATTAAACATGAGTCCATAAATCGCACGGTTATGAAGTAATGTCAATTTTACTGTTTGGCACTCGCTGATAGTAAGTTGCCAATTCTAACAAAATCATCACAGCTTGAGTCAATTCACGCAACTATACACTAAATAAATTGCCTTAACCTTAAATTGGCTAAACACTGACTGACTGACTGAGTGATGGCAATGACTGGCATTGCCCAGTGTGCCGTTTTTGTGGGAACCTGTTGTGGTCACTTGGCGGCCGAATTCCATTGAGCTGTTCATTATGGAGTTTAACCACTTAGCCTTCGCGTGTATCGCGGCATAGGTGTTTAGTTGCAACACTGTAGCAAGTATGGATGACATGAGGATGGTTCCTCATCAGAGCAGGGCATCATAAACCGCACAGCCGGGCAAGCAGAGAGTCCGAAAGCCGGCGGCGCGGAGTGAGCCACACTACTCTAGCTGGAAGCCAGCACTCATATCATTGTGGTCCATCGTCGGGGGTCTGATAAATATGTTTCGGTGTACAGAACGTCGCTGTAGCATACGCCCTTTATCGCGAACAATTGGGTTATCATGGTTCATAATAACATTGAGCATTTTAGTTACTCTATGTTCAATTGTTTCACCAATATAGGGCATCTGTGCCAGATTGTGAAGCTCTGCGATCCTCGTGTATAGCGGGGCCGTAAATATAATTTTAAGATATTTGTTTTGAATTAGCTGAACTTTCTTTTTGTTGCAATCAGCGAGGATACTCCAGGCTTCACATCCATACAGCAACATGCTGCGGATCACAGCTTGATACAAAGTTAGCTTGATCCTGGTAGATAGCGTAGGCGATTTGAAAAATGGATATAAAAGTGCATAGCAGTATTAGCTTTGTGTTTTAAATGCTCAATATGAATTTTGAACGTAAGCTTGGAATCCAAGTGGATTCCAAGATACTTGACTGAAGTATCAGGATGCAGTTGATGAGTTCCTAAAGTGAGTCGGGCAAGAGTACGCTTGTAGGTTTTAGTAAACACAAATAAATGTGTTTTATTTGCATTAAGTTTAATATTCCACAGGCGTAACCAGGATTGGACAATGTTAAGGGCTGACTGGACCACGCGAATGTGGAACGGTACAGATCGGAAACGTGTCTGATAATACAAACAAGTATCACCAGCAAAGGATGCGATATTTACTCTAGGAAAGGTAGGAAATTCGGATACATAAAGGGTATATAGAATAGGTGAGAGAAACTGCACCTTGTGGAACTCCCGCCAAGAGGGTCTTGCGGTCTGATTTATACTCTCTAACCGATCACATAAAATTGTCGGTTAGTTAGGTATTTAGCTATTAATTTAATCAAATGTGCTGAAATGTTGAGTTTCATAAGTTTGTAAATAATTCCATTTATCCAAGCCGTATCTAAAGCTCTCTCAATATCAAGAAATACTGCTACAGTACTACTCTTGGAGTTGCAGTAATTTATCCTACCTGTTATGTAAATGTCCCGGACCGCAAGGAAAACAAGATCATACAAAACGTTAATACCCGGCATGCGCTTGCTACGCCTAAATAAATGATGTGTTTTTGCGTTTAGTTTAATAAGTATAAGGATAAATAATTATACATTTATATTGTTGTTATTTTTAGATATCCCGTGCTGATTACCCGGCGTTGCCCAAGAATCTACTTATCCCGATCATCTTGGCTTAAATTAGCTGAAATTGCTCTCTTCGTTATTGTAGCTAAAACAAGCAATAAACTAATTAATTATATTTCCTAACTACCTTTCATACAATCCAAATAGTAAATAGAATTTCGTCTTTCAAAATTTAATGTTCAAGCAATCATTTTAAGTAAAGTTATATTGCAATTATTTATAGATACCCGCGCTGTTTACCCGGCGTTGCCCGGGAATCTACATATCCCAATGTATTTGGCATAAATGAGCTGATACACAAAATTTGTTATTTTGAGTTATCCATAAAAGAATACCCGCCGTGCGATGTTACGCTTGCTCGGGATTCTACTTATCCCGATCTTCTTGGAAACAATGAAAGACAGAAATTGTTATTGAGTTATCCGTGAAAGATAAAAATATGCTGTCGCGAACTTTTTTCTAGAGTTCTTTCAGATATTCAATTCTGTGTACATTAATTTTGTGTATTTGATATGGTTTAGGCAGCGTAAGCCGTTTAAGCGTCCAAAGAGCTACTTTTCTTTCACGTTTTCCACTACAAAGGGCGATTGTTAAGGGTGTAGGAGTTAAGTATCACAACTCTCTTATAACTTACGTTCATCCCGGGAATCCCCATAACATTTTTTTCAGAAAGTACCATCAGAATCGGATGAACGGTATGGCAGCTGACAGCGCATAAAATACGAACAAACAAACAAACATTCATTTTTATATATTAAATTTTATCAATACTGATTCTTTAGAGATATTGTTAAATTTTTATTCTGCCAGTTTTAACGTTTATAAACATGCTTGTCTTTGTCGAGCTTCTCCACAACCTGCTCGGAGCGGAGATATTGTATGTTCGACGCTCGTCAGTAATATACTTGTTTACGTGACTGACGTGACGTGACGTGACGTGAGATCAGAATGCCGAAACAAAAATTGAGCAAAGAAGATTATTCAATTATGAGTCCATTCTAACACAAAGTTGACTGTACTAGAAGTCTGTCCCGAGTAGCGCGTGTCAACGTGCAGTTTCTAAACACAGTGCTCTAAGAACGATGCAGCTTAGCCTATAACCCATAATTTTTTTCAGCCCTAATAATCACCAAGAAAAAACTATTAGTAACTGAAATAAAGAAAACAATTTATTAGATAAGAAAGCATTTAGTGTATATATCCTTGTGGATTTAAGATGATCTATGTTCAACCAGAACAAACATGTTTTTTTTTCGTAATTGAAATAAAAAAAAATCACATGTGACTAAATAGACTAATAAGAGTCCGCCACTGTTGTCTGGGGTAGTGCCATGACGTCACTCCGTAGTAAAAATGGTAAAAATAATTAGGTGTATTTATTTTATTTATTTATCATAAGTAATGCCACGAGTGATTTCCAATTTATCTAGAACATTTGGAAATCAAGAGTGGCATTTGTTAGGACTATTTAACGAATAAAATTAAGGTGTTTACTCACAAATCATTATTTAACTATAGTTATTTAAAAATATTTATATATTTAATGTAAACGGCGATGTTTGAAAACAAATGAGATACGATTGGTACGCTTCATCTGCTTCTTTTGTTTATCACTGCAACCAGATCATACTATTTATTGCCAAAGGAACGTAATATTGTAAGAATGCTCTCTAGTGGAGAAAAAATTAAATACATCAAACTGTATATTAATTCATTTCTGATGTCGTATGATGTAAATATGACAATTATATTTTTCTGGATTATTACCTGGGAAAAAATACATTTATGAAAGTGCAAATAGTGATTCTTTTTTTGGTGGTATAATAAATTGCTACAAATGTTTTTATATTAACTCCTGCAAGCGCTATGTGTTGACTTCTATGCATTATATATACAATCTTATTTCTTACGGGCTCAGTCACTGCAAAATAATGGTCAGACCTGTTCAGAATATTAAAAAGGAGGAGCTTTCTTTAATATGGTAAATATAACACTGATAAATATTTCGTGAAACAGAAATCATTGAAACGTGATTGGCCATTGACTCTCATTTGGGGCATGAGTTAAATAGTCTATCTTAATTTTGTTTTCATCTTAATTTATTTCTCGCCCTCCCTCTTTCCTTCTTAAACATTAAAATATAAAATTATGTGACACCCTTCATTCAATCTCCTCAACTTTTCAAACTATTACAACATTATAGGCGCAGACATTAGCTTTCCATACATTCCTATCCTCAGCTAATATTTTTAAATCATCCCCTGTATAATCTAGTTCCCTCAAATCATAGTTACTACTATTCTCCCACTTTATTCTTGGCGTTTTCCCTCCGGTTTTCCTACAAGAAGCCTCCATGTCCCTCTTTCATTCCTCATTCATATCACAAGTCCTGTCCATCAAAACTTACGAGACTTAACTGTTTTTATTATTTCTGGTTTGCTATAAAGATTATGTCCACCGCTGTGGTCTCGAGGTGCGTGCTGCCTTCTCACGCAGCGTGTTCGGGTTCGATTCTCGGTCGGGACAGGCTCCTGGGTGAGGTTTCTTTCGGGGTTTTTCCTCACCTGTAAGACAAATGTCAGGAAATTTAGGGCCCAACTGCCCCCGAAAATCATCCGACCATCGTCATCATCCTTATCATCTTCACCACCCTTCACCGGTGTGGAAAACAACGGGAAGCTACCACACCTATAACTCCCTTGTAAAGCTGCAAAGCATTAGCATGAAAATGCTATGATTCCAGTGAAAGACCTGCCTTTGGGCAGAATTACTATGGATGGATGGATGGATGGATGGATAAATATCATGTAGTTCACTGCAGTCCTATGCTTTAAAATAATTCGGCATAAGAAATAGAGTTTCTTCGATTCAACGGTTAAGAAAAGAAATACATATCCCGTAGCCTTAGCCTAGTAGTTAAGGCAAGAAGCCTCTGCGCAGAGTTACGGGACTTAAGCTAGTTCGTGCCCCATGGAGGGAAGAAATTTTCTCATGAACCTGTGGCCAGTATGGGACCGGTGCCCACCCAGCATCGTGAGGCATTTTGGTAGCTACAATAAGTTGCGACTTCAGGTTGAGAAAACCAGCTATAACGGCTGGGGGAACCGACATGCTGACCAAATGTCACTCCTACACTGGCTAGTTGATCGTCTAACTCTGTGATTCACACTTGTGGATGTGAGGTTAGCAGCCGGATGGTAGGCCAAGTGCCTTCTAGGCCTGAGGCGCTTGGAGTTTTTTTTAAAGTATCTAACAAAACCGAACTATTACTTATATTTCCTGAGGAATTTGGTTAGTTTACGCAGTTCCTGCGTGAATTACTTTTTTTATTGGTATTATACGTTATTTACAGGCGTTATAACACTGCAAATAATGTGGAGGGGAAAAATGCTCATTTTCATAACACATTCAGTTGTAGTAACTACGTAGGTATATTAACAGATTAATCTCATGAGTTCAAGGGGGGGTAGAGTGGATACGTATATAAACAATAGTAAGCTTAATCGTTTGACCTGGCGGTCCTGGAATGTATCCAGTAAAGCGATATAAAAGTCCCCCGGTCAGTTAATATGTGAGGGGATGTGTGAACATAAACCCTAGTTTGAGACTGCAAAATTTATTTCCTTGTGTTATCAGCATTTCGTGACTAAAGAAAAATGCTCTGAATTCAAAACACGACAATCCAAATTCCATTCATTTAGCATACAGTAAATAACTTTCAATTGAGATACAATCCATGGGGAGAGTTATTTATGCAGTCACCAAGTAAAAAGAACACACTTCGAGCATGAGTTATTGAATTAAGGGGAAAGGGTCAGCATATTTTAGCATTTAGGCATTATTTAAACATGAAAATACAGTAACTCCTGTAATATGGAAGAGCAATACGATATACCAAACGGATTCAAATCGTTTTAACGACAATGTTATAGGTGGATAAATAATTAAATATTTTTTTATAATAAGAATAAATTTTAATCACAAAAAGAAATGTACACAGTATTGACACCCGAATGAGCAAGTGATCATGCTTGGGTGCAGTTCTTCTTCTTCCTTCCAAGTATTAGGCCAAGGCCTGTTACGATCCTATAGAAAATTTTCCCTCCAGCGTTTCATAGGACGGCCCAGTGATCTTCGTCCTCTTGGTATATAATTATAAACAGCTTTGGGGATCCGATTTGAACTCCATCTTTCTAGATGGTGTTTCCAATTTAGTTGGTACTGTTTAATATATTCCAAAATTGGCATAGTCTTCAATTCTTTCAAGATATCGGTGTTCCTTTTCCGATCCCATCTGGTGTAACCCGCTGTTCTGCGCATGAATCTCATTTCACAAGCCGTTATTCTGCTTTCATGTTGTCTTTTTAGTGTCCATGCTTAACTACCATAGGTCAACACTGGTCTAGCCAAAGTGTTATATAAACTTAATCTGGTGTTTTTTTTTTGTACAAGGGATGGTTTCATAACTTGATTAATAATTCCCAAACTTTTATTATAACTAGTAATTTTTTCAGGGATATCCTTTTCATCCCAGATAGAGAGATAATATCCAAGATATTTAAATTGATTAGATCTCTCTAAAATTTTATTCTGGAGACAGATTTTACTTTGTATGGGGTCCACCCCATGAAATACCATAATTTTAGTTTTGTTAATTGATATTTCAAAACTAAAATTATGGCATTTCATGGGAAGGGCCCTATACAAAGTAAAATCTGTCTCCAGAATAAAATTTTATCTAATCAGTTCTGTTACAGAAATAATACATACTGTAGGCTATATATTATATACATTACAAACTTTTAGTTGAAGGAAGAGGGAAAAACAATATTAATACAAATTTACGAGCAGATAAGCTCCTAGTGCCCGCATAAGGGATAATTAGAATCTCCGGTATTGTATAATCTGTTCGTACGGTTATCTTTATGTGTGTGTGTATATATATAATTCTTCTGTACGCGTGTTTGTCACTCTACTTCTCCTAAACGACTTGACCGATTTTCGTGACATTTTTTGTGTGTGCCTTATTGGGTCTCTGGATTATTTATATTCACAATTGGACCATCTAAAAAAAGGTGTAGGATTTCACCTGAAGTGAAAAATTTAAATATCGTTCTAAGCGGTCATAAGTTTCTATGTTTCACAACGAAAGTCTGTATATCCTATTAAAAGGTAGATATTGCCAAAAAAAAGAAATGAGCGAAATCCTACTTTTAGAAGTGCAGATTTACTTGAAATCCGAAATTAATAACTGCCTAAACGACTGAACCGATTTTAATAAAGTTTTTGTGTGTGTTTGAGTGGATCCCTGGATGGTTTAGATTCTCAATTGGACTCAATAGGTGGCACTGCGATCGCGTTATATTACTTACTGACACTATCGAACCCATAGATTCATGGTGGCGCGGACATAAACTCTCCATACATCCCTATCCTGAACTAATGTTTTCCAATCATTCCCTGTATAATCTGTTTCCCTCAAATCATGGTTAATGTTGTTGTCCTACCTCATTCTTGGTCTAGCAACTGGGTGTTTTCCCTCAGGTTTTCCTACAAGAAGCTTCCGAGCACGTATTTCATTCCCCATTCGTGCCACATGTCCGATCGTGTTATAGGCTTTGTTTATGTGATATGTGTAGTCATCTACATTTCCGACATATTCTGGACGACAACTATGTGACGTCATATTGATGAGCCACAACAGATGGCACTGAGGAGGTTTCTTGCGAACTTATTAATTAGTGAATTTTATGGTAAAAAAGTAATTTATATTTTTATCGTCCGGCCATGACACGAGAATTCAACGTTCGGGGAGGCAACGTCTGTCGAGTCCGCTAGTGTAAGTAATATAAGCAACAAAAAGTTTTGAGTAAATGATTTTCAAAGTTGACACTCCATATGTGATTATTTCGGCAGTTTTCTTGTCAGCCACTAGATTTCAGCAGCATACAAATTTTTACTTGCAACTATTGGCCACTCAGATTAGTATCTGCTTCAACCACTAAAATTAGCAATTTGTCACTTGTATACCTTGGCTTCTAAGGCTCTCATATATATATTTTTTATTTATTTATTTATTTATTTATTTATTTATTTATTTATTTATTTATTTATTTATTTATTTATTTATTTATTTATTTATTTATTTATTTATTTATTATTTCTTACAGATTGTTTGGAGTTCAACCGCAGGGATTACAACGGTTTTGGACAGAAATTCATCACATATTTCAAGGTAGAGATTTTCTTATCTACTGAGTTTCCATGTTGTTTACGTAATTATGTAATTATCTACTGATAATTTTTCTTATAATAATTCAACTACAACATTAATAAAATTCGAATGTCCCATGTTTTTCCTGAAATGAAAAAAAATTGAAAACAAAACTAACAAACTAATAATTTAATAGTATTGTAATATTTTCGTTTTCATATAATATACTGATTTTTTATGTCATATATGTAGTCATTTAAATTACCGACATATTCCGCACAAAACAACGTGACTTCATATTGATGAGCCACAACAGATGGCAGTGAGGAGTTTTCTTCCGAACTTACTAAGAAATGGAAAGAACAAAAATAGTACTAAATTACAAAATGCAAGAACAAGTAAGATATTTCAATTATCTAGGTGTATATTTAGGTTGTAATACATAAATAATGCATTAAAATAGTTTAATATTTATGTTGCACCCTTAAAAGAACACTGGGAAAGAAAGTAATAAAAGAAACACTTTTAAAATTTTACAAAGTATTGGCTGTATCTGCAGTATTGTATGGCTCAGAAATATGAACAATTAAAACAATAGAAGCTGCAGAAATGAAATATTTACGATTTGTGGCAGGATATACTTTAATGGATAAAAAAACGAAGTGAAGATGTCCCTAAAGAACTACAAATATTCAGTTTGACAGATAAAATAGAAGAGCATAGGAGAAAATGGTATGAACATGTCTGCAGAATGGATGCCAACAGATTGCCTAGGAAAAGTCTTAACTATCAACCAAGAGGAGGAAAAAGAGATCGAGGACGCCCGTGAAAGAGATAGAACAGCTATAATACTTCGAGCCGGAACGAACCAATAATGTTCAATTCTTGCAAGATCAAGAAGAAGAAGATATACCGTATTATTCCGAACCCATAGTTTTGCGCATATAGACCTACTACTATACATTCAATTCCGCGGTTGTCTAGTGGTTATGTACCTTACCTTTAGTCCCGCGGGTCGTGGGTCGATGAATTTTTAGGATTAAAAATTCCAAAGGAGAATCCTTAGGGAGAAATTTTACGTGAGATTATATCTCGTGCTACCGATCTAATACGAGTGGAGTAATAATTCAAGATTAAGATGACTTCAGTTAGGCTAAACTTTCCAAAAGTAACAAGACTTTTTAAGTATCCTACTAAACCCCGGTCAAATTTTATTCTTACGATATTGTTTTTCAAGTTATTTGCTACTATTTACAATGATTTTTACATGTTTTCTATCGATTACTTGAATATATTGAATATTACGATATTGAACTAAGTTACACAAATAAGAAAATGCAAAAATTTCAACATATTTGTGGAACAATCAGATGAATACTGGTGAACAAAGTTAGAAAGGAGACGCAACGAAGATTTTACTCAACAATGGCACTACCAGTGGAGATGTATGGAAGTGAGGCCTGGTCCCAAAGAAAAAAAGTAAAATTTAGGCAGCGGAAATGAAATTCCTACGGGCTGTGAAAGGTTGTACAAGAGAAAAAAATACAAATGAGAATATTAGAGAGGAACTAAAAGTACAACCGCATCATCAGTAAATAGCAGAACACATGAACAATTGGATAGAACTTCTGGAAAGAATGACAGAGGATAGGATACCAAAAGATGGCACAGATATATAATCCTGGTGGACGAAGACAAAGAAAGCGCTGGCCTGAACAGATGTGAGACCGGAACAGGCAAAGACTTTATCCCAGAAGGATAATGATGAACTAAATTACATATGTACCGTGAAGACGAGGCAGCCATAATGATTTTGACAGATATTGTATGCAACCAACAAAGACTATATACGTGTTCCAGTGCAACCAATATAGAGTATGTAATAATTAACTTAACCATATACTACAAAATTTTAAAACTTACCATTTACACTACCATTTTGGGACATTGCATTCTTTCACAGGTTGCAGTACTTGAATTGCGTTAGACCAGCTTTTAGGTTGGTCTTTCACAGGTTAGAGTACATAAACTGCATTAGGTTAGCTTGTAGGTTGGTTGGCAATGGAAATTAAAATGTCTTATAGGCCCTATATGATGTCTGCATCCCGTGATTCCATAGTGTAATCCATTTCGCGTCTGTTGGAGCATGCGCATGGAATATGGTTGGGACTAGGAAAAAATGTTTCACATATTGGAAAGTATTTCTTTCAGTTATTTTTCAAGTTTAATTACTATGAGTGTAATCCATTCTAGTAAAGTGAAGAATTTTGATAATTATTTTATTGTCAAGTTTAATTTTTCTACGACCTCCTAAGTTTACATCTTTTTTCTAACTTCACTTCTAATTAATTTTTCTCTAGTTTTTATTCCTTCTTTCGACCATAAACTACACATATTTGAGGGGTTTTGAATGGATAACTAACTCAGTCGCACTATCGAACCCATAAATTCATGGCCGCGCGGACATAAGCTCTCCACACATTCATATCCTGAGCTAATGCTTTCCAATCATCCCCTGAATAATCTACTCCATTCAAATTATGGTTGCCATTCTCCTTCCTCATTATTGGTCTACCAACAGGGCGTTTTCCTTCTGTTTTCTTTATAATAAACTTCTATGCCCGTCTTTAATTGCCCATTCGTTCCACATGTCCTGTCCATTGCAGTCTACGAGACTTAAACTCTTTTCATTTTACATCTGGTTTCCTACAAAGATCATGTAAAAACATTGCAGTTAAAGCACAGTTTTTTATGCGGACTTAGTACATCACAGAAAAAGTTAAAAAAAACTATTCTGAAGTATAATTCATAATTAAAAGAAAATTAAATAAAAATACACAATAAGATAAAGTGAAAGTACAATAAATTCTAATCTTAATAATGTAGACAGTAAATGCTTTCGATTTGAAGAAAAGACTCAAATTCCACAAAAAAAAGTAATACATATATATAAAGGTATTAACATTAATAATAGTTCTAATAATTTAAATAAAATATTCTCTGTTAGCCTTGTTAGCCTAAATCCAGACAATGGGCAATCACAGGATTAATTATCTTTTTTTAAGAAAAAATCCTGTGGTCTGACCGGGAATCACACCCTGGACTCCATGAACTGTAGCCGGAAGCTCTGACCACTAGCTCACGATGTTGGTCGAGAAAAAAATATGTATATTGGATGTTACCTTCCGATTAAGCCTCGTATATATATTTTATGATTAGGCAGTACAAAGATGTAGACATAAAGTGAGAAGTCACGGACCTCAGCATCAATCGCGGCATTCGGTAGATTAATCCTGATAGATTAATTGTACCCGTGAGATAGTTGAGGATGATGCATTTACAGTCCAATTGGTAAGAAAACTGAACACCTGACCTTGTTTTGCCACCACATTACATTTCAGCATGTATGTTACTTGTTGTTAACTTTTTATACCTCACAGATCTATTATATATTAATTGCATAGTTATATTCATATTATTTATTAACGACGCTCTTTGCCACATTTCAAATATGGATAAATTTTAGCTCAGAGGTCTCTTATTTCTGACTTAAGAATATTTTTCACAACAATAATTTTTCGGCTTTAGTTCCCATCCGTAGTAAATTATGTTCAGGATTTCCACGCTTTGAAAGAATCCATCGATGCCTGCCGGGTTTGTACACGCGATCCCTAAACAATGGCAGAGAACGGCAGTTTGTAGCGAATAAAGGTGCCTCTGTGCAAAATTTACCGACCGTTATCCATCTAGGTAGAGGCCGTTTCACTAAGGAAGAAGCATGACCTACAGAACTCGCATAGGTAAACGTAGGGTCTTGGGGAAACGATCCCTATCAGCAGGCTTTGTCCGTATCTGCAAAATCATGGTTATTAGTCGTAATGAAAATATTAACCCTGAGTAGGAAATGACTATAATAACTATGTATCACGTCAAATTCCTCAAGGGCAACCGTTACTAATTCCCTTGCAATTTGGTTTAAAAATAGGACATACAAAAATAATTATTTTTTCAGCTTATTCTTAAGTTGTGTGTATGAAAAATTATGTCACTAATTAAACAAGTCTTCCTGAACGTAATGACACTTCAGTTAACTTTTTAGACATATTTCGTTACAAAAAAATCCATTATGTTAAAAGTATTGTCTTGGTATAATTTTTTCACAAACTGTTTTCCAATTATCTCCAAAATTTACTATGTTATTGTCCATGGTTCATTTGACAATAATAAGGTTTGCTTGTGTTCAGATATGGATTCTAATATGTTTTAAAAAATTCAAAGACCATTTTTTTTGTTAAAAATGTTGCATAATTCCTTTTTTTTTTATTTCAAACACTATCAATAGCACAAAGATAAAGTTAACTTATTATTATAGAGCTCTTTAAACTGCACATCCAGGCCAAAAATAATTCTCCTATTTTTCACAGTTTCAAAGAAAAGTGTACCAAAATATTAAAAAATACAATTTACGGGAAAATGCAAAAAAAAAAAAAAAAAAAAGTGCACATTAGGAGAACACAGAGACGCCATTTTTAAAAATCAATTTTTATGGGTTTAAATGTCCAAAATCGACAAGCTAATATTACACATCGATAAAATAGGCCTTACTGGATTTTTTGAAGCAAAGAAAAAAAAAACCTAAATAAGTACTGGGTGTCCTCAAAACTGGAATAAAATGAGAATAAAATTATTGCAAATCAATAATTTATCAACTATTATTCATGTTAATAATAATATTATTATTTTTAAATCAAACTCATTACTTACATTAATTATATTGGATACGAGAACTCCATTCGGCCTATAGTAAATTTCCAAACCTAATGTAATAAAAACAAATATTTTTAAATAGGTAGGACATGTGGCACAAATAGGGAATGAAAGAGGTGTAGGCTATGGAATCTTCTTGTAGGAAAACCAGAGGTAAAACGGCCAGTTGATAGATCAAAAATCTTACGAGGTTTTAGAAGTAAGGTGACAAAAAACTAATATTTTTAGACTGAGAGTACACTATTTTGGAATTGAATGTATATGCCTGTAAGTTAGACTACCCGCAGTCAAGGGGATGAAACTGGTCTTCTGCGCATCTGAGGACAATCTTCAACCTTGATGAAACGGCCTCTATTAGGCTACATCACTTCCTTACTGGGTGTTCCATTGAGGCGATGCGCCGAACACACATCACTCGTTGATATATAGAGAAACTTCGGGTAATTGGACCCCTATTTTGAATTTGTTGTATTTTTTCTTTTAATTAAGGGATTTGAATTTTGTTTAATTACATTGATTATCATTAGTGTTATAACTATGAAACAGCATTGTTATTTTATTCAAATATGGAAACATCTTCATAATTTATAAACTTTTTTACATTACAAGAAAGGTCCACTTTAACCTCCATATTCGGTTAAAGTGGACCTCAGATAACAACCTATATTTTAGAATATTATACATTTATTTACTCTATTAATTTACACAGAGAGACACAAATTAATCTGAAAATATTTATGGCTGATCGTAATTAGAAAGTATTGATATTATTTAATGTTTTGAAAAATTATTGTTGATTACAACATTCGCATGTCATTCATTTGCAGACAGCAATTTGGATTTAGTAAAATTACAAGGATATTAAATAAAATTAATTAAGTGCATGGTTTTTACATATAGCATCCTCATTGATAAAATATACGTATTCGTGTAAAGTGCACCCAAGTTCACTTTAACCCCCTCGTGGAGGGTCTATATCAACCGAATACTTTTGTTATGTTTAATTATCTCATATAGCCGCCATGTCACATAATATCAAACCAAACCCGCCAATATATTAAAACAGCATCTACATGACACAGGCCTAATATATTTAGGATATTTTTCAATATTTATAACATTCAATAGCAGAAATTAAGAATTAATTCTTAGCTTGAAAAACTTTTAAACTGGTCGATTTCATAAATGTTACAAATAAACCATTCTGCGAACAAATAATGAAAGAAACAGGCATTGAACACTTCAAAGTTGATTAGGGGAAGAATTTAAAATATTTTCTGTTCGAGGGCAGCACCAATTAAAGAAGATATTAACAGGATCCACTCAAACCGAAGGGTCCACATTACCAGAACTTCCTATATATATATATATATATATATATATATGTGTGTGTGTGTATTTGGTCTCGAGGTAGCGTGCTGCCTTGTCACGCAGCGTGTCCGGGTTCGATTCCCGGTCGGGACAGGCTCCTAGGCGAGTTTCTTTCGGTGATTTTCCTCACCTGTAAGAAGACAAATTTCAGGAAGCTTGGGGCCCAACGGTCCTCGAAAATCACCCGGCCATCATTATCATCATCATCATCCTTCATCGGTGTGGAAAGCAACGGGAAGTTACCACACCTATAATTCCCTAGTAAAACTGCAAAGCATAGCATTAAAATGGAAGCAACCAATTGTACGCCCACTCCCGAAAGAAAAAACTCCCTTATCTCCTAACGATTTTCGACCCATTAGTATTTTACCTACCCTTTCAAAAGCTTTGGAACGATTAGTACATAAACAACTGACTGACTACTTAACTGAACACGACCTTTTAGATCAATACCAATCAGGCTTTAGGACAGGACACAATACAAATACTGCTCTACTAAACATATGTGAAGACATACGGGAAGCATCTGATAATCGAAAACTTACTATTCTTACACTACTTGACTTTAGTAAAGCATTTGACACGGTAAACTTGGACTTACTCTTGCTTAAACTAAAAAACCTCTCACTTTCTGATAGTGTCACGCAATGATTCAACTCCTACCTTCGTGAGCGCCAGCAATATGTTGTTGGAAATTCTACATTACGCTCTTCTTGGGCCTACCATAAAGCTGGAGTTCCACAGGGCTCGGTGTTCGGCCCATTGCTTTTTTCAATCTATATAAATGACATATCTAGTAAAGTAAAGTGATTCCACAACAGGCCTCAGGAGACCCTTGGGGTAGTAGGAGGTTAAGGCTCCCACTTTTTCTAGACAATCGGCACTTGATGTCAGCCGGGTTGTCAGCCCTGCGTGACGGCCGTCTTTACCCCAGAACAGGCGTCTGGTACTCATTTTCGTTAGAGGCTGAGTCGACCCCCAGGGCCATAGTGCCGCCAGAGGGTCTTGGTCAGTTTAAAAATCCTGACCCCAACGGGACTTGAACCCTCGACCCTCCGGTTTGTAGCTCAGTGCCTTAACCACTACGCTACGGCGTGCCCCTGACTCCCTAAAACATTGCAAACATCATTTATCTGCGGACGACATGCAGATCTACTTTCAATGAGACAAATATTTTTTAAATGACGCGGTAACCAAAATTAATGCTGACCTTTACTCGCTAACGGCGTGGACAGACAAATATGGACTTCGATTAAATCCTAGAAAGACACAAGCAATCATTATGGGCCATCAGAGACTATTATCCTCAACACAAATGCAGTAATACATATGTCACTTAATGGGGTTCAGATCCCTTATAGTGAGACAGTAAAAAATCTAGGAGTATTTATGGATAAACATTTAATTTGGAATAAACAAATAAATAACATTTGCAAAACTATCTTCTCAATAATACACTCATTAAATCGTACAAGAAATTGTTTACCGTTTGCTCGAAGGAAAATGTTAGTAGAAACACTTGCAATGCCCCATTTTGATTATTGTGATACTCATTTTACTGACCTAAATACTGATCTTACCCAAAGACTTCAACGTGTTCATAATTCTTGCATGCGTTTTATTTGTGATATACGTAGATTTGATCACATTACACCTTCCCTGCAACAATTGTCATGGCTTCGTCTACAAGATCGTAGAACCATCCATTCCCTATGCCTTCTGTATAAAATGTTACATACATCATTACCTCATTATTTAACACACCGCTTCACTAGACTCTCTGATACACATAAATTAGATACCCGATCCCTTGAGCGCCGTGTCCTTTATATCCCTCCTCATCATACTATCTATTATTCGAAATCTCTTACAATTTCTCTTGCTAGAACATGGGATTTCCTTCCACCCTATGTCAGAGACTGCCAAACTTTACCATCTTTCAGCAACAAATTGAAAATAAAATTACTAACAGAAACAACTCACTAATATTACTTTTAAAAAATTAATAATGTGTTTTTTCATTATTTAATAATAATAGATTTAAGATTTGTTAATATATTTACCTAATACCTTGTATAAAAAGCATAGATTAATTCATTGTAGCTTATTACTTTCTTTGTATTATTTCTTTCTTTTCTTTTTATGTATAGTAGATTCCAGCTGTTATTCCTCTCTGTATTCATTCTATCATTAATTTAATTTTAATTGTATTTAATTTTATTGTATATTAACATTATTTTCATTATTATTCAATTTGACAGATAATTAATTGTTTATTATGACTATTATTGTTATTTTTTGTATTTATATGTAACATATGTTTGTCCTGGTGAGTGGAAGAGAAGACCACATGGCCTTAACTCCACCAGGCTAAATAAATCTAAATCTAAAATCCTACGATTGCAGTCAAAGACCTGCCCTCGGCAGAATTACTATGGATGGAGATTATATATATATAAATGAGGGTAACTAAATTTACTTGCTTAAAATACTCCCTCTAGGAGCATTCTAATCCCCAAGCGGAGAAATACTGGGTATATAGATACTGCTATTTTATTATTATTATTATTATTATTATTATTATTATTATTATTTCATATCTGGACTCAAATTAACTCTCAGATCGAGAAGAATGCTTATATAATTATTTTGTATTGATTGAGGTAAGACATTTTTGGTTAGATTTAGATAAGTAAAGACTTAGATAGCAATGATTTTAGTTCAGATAAAGAACTCTCTGAAAGAATAACATATTACCAAAATGCTTATCTTCAGCACGTATTACGCATGAATGAACAGCACATACCAAGAAGAATGTAATTATAAACCAAAAGGGAGAAGAATGTAGGGAAGATCATTGAAGAGATGGAAGGACCAATTCGACCTATAATGAGATCGGAACAGGCCATTGGGCCTAATCCTTGTTGTTGATGATGATGATAAAGAACAATGAGTAGGTGCATCAATTAACCGTGACTTCTTACCTATCATTCTTTAAATTGATATACCAGCAACTTCTTACGCCACAACTGGGAAAGAACAAGAGAATTCGTACAACCAAACAATATCCATATGCAATTCCAATCAGCCATACACCTATATGCTAATATTGAACACATTGAATTATGATGCATGTTTTTGCAGGAGTCAGGAACAAAGATATCCTGAACAATTAGCCCGGGGTCAGTGTTTCACGCACCAACCAACAAAAGCTCTCATGCTCGCATAGTTCGATATTTTTTCAAGTGAAAGGACTCGACCGGAAAATTCCCGCCAAGCAAAACAACAAAGTCATGTCAAAAACCAGTGAGTGGATATTTTAATTGAAGTTTGTATCAAAATTTTATCAAGCTGTTACATACGGTACATGGCATGAAGACCTCAGGGAGTATAGGCCTACTATTTCCTCTTAGTTGAATAGTGATACTTGCTATAGGTCTATATTTATGTAATTCAGTAAAATTGAAACTGACCATCTGACATTCCGAAGGAACAATGCTATTCAGTGATATTATCTAACACATACGCACAATGACGGTGACCAAAATTTATATTATACTAGCTGGCCCGGCGAACGTCGTATCGCCTTTAAATATTTTTACGTTAATTTTTCCGATGTTTTAATAGTTATCTGCTATTCGGGGCAGAAAAAATCCAACAAATCAAAGACCATAAAAATCGGTCCAGTCGTTCATGAGTTATAAATAGTGTAACTAATCCGACTTTGTTTTATATATATATATATAGAAGTCCCGGCCACGCATTGCTGTGCCTAAGGTATACGTTAAATTATGTTGTAGTAAACTAAGTGAGAAATCTAAATCAGAAAGTTTTTGTTTACACAATTTTTTAGTTCTGGTACGTTAACTACACCCGGTATAAATATGGGTGGTGGTTTATGTGGAAGTGGTTTTGTTGATTGAGATGAATTTATGTTGTCTGCATTCTCAGTATCATCCATAAGTGTATCATAAGGATTATATACATTTATTGATGGAATATTTTGCTGATTTCATTATACTTCCGTTTATTTTTCTTCGAACTTGTTGGCAGTTTGGATTCTCATCATCATCAAGAAGTCTCTGTATAGTAATATCATCTTGTGATATATTATAGTCATCTTGTTTTTTCATTTAATTGAGGCATGGAGATTGTTTCTGTAATATTAGGCATATTATTATAACCAACAGACTTACTTACAATTCTGTTATTCCGTTCCTTAGGACCTTCATCTGTTTTTAAATTGACATTCTTCTTAAATGTAAGATTTATGTCACATAGGCGTATACCAATTTGCGGAAATTCACTTGATATCTTATCATTCATGGTCTCTAGAACTGATTCGCCATATTGTTCAGTGTACCTTCTCGGTCCAGTTAAATTTAAATTAGGTTGCTGTCTTTCAGCCAGATTACTTAAAACACTTACACACGAAATTAATCTTATTATCAATACGTTGAAAATAAAATAAACACAAACACACTTAATATTATGGAATAATCAAAACGCACAGCCACCTGGTTAAATAATAAACCAATTACCTTACACAACCATCTGTTAGAATCGTATGGAACTCACAGATAATTCTTTTTTGCCTAAAATAATGATAATAATAATAATAATAATAATAATTAAATAATAAATAAATAATTTGCAATAAAAATAATGCGACTATAAATTTAGTTATAAACTTCCCTAGGTCTCAAGTTGGATCAAACTGCACACAGTGTGCAATATTTTATTAAAATCGGTTTAGTAGTTTAGGATTCCATCGCGGACAAACAACTTGACACGTAATTTTTATATATTAAGATTTATATGATATGAAAAAAATTGAGCCCGAGACTTCCATACGCTAATGAGTTAATCATTACTCCACTCAGGCTCCTACTGTAAACATTGAGTTTTCTTTCCTTATATACAATTCTCATTCATAAGAGGCAGCGAAATAACGCTCTCAGTGACGTCTTATGGCTTATAATAATAATAATAATAATAATAATAATAATAATAATAATAATACTTTATTTATTCTGGCAGAGTTAAGGCCATAAGGCCCTCTCTTCCACTCAACCAGTACAAATACAAACAAATATTCGACAAATATAGATATACACTATACTAATTATAAACACTTAAAGATGCAATAAATGTAACAATGTAAATGTCATGTACAAACAACATTTTATAGGGTAATAACAATAATGATACGATAATAATAATAATAATAATACAATAATAATAATAATAATAATAATATAATAATATAAATATGATACATTATACGGGAAACACCAATTAATATATATATATATATATATATATATATATATATATCTTACACTGGATAATAATGAAGTCGATTTTAGAGCAAATATAAATTTAGATTCCTTTTAAAAGATGTCAATGTCCGGCAGCCCCTTATTTCTTGTGGTAGGGAATTCCAGTTGCGAGAAGTGGAGATGGTATATGACATGGAGTGATATGATGTCCTATGTTGCGGTATATTAAGTAAGAGACTATGTTGTGATCTTGTGTTTAAGTTATGGTTTGAGGATAGATACTGGAAACGGCATGATAAATAATTGGGAATCGAGGTATGTAGGATCTTAAATAGGAGAATTAGACAGTGCGATTTTCTTCTCTCTTTTAGATGTAGCCATGACAATTCGTGGAATAATGGAGAAATGTGATCATATTTTCGAACATTAAATATGAATCTGATACACATATTATGGACACGCTGCAGTTTGTCCGACAATCCGTCACTTATGTCAGTTAGTAGAACGTCACAGTAGTCAAAATGCGGCATCACTAAAGTTTGGATTAAAATTCTTTTAAGAGTTGTAGGAAGAAAATGTTTAAGTCGCTTTAGGGAATGCATTATGGAGAAGATCCTTTTAGATGTTTGTTTTACTTGTTCATGCCATTTTAAATTAGAATCTAAGTAAAATCCCAAGTTTTTAACGACGTCGGTATAAGGAATTTGTTCATTATCTAATATGACAGCCGGCATATTGCCATTGTTTTTGAGGTGTAATAGCCTTGGATGTCCGATAATTATTGCTGGCTTCTATAACAATAAAGCTTTTATGGTTTTATATATATATATATATATAAGTTAGGCTTTTATGGTTATATGTATATATAAGTTATATAACCATAAAAGCTTTCTTGTTATAGAAGCCATATATATATATATATATATATATATATATGGTATGATAAGAAAAATAAATGCCTGGACGGGATTCGAACCCGGATCTCTTATATATATATATATATATATACACACACAGGGTGTTGCAAAAAAAAACACCGTCAACGGAGGTGAGGTTGTATATCAAGATGTGTTTATCATTTTTTAATAAGGTTGTACTCTTTTGGACAAACAGAGGAGTGAAGATAGTTGTGAGGAATTAAGAAACTAGTGTGATAAAAAATAGAAGAATATGGAAATAAATGGTTTGAACATGTTAGTAGAATGAGTGAAGAGAGGATACTTTATAGAATGTTAAAATACAACCCACAAGGACATAGAAGCCGTGGTTGACCAGTTTAAAGATGGAGCGAGCAACTATAATATGGAGCCGGAACAGATCAAAAATGGTCTTAACTGTGACGGTAGATGACGACGATGTACCAATGTCCGGAAATAATGCGTTTTCACACTATGACTATTAATTATGTCTCAAAATCAGTGTTAGTTCGGAGGATTTGAAGACTCATTACTTGACAACACCTCACAGGTGTGGAACCTATGATATGTGGCTTTCAAACGAATGTAGCTGCAACATGACGGAGCTCCAGCTCACTTCCATGGCAATGTGAGCAGACATTTGGATACCACGTATCCAGGTCGATGGATTGACAGAAGGGGACCAGTCCCATGGCCTCAGAGATCACCTGACCATAACCTTTTCGACTACTTTTTGTGGGGCGACATGAAACGGTCTGCTTATTAGACCTCATTAGAGTCACGTATGGATTTTATAGCCGAAATCCATGCTGCTAGGAAATAATTTAAACGAGACCAGGCGTATTTGAACGTGTGCGCCAATCACTACACTGCCGATGTTCGCTCTGCAATGAGATGGGAGGTGGAAATTTTGAAAACTTAATGTGACTGTGAGAGTGCTGCCAAGTAATGAGTCTTTAAATCCAACTAACGGAATTCTTGAGAAGTTAGCTACCGTACTCATAGTGTGAAAACGCACCTTATTAAAAAATAATCAACATACCTCAGAATATACCACCTCACTTCCGTTGTCGATGTTTTTTGCAACGCCCTGTATATATATATATGTGTGTGTGTGTGTGTGTGTGTGTACGTTTTCAACACTCTAGCGGCCGCAATATTTGTTTCATCACAACAAAATATTGGAATTTAGCAATAATAGAAATAAAGTACATGATCGGGTTCGTTGACCTCCACAATTAAACAATCAGAAGTAGGAGTTGAGCTGAAACCAAAAAATTAAAAATCGTACCGTTATTAAGAAAGACGATTCACCTGAAGAGAAAATATAAAAATCGTTCTATTGGCCACAATTTTAGATTTTCGCAACAAAATTCTGTATATTTTATTGAAATATAACCAGAAAGATAGGCTATTATCCAAACAGCAGCTAAATACTAGTATTAGAAGTGTCGACAGCGAGGAGATACTAAAGGCTAACATGCACACATATACATCCACATACACCCACACACACATACACCCACATACACATACACCCACATACACATACACCCACATACACATACACCCACACACATACACCCACACACATACACCCATACATACACCCACACTATTGAGTAAAACTAAGAAATTTGGAGTGGAAGTAAATATCAACAAAACTAAATATAGGTCACATATAGAAATATATCATATATTGGAAATGGACAGATAATGTCAAATGAGGAAAATTTTGAGGAAGTGGCTGAATTCAAATACCTAGGAACAATAATTACAAATAGGAATGAGATGCACAAAGAAATTAAACATAGGCTCAATCTGGAAATGCGTGCTGTTGTGCATTAAAAGGATTTTTGACGTCCCAACTCCTTTCAAAAAACGTTAACCTGAAAATACATAAAACTATTATTCTACCAGTTATATTATATGGATGCGAAACATGGACTCTTACTTTAAGGGAGGAAAGTAAATTACGAGCATTTGAGAATAAAGTTTTTAGGAAGAGATGAACAGACAGGCGAATGGAGAATATTATATAACACTGAACTACATGGTCTTTATAGGAAGCCAGATATAATAAGAAAAGTTAAGTTCTCGTAGACTGCGATGGGGAGGACGTGTGGCACGAATGCGGAATGAATGATGTGCATGGAAGCTTCTTGTAGGAAGACCAGAGGAAAACGTCCAGTTGGTAGACCAAGAATGCGGAGGGAGAATAACATTAACTATGATTGGAAGGAAGAAGATTATACAGGGATGATTGAAAACCATTAGCTCAGGATAGGGATGTATGGAGAGCTTATGTCCGTGCGGTCATGGACCTACGGGTTCAATTGTGCCAGTGAGTTAGTTAGTTAGTTATTAGATGT
Source organism: Diploptera punctata (assembly GCA_030220185.1). Classification (NCBI taxonomy): domain Eukaryota; kingdom Metazoa; phylum Arthropoda; class Insecta; order Blattodea; family Blaberidae; genus Diploptera; species Diploptera punctata. Next base: position 549,687 of record JASPKZ010003793.1, read on the forward strand.
AGAGTTTGATCTGAAAGCCTAAATTTAAAATTCTCTCTAACAGCCGTATTTTTTCTTTCTCTCAAATAAATATATATTTCGTAAATAAGTAAAATTGGATAATTGTACTTCCTTCGTGGTTGAATTTTTATATTTTTAGCTGATATTAATATAATTTTCTTTTCTACCTATTTTTGTATATCCATGTATTGTCTTAACACTAAATGTTCTGGTTACCAAGGTACACTTTAAAATACATTGTTTATTTGTTTGAAATAGTTAATAAAAACGAGAGAGATTTTCAACTAGTGGCTGAATTAAAATACCAGCAACAATAATCACAAACAGGAATGACTTGCAGAAAGAAATTAAACATAGCCTGAATTCTGCAAACTGTTAGGAATTATAGAGTTTCTTTTCATTCCAACTTACCTTAAAAAAAGCTAGACCAAAAAATATATAAAAATATTATTCTTCCAGTTATATTGTATGAATGTAAAACATGAACTCTTACTTTAATAGAGGAGAAACTATTACCGTTATTTGAGAATAAAGTTAGTAGGAAAGTTTTTGAACCAAAGAGTGACAGACAGACAGGCGAATGGAGAAGACTTCATAACAGTGAGCTGCATGATATTTATGGGAAACCATGTAATGGAGAGTTAAGTCTTGTAGACTGCGATGGACAGGACATCTGACACGAATAGGATACAAAAGAAGGGCATGAAAACTCATATGAAAACAAAGAAGATATCGTCCAGTACAAGGGTGGGGGTTACGCTCTTCCAGAACCTTAGAACGCTCACACAAACAGTTGCCGCGCTGACTACAGAAAAGATAAATTACAAAACAGTTCAATGGCGTGTGTGTGTCTTTCAAAATGCGTATGCTGTGGTATAAATCCGATGGTGACGTAAAATGTATTTTAGCTCACTGATAAGACTTCATGCATGCAACTAAGGGATCGAAAACTGTACACAAAGAGAGGGCGGCTCACATTGACAAGGGAATTGTTAAAATTACATAACTATATCTACCTTGAAATGTCTCCCAGATAAGCGTTGTGTTGTACCAAGGCCGTGTTCAAAAAATATCTGCCACTTTAACTGCAAGGCAAATAAAACGAAGCCGAATAAAGCAGTGTGGAGTTGAGTGAGATGCGGCAGATTGTCAGGGTTATCCATTTCACCAAGTCAGGATTTGTATTACTTCCTTGTAGTTTAAATGAGATATTTCTCGCTTGATTTTAGTGCCTTGTAGTTAAAAACAGCAGATAATGTTTTGGACACGGTTTCTCTGGGAGAAAGTTCAAGGTAGGTTTCTGCATACATTGATGACAGTTCCTTTTTTGAATGTGTAGATGCCCGGGCCTGGTCCAGGTAGTACAAGAAAGAAATGTAAGATTAAAATTAACCATGATTTGAGGTAGGTGTATTATGCAGGGATTGATTGGATAATACTAACTCAGGATTGGGTTTTATGGAGAAATTATGTACTAACGGCCACGAATGTCCGGGTTCAATTGTGTCAGTGAGTTATTCATTTAGTTCATGTTGTATATTTAAGTTTTTATTGGACATTACTACAGTCGAGCATATATTAACTAATTGCAAGGAATATGACTGTAGAAATTACACAGAATCCCAACTTGTGCAATAAAAATGGAGACAAAGTAAGTCTCCTGGCACTAAAATAAACTTTTGTACTTGTTGAGAATTATCTCGGACAATTCCACCAGGATGTATTTTTACGTGTTTAAAAGTAAAACTTGTTTAAGTAGAAGGCGGTGCATAAGATGTAAATTCGCAGTGGATGTCTAACATAAGAGAAATAAATGCTCTGGAGGAGTAAAGTCTTTTGCTCCCAGTGGTCCCATAGCCTAGAAGTTGTAATTTCAAGATATGCACTAACACACACAACAAAACTAGTTAGTATTATTTTGTGGCCCTGACTCATTTAGTAGTATTAAAATTTTCCCTTCATTCCAGAAGTCTCTCTCTAAATAACTACGTAATCTGCACAAACCAATGCTTCAATTGACGAGTAGGTCTGCTAAAACTATTGAATCACTATCGTCTCTTGTAGTACACTTCTTCCGAACTAAGTGTCAGTTTTAATATACCAAATATATGACTAAACTTTCCTTGGTTGAATAATGGTTTTACCTTTAAACATGTAAAACATATTCTTCATTCTCTCACACACGAATAATCCCCAAGCGCGACTAGCCTAGAAGACCCGTGGCTAGCATCCGGCTGCTGGCCTTACATCCACATGTGTTAATCACATAGGTAGACGATCATCTAGTCAGTGTAGGGGTGATATGTGATCAGTATGTAGGTCTCCCAGCCGTTATAGCTGGTCTTCTGATCCTGGAGTTGCTACTTATTGTAGCTACCCAAATGCCTCACGATGCTGGATGGGTACTGGTCCCATACTGACCGAAATTCCATGAGAAAATCTATTCCCCAATAGAGGAAATAAAAATAATAAAAATATATTATCTCAATTCTTCAGGAATGGATTTTTGGGGGCGTTCAGCTGGAATTTCTAGAATAGATAAAATGGGAAAGAGCATAATTAAACAAAAGATGAATGTTCAAACCTCAATCGCGGATTTCATAAAAAAACAAGCAATTAAAATGGTATGCTCATGTAAAAAGAAATTCGGAAGACAGATTCCCCAGAAGAATACTAGAATGAGTGTCACTTGGTAGAAAAAGAATAGGACGGCCAAAAGTAACATGGATTGATGGTATTTTGAGCAGCATGAGGGAAAAAATGATTGGACGATAGAAATTGGATTGACAGACAGATGTTGAGGAGAGTCAGTAGATAAATTGGGTGCAAGATGATGATGATGTGAAACATTGTTAAACATGCTAAATAAAAAAAATATATTATCTAGCATATGTCTGTATAAGTTATATGTGAGAATCTTAAGATATATAATTACAATGTACTCGTATTAGTTTAAATAAGCATTGTTTTATTTTTACGCACGCGCAATGCAGAATACGTTGGAATTTCAGTTATTTCAAAGTGGCCGCTTTCTGTAGAATTTATTAAACCATTGGAAAGGAAGCCATTTGAAAAGTGGAGAAAAACAAATTATTTTGAATGTTTGCTAACAGTTTAGTGAATAAATCCTACATTAACCATTGAGAATGTGGTGTAAATAAAAGTAGAATTTGCAAGTGAGATCAGGGTGGAGCGTACGTTCTCGTAATGCAATTGTAAATAAAGGACATCTATCGACTTAATGCGAAAAAGTAAACATCTGATTAAGTAGGTCCATATATAATTTTTGTCATAAATAAATAAGAAATGAATGAAGTTCTTAACTATTAGTACCATCTTACCATGTAGTTAGTCTTATTTCCCGTAAAATACGATTTTGCCTAAAAACATTGTTTCTATCGATGACAGTTCCGTGCACAATTATAGAGGTTAAAAGCAGCAACATGGTTCAACCAAGACGGAGTAGGCGGAGTAATAATCTTATGCAAGTTTGTTTTCAGTACAACTCGAACTTAACTCGGAATTAGTATAGTAGAGTGAAACGAAAAATTTTACTGTGTTGCGAGGGGCATTCAACTCCCTACTGAGGCGTCGAGTTGATGCATTCGGATTATTTCTAGCAATTTGAACCTTCTTCACTGATTCTGCGATACATGACGTCGTTCATGACGTGCCTCTCATCACACACTGCTGGTATGCTTAAATTTGTTTACCCCAGCAGACGAATATGTGCCTCTGTTGGGGCTGGTTTACAGAATTTATGGGAAAATTGAGCTCTGGCGTCTTCATGTGACATTTCGCGTATCAGTGCAGAAACAAAGGTAACCCGTTCTTCCGTGCTAAACATGTTGCACTAAGCTAACAGTGTATGCAAAGAAAAGAAGAAAAATAATATCGTTTTGATGGAAATTGATAGTGACTTTAGAGGGATTCTGTGTGTGTGTGCGCGTGTGGTGTGTGTATGTGTGTGTGTGTGTGTGTGTGCGCGCGCGCATATATATATATAAACGTACCATTTCGATGAAAAATAGGTTTGAAGATTGAAACACAATGGGCTGATATCGTGTGTCCCGTGTTTCAGAATAAGTGTTACAGACTTCTAGGAGTTGTACTAGAAGTGTGGTTCCATGTGTCGACTTCGTTGTTCATTGAGCAAAATGTACCTGCGACGCATGTTTTCATACATACGCCCCACAAGACCTGGTGTGTGCTCAATAATTTCTGTTGCCGCCAGAATACATACAAGATCTTCCTCCGACTCAACAGGTGTAGTACAACCCGTAGAAGTCAGTAATAATCATTCTGAAACACACAATATCAACCCATTGAGCTTCGATATTCAAATCTATTTTACATCGAAATGGCAAGTTTCCTTATCAAAAGTTTGTCTACTAAGTCCCCTCTACAACCGCTAGAAGTCTGTAATACTTATTCTGAAACACTCTGTATATATTGTGATGCCTACCAGAGTGGGGAAATGGGAACACCAAAGGTAGCGAAGGTTCCTGTCTCTTTCCTAACCTGAACTATACCTGGTATGTTACATAAATTAACACAAACACAAGTAAATATGAATAATGTTTACTTCCGATATAAATAAAATAAAATGAACACAAACAAATATGAAACCCTCTGTATAATCTACATCCACAACTTTAAATTATTATGAGGGGTGAACCCAGGTACTACAGCTGTCGGAAAATGAACATTCGCTTACAGGTCGCTGTCATTAAAACACCCAACAATATGCCCAACAACGTGCTGCCGTTAGTGTTGATTTCAGTCCTGGCGTTGTCGTTGACCTTCTGCCCTGGCGCCGCCGCCGCCGACCCAGAGTTCTGGCGTCGTTCATGACCCTCTGCTCTGGCATTGTCCCTCAGGTCTGGCGTTGTCCCAGGTGACACTAGTTGATGAGTTTACGGCACTTCCTGTTTTCTGTCGGAGTATGTGGTTGCAAAAATTTACGCTCCTCTCGATATAGGGCTTATTTACGAACTTCGTTTTTGGCGCGATTACCTGTTTGTGAATGTCAGATCATGCGCGTGTTGTATAATTCATATTTTTCTAAGAGACCAAATATGGTAATATCCGGTACATGGGTTATCACGTGCATATATTCCTATAAGATGTGGAAATGCATGATCTATGCAAAGTATTTTATTTCTTCTAACCAGCATTTCCTGCCGGCTGTTAAATGCCTGGGTTCGACACTCCTAACTAGTCATGCCTGTCTATTTCTTATTATTAAAATATGTAATATTTATTATTATAACAATACAGGCATGACAATATATTGGCAATATAATAAATTGCAATTTTATAGGAAAAAGAGCTAAAATTGCAAAATAAAATTATCCATCCATAGTAATTCTGCCCGAAGGCAGATCTTTCACTATAATCATAGCATTTTCATGCTATGTTTTGTAGCTTTTGTAGGGAATTGTAGGTGTGGTAACTTCCCGTTGCTTTGCACACCGGTGAAGGATGATTATGATGATGATGATGATAGTGATAAGGATGATGATAGCCATATGATTTCGGGGACCGTTTGGGTCTTAAAGGTTTCCTGACATTTGTCTTACAGGTGAGGAAAAACCCCGATAAAAACCTCGCCCAGAAAAACTGCCCTGACCGGGGATCGAACCCGGGTCCGGCTGCGTGACAAGGCATCACGCTACCTCGAGACCACAGCAAGACTATTGTCTGTCCAACGGATCTGTGCTCCGTAAGATATGCGAACTAAAGCCTACTTTCTTTTCTGCCTCGGCAAATCATTTCTCTCCCTGCATTCCTATCTCTCTCTATTTTCTATCCCTCTTGTGCACTTGCACTCCAGTGTTGTCAACTCTACACCAACATTGCATTATTCAGTATTCAAGAGCCATGACACTGGAGGAAATTTGGCAGCATCCCAACTCGATAAGTTACGCGGCTGCCGTTTGGCGTAGTGGTATGGAAGTTGCGGTGAAATGGTGTGAGTATAGACATATACTTTTCAAAGAACGATGTTAACGCTGTAAGGGCATAGATCCGTTGGTCCGAGTGTAGTTACTTTAATAATTTGAACTGCTAATGTTTAAATATTGAAATGTCAAGGTCCTCTGAATGATTCTTAATACCTACCAAATAACCGAGAGGCACATTTCTATTGTTGAACTAAATAAGTGAGGCTCTCTTTAGAATCTCCCTCCCTCCATTCGCGAACCCTATGAGTACACTTGTACTTAATTATTCATCAAAGAGAATGGAACGTTTTAAATTGAAGCACCATCTTAATTACTCAGTCATCCGTTCAACTAATTTAGCGCCGGAAATCGAAGCCTTAACTTTTAAAGAAACACAAAGATTATTATTCAACTCATTATAATGCATGGAATGCTCACAATGGAAGACGAGCCGTTATTATCCTTTGTAGTTCGTATAAAAGTTAAAGTGTCTTCCATGGAATTTTGTTTGAACATAGCGGATATGTCTTTTATACTCTAATCATAAGATCAACACTAGATCGCATAACAATGATATTTCACACACCGTGTCACAGAACATCTCATATTTTTCTTCTATCACTATTTCATTCTCCCGTTACGTAAATTCTCTAATTAATTCACTGGCATTATCGAACCATAGGTTCATGGCAGTTCGGACATATCTGAGCTAGTGGTTTACTATCAGCCCGTGAATATTTTTTTTTTGCAGGTTTTAAATGTATACATCTTAATGTGCCCTCTCTTCTCTTCCTCCATTTACCTTCCAATCACCATCGTGTAGTCCTCTGCCCTTCATCAACTGTATAATTCCCCCTACCTATGTCTTCTTAGGTCTCCCTGTTTTTTCCCACTTCAAACTCCTAAATGGCAATTTATCTCCATTCACCCTCATCACATATCCAAATAATTGTAATGCTTTATTTCCCACTAATTTTATAATTATTACGTTAGTGTTTAATTTACCTTCCAAAATCTATTGTTAATTTAATCATCCCACTTCATTAATCGCCTATTCACTGGATGTTTTCCCTCTGCTTTTCCTACAAGAAATTTCTATTCCCAATATGATTATGCTACCTCTGCACGGTAAATATACCGCGGCCATTTAATTAAATCATAGGCCAGGTAATACTTCATATTATACCATGATGCGATGTTTTTGATAAACACGCGAATAAACCTTTGCTAATTCCTTAAAGTAATCCTCATGCATGCTAAATACTTGCCTTTTGCAATCTACGACACTTAAATGTGCGTTTTATATCTGGCTTCCTATAGAGATCATCTAGTTCCCTGTTATATAAGTCTTCCCCATGTACGCATACTTGTCTGTCCGTCTATATTTGGTCCAAAAAATTCTAAGAGCTTTATTCTGAAACACTCCTAAACTTTCCGCTTTTCTTAAGATAACAGTCCATGTTTCGCATCCATATAATTTAACAGGAACTATTACCGTTTCAATTATGATTAGTCTAAATTTCTTGAGAGAAGTTAGGATAACAGCAGCTCCAGTAACGTATAACATCGCGCGTTTCCATAATTGAGACTAGCCTATGTTTAATTTTTTTCTACACCTCATTCATGTTTTTAATTATTACTCCTAGGTATTTGAATTCCAAGAATGAGATGGTAGAACAACATTTAGTACGGTTTAAGGGAAGTAGATTATACAGGGTATGATTGGAAAACATTAGCTCAGAATAAGGATGCTTGGATAACTTATGTCCGTGCGGCCATGGACGTACGGGTTCGATAGTTCCAGTGAGTTAGTTAATTAGGTATTTGAGTTCAGCTAATTCGTCAAAATGTCCTTCATTTCTCACTGTCCATTTCCATCATATAATGAATTTCTACGTGTGATCATACATTTATTTTTGCTGATCTTTACTTTCAGACTTAGTTTCTTAGGGTTAGTCAATGGAATGTATGTGTTGCCTCTTAGTATCTATTCGCTATCGCCTAATTTACATAATGAGAATTATTTTACTAAGAGTTTATTAATACCATTGAATATTATGCCTTCTGTATCCTCAAAGGATTTGATAGGTTTATCTTGTGCAAAACTGAATAGTAGAGGAGATAGTTCATCTCCTTGCTTGAAATGTCCTACCAGTGAAAATCAGAAAATGTCATCAATAGTTTCGTTCAAGAAAACGTTGACATTTCCAAAACTGTACATTAGTGTTATTTTTTTAAAGTCATGAATTATTTGATAAATTTTAAGTAATTTTTACACGTATTTTTAACTATTGTAGTACTAAAGTTAACTTTTAAGTATACTTCGTGTTAATAGTATTAGCTTACGCAATAATTACTGTGTGGAAATATATGAGTAGATATCTCAATATACTTGTTAAGAGCCCTTAATTCTGTCAGTTTAAATAAAACTTTTGTTGTTATTGTAATTAACCTGGGCCTCCAAGTTGAGGGTTGATGCATCGGGCCAACTCCCTGTTTATCAAAAAAATAATGCTAAAAAGTCTAAAGATTTATAGCCGGATGAAAAAATGTGAGCAATTAAATTAGTTTGGGCATGTACGACGATTGGAAGAAGAAACGTTACCATGAAAAATATTGGAATGGTGTCCACCTGGAAGAAGAAAGAAAGGAAGACCTCGAAACTCACGGATGCAAGAAATTAAAACTGGAATGAGAACAAAAGGACTGTAGGACATGGAGTGGATGAATAGGGATGAGTGGAGAAGGAAAATAAGACTTTAGGCACAGAAATATGTGTAAACGTTGGAAATCTGTATATAAATAAAATAAATTATTATTATTATTATTATTATTATTATTAATTGTGATTACATAATTTTTGTGCAAAATGGCTTGCAAGTAGTTCTAGAGCTCAAGAAAAAATGTATGTTGTCTGATCGGGAATCGAACCCGGAACATTAACAACTGTAGTAAAGTCTCTGATCACAAGACTGTAAGACTACTGAAAATTCTTGATTTAAAAAATCACCTTTATGTTTAATCATTTTGTTCAAATTAATATTTATATTGATATTATATAGGTCTACGAGGTCCTCATTCTTGAATTTGTCACGACTTATCCGCATTGTGCAATGGCCGATCCTCCCCCCCCCCCACCCAAAAATTGAGAAGTTAGAAGTAAATATTTTTTTTGTTTTTTTTTTGTTTACGAGTTATTTTCCCCGTCTTCACAACTGATCAGTCATAAATGAAACGAATAATTTATTTCATCATGCGGAAAATGGTAGTGTTCACATTGGGTCTGACCCTGAGAGTATTTGGATGGGCTGTGCAAGTCCAGCGAACCACTCTCCACCAACTTCTCCTTTGGACTTAATGGTATAATAACACATGCATTAATTACCCACAAAGAGCAACCGTTAATTGCTGTTATACACAACTAACACTAACGATCTCCCATACCCCTTCCTCATCTCAAACTTTACCAGTCTCTTTGTTATTTTGGTATCATTGTCTACCCGCACCCACCACTCTTCCATTAGATATCGCAACCAAAACTTTGAATTACCAGTCTCTTCATAATAAGATAAATAATCGGTATATTTTGGGCGTGGTCCATCGGGCCATCTTCTATCATTTACATTAATTATGCAATTAAGATTGTTACATCGACTTTACTTAGTGCAATATGTCATCATTAGCATTTTATGAAAGAAGGGTTTCTGTTTTCCTGATATCATGTTATAAATAGTGCGTCTAGTCTGATGGTTGGGTGTGTTCTACAATGTTTAATTCATTGGCACTTCTTGAGTACTATTTAATGTTACATAATATATGTTTTCCATTAGTGTCTGCAAAACACGTACAGTATATGCAAAGTTAAAAAATATAAAATTGGTGCCTGAGTACTCATCGTTCTCAACTATATAATGTTTCAAAATATCAAGAAGGCCTTTCGGAACATATGTTCCAACTTCTGCTTGTATATTGGTACTATATTGTACCAATATGAAATTAGGCCTTTTTACCTGTTTTCACAGAAAGTGGGATTTAATGAATCTTCCCATCTAGTAAATGGGCATCCATTGTACTTTAATAACAGCTGAGGGATTCTATCTGTAGGCATTCTTTTAACATGTTCATACCAGTCGTTTCTCATATTGCCAATTCTATTTGTTAAATTAAAAATATTTAAGTCATTTCTAATATCTTAATTTCTTTTTCTGTCCGAAATTGTCACACCTGCTACTGAATGTAAGAACTTAATTTTTACAGTTTCTATTTTTCTTCTGTATGAACGGTTAAGAGTCCAATTCTAACTTGCATATGTTAAGACAGGCACCGCCATAATTTTGTAAAATTTCAATTGTGTACTTCTCAATGTTTTATATCAATATACAAGTAGAACAAAATCATAGAACAGGTGAACCATCTCAATTATCTAGGATGTGACATTTCATTTAATTATGATAATGATATAACTAATAAAATAGCAAAATTACAGGGAATATGTGGTACGATAAAACGATCACTAAATAATAAAACAACAAGAGACCCAATTGAAATTTTATAAAACGTTGGCAGTACTGGTACTGCTCTATGGATCAGAAGCCTGGATACATAAAAAACAAGATCTAAGTAGGATAACGGCGGCAGAAATGAAATTTTTGAGATCTGTTATAGGGTGCACTAAGGAAGACAGAATCAAGAACACAGAAATAAGACAGGAACTTGAAATATTTGCAATAACTGATAAAATAAATACATATAGACAAAAATGGAAGTAACACATAGACAGAATGAATGAAGATAGATATCCAAAATAAATAACAAAATACAAACCTAAAGGCACCCGAGATGTGGGCAGATCTAGAAATAGATGGGCTGAAGTCGGAACGGGTCAACAGACCTAATCCATGAATGCAGATGATGATGATGATACAAGTAGAAAATGGAACATATATTCTGAAAGGCCTTCTTGATATTTTACACGTTATAAAATTTATAAAGTCAGCTTTATGTTGTAAAATATTAAGCAAAAGACTGGAACATATGTTCGAAAGGCCGACTTGATATTTTACACGTTATAAAGTTTATGAAGTCAACTGTATAATGTTTTAAAATATCATAAAGTTTTCGGAAGAATGTTCCATCCTCTGCTTGTATATTGGTATTATATTGTACCAATATAGGTAGCAGAAGATGGAATATGTGTTCCGAAAGGCCTTCTTGATATTTAAAACAGTGGCCTATTAAGTTATGGACGACTGAGATCTCAGGTACCAATTTTATATTTTTAACTTTTACATAGTGGCCTCAACGGTATTTCGTAATGAATTTTAAAAGTGTTGAGTATATGCAAAATATCTTACAATATATTATTTCTAACAATGAAATTAAGGCTAACTAAAGTCCCTCCAATAACTCTAATAGAAATTCAAATAAAATTCATTTTATACTCAATATTCATTAATACATTATATACTCGAAGTAAGCCGTACCCCCTAGTGTTAATAAATCCATCGCCGAAATTATTGATCCCCTTACAGGGGCTACTACATGAGCTTTAGGAGGTCATAGGTGAACAAAAAACATTGGCATCTTTACCAAAAATGCTATAATTAATTCCATAGTAATTCTGCCCGAAGGCAGGCCCTTCACAGTAATAATAGCATTTTCAAGCTATGCTTGCAGCTTTACTAGGATGATGATGATGTCCATATGATTTCAGGGACCGTTTGGGCCTTAAAGTTTCCTGACATTTGTCTTACAGGTGAGGAAAAACCTCACCCAGAAAAACTGCCCCGACCGGGGATCGAACCTGGGCCCGCTGCGTGACAAGGCAGCACGCTACCTCGAGACCACAGCGGTGGACATGCTATAATTATTCTCAAAAAAAATTCTAGTTAAATTAGAATACGGTTTAATTATTAAATAACTCATTCACTCACCTACGCTATTTAACCCATAGGTTCATGACCGCACGGCCATAGGCTCTCCATACATCCATATTCTCAGCTAATGTTTTCTAGTCATCCCTTGTGCAATATATTTTGCTCCCATCATGATTAATGTTGATGCCCCACATCATTCTTGGACTATCAACTGGCCGTTTTCCCTCTGGTTTTCCTACAACAAGCTTCCTTGCCCCTCTTACATCCACATTCGTGCCACATACTTACCCTTCGTAGTCTACCAGACTTTACTGTTCTTCCTCTATTTGGTTTCTATAAAGATCATGTAGCTCACTGTTATGAAGTCATTTCCATTTACCTGTCTTCTTATGTCTTTTTTTGTTCTTCCCATAGATGAGTCAGTCAGATTGAATCTTATCCTGTACACCTCTTTGTGGGGCACGCCGTAGCGTAGTGGTTAAGGCATTGAGCTACAAGCCGGAGGGTCGAGGGTTCAAGTCCCGTTGGGGTCAGGATTTTTAAACTGACCCAAACCCTCTGGCGGCACTATGGCCCTGGGGTCGACTCAGCCTCTAACTGAAATGAGTACCAGACGCTTGTTCTGGGGTAAAGGCGGCCGTCACGCAGGGCTGACAACCCGGCTGACATAAAGTGCCGATTGTCTAGAAAAAGTGGGAGCCTTAACCTCCTACTACCCCAAGGGCCTCCTGAGGCCTGTCGTGGGATCACTTTACTTTTTACTTTACTTACACCTCTTTGTACGCAATACGAAAATACTTTCATCTACTTAAATCATTCTGCCTAATTGGTGTGTAAATTTCAAATAGACCACATTAATGTCTTCTATCATCCCAGAACAGAACCCAAAGGATGAAAAGTGCAGCGGGTAGTTCGGAATACACACACACACACAGACACACGCATGCACGCGATGTATTATTCTTATTATTACAAGGCAACTCTCAACCATTGCATGCCGAAATCTACTTTGAAATTTCTCCCAGAGAAGCGTGTTTAAAAAAATATCTGCCGCTTTTAACTGCAGTGCATTAAAACCTAGTGCCAAATCTCTCATTTAAACTACAGGGAAGTAATACAACTTCTGAGTTGGTGGATTGGATACCGTACAATCTATCGTCCGTCCACGTCCCGCAACACTCCACTTTGATCTAATGAAGCTGGGATTTCACCTTCTTCGCACAGAGAGTTTCCATTACTGGATTCTAGTATCGATTTCTGTGCCTTGCAGTTAAAACTGACCTAAATTATCATTGTCAAGCGACGATATGCATTCAATTTCAAGTCTATCGTGGGTACGTGGACATTAGAAACGAACGTGCTGATGTTCTAGTCAAGTCTGCAGTAGATTCTAATTCACAGTTTGCATATGATATTTGCCATATTTATTTCCTGAAGTCGCAAATAAAGGAACACATAATAGCATGATGCGTGGCTCAATAGTACTATGGGTACACTTCCCAAAAAGAAAAAAAAAATGGGAGGACTCTTGCTCCATCACATGTCTATGATTCATAGCACGATTCACAAGAGAATATTGTCTCTCTCTGTTTTGAAAAACACGATGCAGCTGTGAGACCAAGAGCGCAATGGCTACTAATCCTGCCATCGTGTCCCCGTAGCACATACGGTTGAGTCTCGGTCCTATACGTTATCAAGGGGAGTGCCTCGCGTTCGGTCCTAGGTAGCACCAATTTTTCTTAATATTAATGCGAGTTTATTTTATTTTTTTTCAGAGTTTCTGGACTATGCAATTTAATAAACAAATGTGGAATAATTTATACCCAACTGCTGTGGGCAGACTAAACCTGACATTAAAAAACCGTTCTATGTATGGAAGTTTAATTGCTACTTCCTCACATAAAAATAAAAAAAAGCAAAAATGAAAAAGAAAAAAAAAGAGACCAGTGAACTTGATATCTTGTCCACAGGCCATCGGCTTCTACTACAGTTCGAAGTCGATTCGGCATGGATCTGAAGAGGTAGCGTCATTGTCCTCTTCCCGAGCGAGTTCTTCCCAGGTATCGAGAACTTGATCTCACAACTCGTCTTTATTTCGAGGGAGTTATCGGGCATACTTCTTAATTCTCTCCCGTTTCAATTTCGCCCATGCATATTCGGTGACATTCAAATCAGGTGACTTCGGAGGCCAATGAATTATTTCGATCTCGGGCCTCGTCCGAAACCATCTTTGAATGCTTCCATTAGGAAAACGTACCATTGTTCCATTGAGAAAACGTTCATGGGCGGAAGGAAGGAATACATTTTCCAGAATATGTTCATACATCTCCGCATTGAACCGGCCATCAATGCATTCTATCACACCAACCCCACCGTAAGACGTCCACCCCCACAACGATACGTTAAAGCGCCCCGTCCTTGCACGTCGATGCACAAAGCGTTCGTCATGTCGGCGGCCATCCCCACGATAGACGTGTCGAGGACCATCGTAACCACTAGAGATGGTTGTTTCGTCGGAAAAAAATACATTTCTCCAATCGAAACCCATTCGACTGGTTGCAAAGGCAAGACGGTTGATGGCATGTTCTTCCCTCAAACATACCTTTTGCACAGCCCTCCGGTTCCTAATACCACGGCTCATCAATCGTTTGATTACAGTTTGATCACAACCGGGGAAGTAAGATTTTGATCGTAATTCGTTAGCAGTCCGAAAGGGGACCTGTCGAACTGCCTCGAAAAAGGCACATGCTCTTCCGCTGAATACGTAATATCCGTGGACGCCCAGGAATAGGGAGATTTGCGACCTTCCCTAAAGTTTGAAATCGATGAGTCCACCTAAAGGCCGTTGCTCCGTGGCACACCGACAAATGGGCAGAGGCCCTAGTTCCATATCCAGCGTCAACTAGAGCTTCTTCGCCATGCTTATGAAGAATGACGGTCAGTATGAGTTGTTATGCGTAGACAATGATTATTTAATATGAAATAAAGAGGCACCTCTAACCCCATAATAGTGAATATCATAATACTAAATTGAATTATAAAATAACAGGATAATACTCGTACAAGATCGTCATTGTGCCCAAATATTCTAAACTATTCAAATTAAATTCAATTACATAATATAAACAAACCACGAAGTATGACACCATTTCATATAGAAACATTTTAGGTTAGCAAAGAGAACGTCATATTAGCGCTGCGGTTCCGCATCGGACTACAGAATTTAACATTGAAGATTCGAATCCAGCCGAGGAGTTCGTAATTTTTATTTATATTAAGTGCATTTTATTTATGGTTGTTGATATTCCCTAAACTATATATATATATATATATATATATATATACACTAGTGTCCAAAATTAAAGCAACAAACTGGTATATCTCCTTCCTATGTCAAATTCATTATATATTCATATAAAACGTAAACATATGTCAGTACAGTCCTGTTCTGAACTGCAGATGGCATTCCGGCCTTCTTACAACCATGCAAACGATGACGTTAGTGCACCTATCAAACAGGGCACTGCAGTATAATGTTTATTGTTTAGTCCAACATCAATGTTTGCTGTGTAACATTTACTGCAGGTAGAGTATGGTACAGAGAAGCCGGCTAGAAGATTCTCTTCGTTGGAGGGCCATAGGTAGAATGAAAGCAGGGCAGAGTCAAGCTGATGTGGCCAGATGACTTAATGTGAATCGTTCCGTTGTTTCTCGGATGTAGTAACAGTTTCAGAGTCCGAAAATGCACCCCGAAGACCAGGGCAAGGACGACCAACAGTGACATCGGAAAGAGAGGACCGTTATTTGGCTCTAAGGCAAGACGGTACCGCCGTAGTACTGCACAACAACTGACATCTGACCTCAGAGCATCCACTGGAACAGTTGTATCGAGGCAAACAGTGTACAGACGGCTTCGGCAGAGAGGCCTTTATTGTCGGAGTCCTACTGTATGTGTACCCCAGACACGTATTCAGAGAAGAGACCGTCTAGAGTAGAGTCATCAACATGCCAACTGGACGATCGAACAGTGGGCCAATGGTCTCTTCACAGACGAGTCCAGATTTAGTCTTGAAAATGATTTTCACGAATTCGCATCTGGAGAGAACCTGGAACACGATTTCGAGACTCAAACATTGTGGAAAGAGATCAATTTGGAGGTGGTTCAATAATGCTGTGGGCAGGAATTCTGTTGACTACTCGAACACCTCTTCATGAAATTGTATGACTATATCGACAAGATTTAACTGCTGTAAGGTACCGTGACGAGATCTTGGCACCTCATGTGCGGTTGTTTCGCGGTGCTATGGGCCCAGACTTCTCACTGATGGATGATAATGCTCGTCCTCATAGAGCACAGGTGATTGATGAGTTCCTGGAAACTGAAGATATTGCACGCATGGATTGGCCTGCTCGCACTCCCGATTTGAATCCTATAGAGCATGTCTGGGATCCATTAGGAAGACGAGTTGCTTCACGTGAACATCCACCAACCACTCGCCAGGCCTTGTGAGTTGCTCTGCAGGAAGAATGGGCGTTATTGCCTCAAAATGAGATTGATGACATTATTCGCAGTATGCCACACCGTTGTGAAGCATGTATTGCTGCCAGAGGTGGTCACACCTAATACTGAACACACTAACCTGTTTTCTGGATATGTTTGATATTCACTAATTTTGAAAAAAAGGGTCATTTTGTTTTACTGGTATGCACGAATGTTGCAGTTGTTTACTTTCTTTATTTTTCTGGTTGTTTATACTTTTGTACCACTTGTTTATACTATTTTCTAGCAGTATGAACCAACAAAGAAGAAATTTCAGTTTGTTGCTTTAATTTTGGACACTACTGTATATCCACCGCTGTGGTCTCGAGGTAGCGTGCTGCCTTGTCACTAAACGGGCTCGGGTTCGAACCCGGTCGGGACAGGCTCTTTGCTGAGGTTTTTTTTTCGGAGGTTTTCCTCACCTGTAAGACAAATGTCAGAAAAGTAGGACCCAACGGTCCCCGAAATTCATCCGGCCATCATCATCATCATAATCCTTATCATTATCATCATCATCATCATCATCATCATCCTTCTCCGGTGTGGAAAGCAACGGGACGCTACCACACCTATAATTCCCTAGTAAACTGCAAAGCATAGCATGAAAATGCTATGATTACAGTGAAAGATCTGCCCTCGGGCAGAATTAATATGGATGGATATATATATATATATATATATATATTACAACGAAATATTATTTCATCTCAGTTTTGAGAGACTTTCGGAGCCAGTTATCGTATCAACACACAATAGAACAGAATTGAGTAAGTCGTGATGTGGTAGGATGTGTATCGTGTATTTACTATAATTCAGAATATAATTTGGTTAATAGGATAAAATTGAATTCCTCGAAAGTTGGAACTAAAGAATGGCAGAATAAATAAAATAGCAATTGATATTGCTAGAGCAACTACCCCTCCTGGAGCTGTACGCACATGTGCAGTGTCATCTCTCTGGAACTTCAAATATTCCACCGACCTATTCTATTTTTGGGAAAGTATACATTATCGCGACAGCTGTTCTTTCTAAGTATATATGATTGAATAAAATGCAAACACATTGTTCTAAATTTCATGCTAACACAATCCCTCACTGGGCACAGAAAATCTGGCCAATATTTCCTGAAATTAAACATGAGAGAGAATGAAAGTTGTAATTGTGGTAATAGGAATCCCGCGCCGTAGCCGAGCGGTTAAGGTAGGAAGCCTTGGCGCAGAACTACGGGACTTGCGCTGGTTCGAGTCTCCATGGGGGAAGAAATTTTCTCATGGTATTTCGGCCAGTATGGGACCGGTGCCCACCCAGCATCGTGAGGCAATTGGGTAGCTACAATAAGTAGCGGCTCTAGGTTGAGGAACCAGCTATAACGGCTGGGGGACTCGACATGCTAACCACATGTCACCCCTACACTGGCTGTTGATCATCTACCTCTGTGATTGACACATGTGGATGTGAAGGGCCAGCAGCCGGCTGGTAAAAGGGCAACCGCTGAAAAGTGGAAAGACCCTCAATCGGATCGGAATCAAAGTGTTGATCATATTATTTTTGATTGCCCTTTGTTATGGAATGAAAGGTTAGAAATCAGCTGCCTTCTAAATAACACAGCCTGTTTAGGTGAACCACCCATTAAGGAAGTGCTTTCGACAGAAAAGAACTATAACGTTTTTATGTCTTTATAAATAAGGTACATAAAAAACTCTAGTTTTAGGTAAAATTATATAATATATCACAATTATAACCCTAATATACCTTAGGTGAAATTGGGTTTGTAAATTTCGGGTGATAAATAATTTATTTTATTCATTGAGAATTTTCCTCATCATTGATGTTTTTCTCCAATCAATCTTAATAATTAATATAAGTTTTAAAAAATAAGTAAATGACTATGGACTTACAGATTATCAGTTTGTAAACACATTCACAAATTTCCCTTAATTAAAATTATCCATTGTTCTCTGTCCTCTGTGTCTTGATCCGTTACACCAATTTTCCCCATCGAATGTTTAATGTTATTCTTGGTCTTCCTTTTCTTTCAATTTTCCATGTATGGACGGCCTTTGGTAGTCTTCCATCCTGCATTATTCTTAGTTATCCATACCACATTAGCTTTCTGTGTTCAATCTCATCCTTTATAATTCTTTTTCTTGTATTTCTAATTCATTCTAGTCGAGATTTTCTGGCAGCTCTTCTTCAAAAATCCATTTCAACTGTATTTACTCTGTTGGCATATTATTGTGTCACTGTCCAAACTTCCGATCAATATAACATTATACTTTCTAGTATGCACTTTATAAATTAGTTGTTTTGTTCTGTTAATGATGTTTTATATTTCATAATGTGGAACGTATTATTCTTATGGTTTTTCTTCCATTACTGACCCATTTTACAATTTCTTTATTTGATGTTCCATCTTCCTCCATAATTGATCCAAATAACAGATACTATTTCTCTTCTATAGCTTTACCCCATCAATATATAATTCATCTGCTTTTTTTTTTTCAAAACCCATTTCTGATATTTTGTTGACAACTGATTACACATATAATTTGCTTCTTCTTCATTCTGGGTTATATTTATCTGATCATCGGCAAAAAGTAAGTGATGCAGATATCTTATTGGTATTAATTCTAGTCCCATTTTTGTAAACTTATGTGACACATTCTATTAAACAAATGTATATATAAGTGTTGTCATAGGACATCCTTGTAACAATCCTTTACTGTTTCCAAAAGGTTCTGATAAATGAGGCCCCCATTTTATTTGGCATATGTAATTCTTATATATTTCTTGTATTACTTGAATCGGGGATTAATCAATGTTACAAACTTTTTAATGTCTTTTTAAATAAGGCTATAAAAAACTTTTACTTTTAAATAAAATTATATGTGTATCACAACTTTGACACAAACTATAACTCTATATACCTTAGGTGAAATAGGGTTTATAAATGTCGGATATTAAATAATAATAATAATAATAATAATAATAATAATAATAATAATAATTAATAATAATAATAATGCCAGTATTTAATTGAGATGTAACGAGTACTTATTTGAGTCAAAGACGTCAATTTAATTAAATGCAACCGATTCATTCGAAGAAAATTCTTATTTTCTTGATATGTAAAAAGATGCAGAGTTAGATATATGATCTGTGGTAAGAGGGAATATACCCTTCGAAAATTTCAATTCCCAATTACAAAGTTGCTGGGAGAGAGAGGGTGCCCGAGGGTGCTCATTACTGTATATTCCTTGCACGAACCTCCGCCTCCTTTCTTCTTCCTCTTCCTCCTCCTCCCCCTCCTCAGAGGTCGCCATAGGGATTCCTGGAATATAGACCGGAAATTTCTAAGTTCAGTGCATCTCTTGAGACCAGATATTCTTACTGTAATCTTCTTACTTCTTTCTATAATGTGGAGTGGAAACATGTAGGGAAGCAGACCTATAAGTCACTTAGAAAGAATAATGACGGAACTGTGCTTATATCAGTATTCTGAAAGTAAATTCCCTAACATATAAATCCCAACAAACTTCAATGACCCTATACTATACTACATCACAGAACATCTCATTAATATTCTTCTTCTTTCATAGTCTTATTTTCCTGTTCGTGGAATTTGCTACCTAACTAACTCGCTGGCACTATCAAACTCTTTTATTAAAAATTGCATATATGCACTACACATTCGACTTTTTGTTTTATTTGTCGAAACCCACACTTCACTTCCACATAGTGGGTTAGATGTGGACGTGGTTTTATAAAACTTAATTCTTGTATCTTTACTCATTTAATTTATCATTTTAACTCTGTGGATACTGCCACATATATTTTGAAATCTACTTTTTTTATATTAACATCTCTCTCCCTTTATTTTCTGACATTTATCTTACAGCCTAAATAATTAAAATATGAAACCTGTTCTACTTTTTTATTGTCTACAACTATTTTTATCTGACTAATGATTTGCCCCAAAAATACCATAATTTTTGTTTTTTGACCGAGATTTTTAATTTGTAGTTTTCGCATATCTCGTACCAAAATCTCTCAAACATTTAACTCTTATTCTCCCAGTTATGTTGTATGGATGCGTAGCATGGACTCTTACTTTAAGTGACCATAAAATATTACGAATATTTGAGAATAAAGTTCTTAGGAAATTATTTGGACCAAAGAGAGGTGAACAGACAGGCGAGTGGAGAAGATTACATAACAGTGAGCTACGTGATCTATGTGGGAAACCAGATGTAATAAGAACAGTTACGTCTCGTAGATTGTAATGGGCAGGATATATGGCACAAATGGGAAATTAAAGAGGGGCATGGAAACACCTTAAAGGAAAACCAGAGATAAACCGCACAATAGGTAGGCCAAAAATGAAGTAGAAGAACAATATTAACAATGATTTGAGGGAAGTGAATTATGCAGGGAATGATTGTAAAACATTAGTTCAGGATTGGAATATACGGAGAGTTTATATCTACGTGTCCATTAATCTACTGGTTAAATACTGCCAACATAAGAAATAGATTACGATTCCGCTAACGCCAGGAGAGAAAGTAAAAAATGCCGTAAAAGATAGCCTGGTGGCATTGGACAAAAAAAATGCTATTGTTTTGTGTTTTCTTTTATTTCAAAACACTCTGTAAACTTGCCTGAGCCATCTTTGAAAATTTTCGGTAGAGTTTTCTTTCACTCTGTATAAACACAAAGCATATAATAAAATGAAAGTATAAAAGACAGTTCTCTTGAATTTACACTAAGAACGTTTTCAGCCTGCCGTTAGTAGATGAAAAATAAATTCTCTGGTGAAAAGGAAACCGGGACGACGTGTCTGTTCAAATCAAGATTATTCCTGGAGGAGTGCTTGACACTTAGCGACAGCAATGTGATGCCACGTTCTTCTCGTCAAGCCATCACTATTAATTACCTGCGCATTACAGCTACTGCAAATCTGAGAAGACATTTATATATTTAAAGGAACCTGTTTTTTTATCATCCTATCTACCGACTTGTTTTTTCTCTTGCGCACAAGGGAAGTATGCGAGGTGCCTGATCAAAATCTTAGTGAAATTCTCTATTCAATATATCTACCGCTAAATAATGACAATAATATATTTTTTAAATTTATCCACTATACAGTGTTTATCCGTCAGCCTCGACAAATTCGCCTTCTCTGGTTGTAGCGGTCCTGAACATCCTTATCCTTAAGTCCCAGTTCACTCATATTTCTTCTCACACCGTTCATCCAACATTATTTAGGTTTTTCCTTTCTTCTTTTCTTATCCATTTTCCACTCCAAGATCTTCTTAGGGATTCAATCAGATGTCATCCTCTTGAGTTGTTCATACCATGTTATTCATCTCCCTTCAATTGTCTGTAATATATTTCTTTCAATTTTCATATTTTTTCTAATTTCAACGTTTCTAATATTTTTCTAATCTGGACTTCCGCGATGATATTCTCTAGATTCCATCTCGTTGTTACAAATAATGAAGAAGAAGAAGAAAGGCAGAGAAGAAGAAGAAGAAGGAAGAAGAAGGAAGAAGAAGAGGAAGAAGAAGAGGAGAAGAAGAGGAAGAAGAAGCAGAAGAAGATGAAGAAGGAAGAAGAAGAAGAAGAGAGAGGAAGAAGAGGAAGAAGAAGGAAGAAGAAGAAGAAGAAGAAGAAGAAGAAGAAGAGAAGAAGAAGAAGAAGAGGAAGAAGAAGAAGAAGAGGAAGAAGAAGAGGAAGAAGAAGAAGAAGAGAAGAAGAAGAAAGAGGAAGAAGAAGAAGAAGAAGAAGAGGAAGAAGAAGAAGAAGAAGAAGAAAGAGGAAGATGAAGAAGAAGAAGAAGAAGAAGAAGAAGAAGAAGAGAAGAAGAGGATGAAGAAGAAGAAGAAGTAAGAAGAGGAAGAGAATGAAGAAGAAGATAAGAGTAAGAAGAAGAAGAATGATGAATGAATAATAATAATAAGATTAATAATAATATTAATAAGATTAATATAAGAATAATAATATAATAATAATAAGAATAAGAATATTAATAATAATAATAATAATAAGATAATAATAATAATAATAATAATAGTAATAATAATAATAATAATAATAATAATAATAATATAATAATAATATTAATAATAATAATAATAATAATAATATTAATAATAATAATGTTAATAATAATAATAATAATAATAATAATGTTAATAATAATAATAATAATAATAATAATAATAATAATAATAATAATAATAATAATAATAATAATAATAATAATATTAATATTCCAAGGAATGGTAGGGGCTGCTGCAGTTATCTTGAAAAACGGAAAATTAGAGCAAACAATAAAAGCCAAACTGTCCAATCGTTGCTCAAATAATCAAGCTGAACAGATAGGAATTCTTAAAGCTCTAGAAGCAATACCATCAATTGACCAAATCAGCTCTGAACAAAGTCTTATTGCAGTTTATACAGATAGTCAAGTTACTCTCGACCTAATTAAAAACAACTTCAAACAGGGATACATCATATCAAAAATAAGACAAACAATAGCAAAAACTCAGGGAACAAAATTGGATAGTACATTTCGGCTGGATAAAATCACATGTTGGAATTTATGGGAATGAAATGGCAGATCAATTGGCAAAACAAGCTGCAACAGAAACCAGCGTAACCGTAGGATATACAAAAATACCTAAATCATCAATAGTTGCCCAAGTAAAAGAAGAAGGAACCATTAAATGGCAGAACGAATGGGACAACGCAGATAAAGGAGCCACATGTAAGAAGTTCTTCCCATCAGTCAGAGACAGATTAAAACTTAAATGTGAAATAACTCCAGAATTTTCTGAAATGGTAACTGGTCATGGAAAAAATAAATCACATCTTTATCGCATTGGAATATTAAACAACGCAACCTGTCCATGTGAGAAAAGCCATTCAAAATGTAGAACATCTCCTTTATAATTGTGAATTGCAGCAGCAATTCTAGAAATAAGTTGAAAGAAGAAATCAGCAAAAGAGAAAGAGGAGGAACATGGCCTGTGACGGAGAAAGACCTAATACACAAATATTTAAGACATTTCAAAAAATATATAAAAACAATAGTGGTACGAAAATGAGTGATGAACAAGGACGAAGAGAAAAAAAACAGGTAACACAAAACCAAAGAGGGGGAGGGTAGGGAAGGGGATGGAAACTGAGGGGAGGGGGGTGAGGGGAGGCAGGGAAGAGGACGACGGGAAGGGGGCAGGCGGAAAAAAAAAAGAAAGAAAGGAAAAAAAAAAAGAGGAAGAAGAAGAAGAAGAGAGAAGAAGAGGAAGAAGAAGAAGAAGAAGAAGAAGAAGAGGAAGAAGAAGAGAAGGAAGAAGAAGAAGAGGAAGAAGAAGAGGAAGAAGAAGAAGAAGAAGAAGAGGAAGAAGAAGAAGAAGAGGAAGAAGAAGAAGAAGAAGAAGAAGATGAAGAAGAATTAGGAAAGAGAGGAAGAATAATAATAATAATAATAATAGTAATAATATTGATAATAGTAATAATATTAATAATGATAATATTATAATAATGATAATAATATTAATAATGATAATAATAATATTAATAATATTAATAATATTAAATAATATTCATAATATTAACATTAATAATATTCATAATATTAACATTAATAATAACGATAATTTAACATTAATAATAACGATAATATTAACATTAATAATAACGATAATATTAACATTAATAATAACGATAATATTAACATTAATAATAACGATAATATTAACATTAATAATAACGATAATAATAATAATAAATAGTAGTAAAGTGATCCCACAACAGGCCCGGAGGCCGTTGGGGTAGTGGGAGGTTAAGGCTACCACTTTTTCTAGACAATCGGCACTTTATGTCAGCCGGGTTGTCAGCCCTGCGTGACGGCCGCCTTTACCCCAGAACAAGCGTCTGGTACTCATTTCCGTTAGAGGCTGAGTCGACCCCAGGGCCATAGTGCCACCAGAGGGTTTGGGTCAGTTTAAAAATCCTGACCCTAACGGGACTTGAACCCTCGACACTCCGGCTTGTAGCTCAGTGCCTTAACCACTACGCTACGGCGTGCCCCATAATAATAATAGTAATAATAATAACAACAATAATTATAATAATAACGTTTTATTTATTCTGGCAGGCTTAAGGCAATAAGGCCACCTCTTCCACTCAATCAGCACAAATATACAAATACATGATTATCTACACACTTATTGATTATAAAGGGTTAAAGACACGTTAATAGTTGCACTGTAAATTTCATGCACAAACAACATTTTATACGATAAACATAATAATGATGATGAATAATAATTTTAACGCAAAATTTAATAAAAGTCTTAATTTCATACTCTTCAAATATTTCATATACTTTACATCAACTTTTTACATTACAAAGAGAATGAAAAGATGACAGGTAGAATTTAATTACTCACTTTGTTGAACCTTCGCATGTTGAGCAGGTCTCATGAATCCAAGTACTTTACATTTGCGACAGATTCATTTCTTCTTTTTTTGTTTTTGTTTTTTGTAAGTAGGCCTATATATTTTTATCACCCAAAATATTTAATGTTGAAGAATCGAAGAGGAATAATAAAGCAGTGACGGCAAAATTGCATATTTAACTAACTCGCTGGCTTTATCGAACTTGGGGATTGAATGACCGTGAGCACAAGCTCTCCATACATCCATATCTTGAGGTAATGTTTTCACAACATTCCCTGTTTAATTTTCTTCCCTCAAATCATGATTAGTATCATTCTTCTACCTCATCCTTATAATAATAATAATGCTTTATTTTAGTTGGCAGAGTTAAGGCCATAAGGCCTTCTCTTCCACTCAACCAACAAATAGTATAATTATTCAAAGTTACATACTTAACATTATTTTAAGATATTATTAAAATACAGACTAAACGAAATACAATAATGGTGTGATCTAATACTAGCTAATACTAACATAAACATGGAATATAATAAAAATTAAAATTATATAAAATAAAGTAAGTAGCTTCCTAGATGATTATAGAATGTTGTATTTTATGTCTAGAAACTAGCTGCTAAATTGATATATTTTCTTTTCCTCTCTCCCTTTAACTAAACGTTTGTAATGTATATATTCTATATGTATTATTTCTGTAACAGAAGCGCACCCGAGCACAAGCACTTGCTCATTCGGGTGTCAATACTATGTACAAAATGTTATTTATAATTAAATATAATTCTGAGACGTTGGGATGATGCATAATGAAGTCGGGACGGGCAATTGCCTAATCCCTGGAGTGATGATGATGATGATGATATAATTCTGATTCTATAACAATTTAAATCCCTCAATGGTATCTATACCTTGTCGTGGAGGAGTGGCTCGCGTGTATAAATGACCCTGAGAGCTATGCCGGCGGTAGGACCTTATACATTGGAAAACCAGAGGGAAAACGCCCAGTTTATAGACAAAGAATGAGGTGGGAGAATAACATTACCCATGATTTGAGGGAAGTAGATTATACAAGGATGATTGGAAAACATTATCTCAGGATAGGGATGTATTGAGAGTTTGTCTGCGGGGCCATGAAACTACGGGTTCGATAGAGCCAGTGAGTTAGCTTTGGACATATTAAATGGATAACATAGATTACTAAAGAAGTGTTATCAAAAGTACCCGACAGGAATAAGGGAGAGGAGAAGACCAAGACTCAAGTAGTGGTACCAACAATGAAAGAATTGGGCTAATAGTAATGTATGGAAAAGTAGAGAGGAATGATGATTGATTATAAATCTTGAAATGGGCACAGAAATATATCAAGATCCTTGTATAGTAAAATCTGATAATAAATTAAATGGTTGTATCAATATAATTTTCATATAATTGTGAGGGATAACTTTGGAACATTCCCTTTTTGGACCGCACACCTTCAAACTTAAATAAATTCAGAAATAAAATAAAACGATCATTAAAAGTTTCGTTATCGCAGAAGCGTTCCATTATACATGATAAAGCTTTCAATTTGAAATTATAAGTCGGTGTCGTTGAAGAGTTTACAAGGCAATTCTGATCCTTGTTAAATGTGGGCTGACTATCTCTGAACAAGTACCAACGTCTCTTATCTCTTGCTACATGGGTAGGAAATTGGAATCTTCAATCACAAGCCATCGTCTTTTTTTTGTTAGCAGACAACAGACCTAGGGATGAGGGACCAATGCGATGCAAGCTTTAACGTTCATGGAAATGAATGCACTGGTCATAAAATTCGAAACTAGATGTTCTTTATTATCAAAATGTTCCTCTTGAAAGCATAAATACTATTGCAAAAATTAAGGTTCTTAGTATTTATTTAAGGACAGGCTTTAACATCTTAAGTAAATAGCTTTTTAATTCAAATCCGGGCGACAGAAAAAAAAACTTTTGCTTAAAAACATTTATTTATGAACAGGGATTATTTTCAGTGCCGTAAATCTGCGACAAGGTTTCAAATAAATAATTTGCGAATAAAATCAAATTTAAAGTTTTTATTCCCCAGCCAGGTATGAATCCGCGATTCTCTGAACCAAAGTCAAGAATGCCAACCACCAATAAATAGTAATATATGTAACTTACTGCTTATTAGCTAATACCTGGCATTCGCTCCTACGTCTAAGTAAATTGAATATAATATTTTAATTTTCATATCAGATGAACTCTTACACCTAATGGTTTTATTATAGGCCTATAATAGATGGCGACTAACACTTGCCGTACCTGAAAATCTATAGGTATGTACAAAAGTGTATATATTACAACGAACCAAATATGGCGATTGCTAGAGTTAATCTTTAATTTAGAATTTCAGGTAAATCCCCATTTAACGGTCGGATTTCGCCGATTTTTTGATAATACCTACCTCCGTTTATTTCAATAGGATGTACTGAGTTTCGTTGTGAAACATCGAAAATTGTAACCGTTAGAGAGATTTTTAAATGTTCGTTTCAAGTGAACTCCTACACCAATGGTTTTAGAAAATGTTCCATTTCGTCCACACGAAGCCAACATTAAGCGACCGAGACTCGATCTCGATACCCCAGCGGTGAGACGCCAGCGTCTAATACTTACGCCACGAAGTTGCCATTTCGTTAATATTGCCTTTTATTTTAATACGTTCCTTATATGGTAAATTTCACTACAATAAAAAAATATAAATAGTAGTGGTAGGACTTTATTAGACAAAAAGTAAGATATTTACAATATTATTTACAAATATGGGTCGCATGGGCAGTAAGCCGTACGTGCTGTTGACAGTCCGTTACAATAAAGTAATATTTGGTACTAGTGTAAAGAAAAATATACAACAACAAAATCAATAACATTACAATTACATAAAGAAAACGCAATAATATTACAATTAAATAATAACACAATAGTATTATACACTAAAAAAACATTCACATTACAATTACATAAAGAAAACACAATCATATTACAATTAAATAATAACACAATAGCATTATACACTAATTAATTTATATATAATTGTTAATAATTAATGGTATTGCATTTTGATAACATATATTTATTCATGAATGAGTGTTGTCCTTATTTTCCGTGTTTTGTCCAGACATTTACCGAGGTTTATCCAATTTTCTGGATTTACCAATAACTCGTAGCATGCCAATCTTTCCCGATTTGAATTTAGAAATCTTTCCGGTAATAAATGACGTCTCCAATATTCTAAATCATTACATTTTCCTAATATATGTATCTCATCTTCAAAGTTCCCGCACATTGGACATATTCGCATATCGTGATCGTCGCTAATTTTTAGAAATTTCCATGCCCCTACCCTAAACCAAGCAAGTCCTGATCTCTCCTTAAATCCTAGGTTGAGTATATACGATTCTTTTCCCCAGACATGTTTTAGGTCTCTTTGTAAACACAGTGAGCGTTTTCCTGCGAAAGTATCTTGTTGGTTTATATCTAAGTACCTCCTCCTTATTTTTCTCCACACGTTCTTGCGATTTTCAGTCCCTTTTTCCCATATCAGCCCATCCCGATCTTTAGGAGTTCTCTCCTAACCTCGTCTGCCCAAAATTTAACATCTATGTTTTTAATTTGGTGGTCATAACAAATTGCTCTAAGCATTGTTTGTTCACCTTGGATTACTCGCAACCAGTATTTGAGTACACGAATTTTACAGTTTATGTCGTCCTGGAATGACCCGAATTCATATAAAATTCCACAAAATTATAAATAAAATACTGTGATGCGCATTGTATTAACAGCGTTGAATTTCGCAGGTGACGGCGAAGGTAGTGTCCTTGCATTGATGGAAATAGATTCGTGATTGTTGACTCAAACAAGACAGGATTAAGTAAGAAATGAATTCCTTTGGAGATAAATGAATGCCGCCACATCTGTTGTTAATAGGATTGAGAATCAAACACTTAAATGGTATGGCCATGTAGAAAGAATGGAAAATGAAAGATGGCCATAAAAATATATACCAAAGATGACGCCCTGGAAGAAATAAACGTGGCAGACCAAGATGGAAATGGAAAACCTACGCCATAACTATAATGGATTATAGGAATTTAGAATGAGATTGGAATGATAGAAATAAATGAAAACTGAGACGGCAAACCTGTAAGTGGGGGAAAGAAGGAAGAAGAAGAAGAAGAAGAAGAAGAAGGAGAAGATTGTTGACTCACGATTTGAAAGACCCGCGCAGAATGTTTGATGCGTTTAGCCTTCCAGTCCGGAATGTTCTCTACACATCTACTCTCCGCGCCCAGAAACTTCGATTCCCGAAGCTTCCAAACTAGAAAACTCTCGACGACCAGTCGAGAAAGTTCTGCCCTGTGCTATATAAGCATTCCCAGGGTCGGAATTTCGTTGTGCTTAGTCATCGATACAATGAACTGAGATAAGAAGAAACTGCGCCAAGTTAAATAATTACTGAGTGGAATCAATTTGCATGACGATTAAATTGTAAATGAAGAAATAGGCCTATAGTGATAACTATTTGTGTAAAAGATATCGTGGAGTATTTTAAATATATTAAAGTGATTATGAAGTTTTTGTGTTAATATTTGTGATATTTATTATCGACAATTCCGAGTGAGCGGCAATATGTTAAGACTAGACAGTCCATGCTGAGTATAATACTACATGAATACAATGAAATTCATGCAGCATGTTGGTGGTGTTATAACATATAGACTACATAGACATATTTTAAACATGATTTATTTGCCATATATTTTGCTTGGTTAAACATAAAACCAAATTTATAGCGAAATTCCATTAACATTAACTTTTTATTATAAAATTCTGCCACTCGAAATCACATTGGTTATCTATTAAAAACCAATTATCGGATTATAAACAAATAATGCAAATTTTGAAAACGAGAAATTTCTGTTATTATAATTTACTTGTTGGTCATATCAAATTATTACAGATTGGTTCATTAATCTAGTAGCATTTTGTGGTTGACGCTAACTCCTCTGTTCTGTTAATAGAAATAACATTAATAATAAAATCGTTATCTGAAAATAAGTTTGTATAGTTGAACACAAAAACGAGGTTGCATTGTGTTATAAATCAATTAAACAGAAATGTTATGATCAGTGTATTTGAAACGGGTTTAAACTTTGCATCAAAGGGTAAACTAAATGCAGCTCTTTTGAAACAGTATCTGCATCAAATACATTCAATAACCTATGGAATGCAGTATAACTATAATCGGAAATCAATCTTGTGTACAAATGCACAAATACTTTTATGTGTATACAGAGTGTAACTAAATTCCCATACAGACTTTAATGGCGTGTAGTGGGGACCAAGACGGTTAAGTTTAGTTTAGGAATTCATGTTCGGAAATGTATCGTTTTCCCGCTACACGAAATAAATGGTAGTTGGTGGTATGCTTCTTTGTAACCTGGCCTGCACCAAATATGTTAAATTTGACAAGGCCCTGGGACCTACTATTTGAATCAGGGTTTCTGCGTCTTCCCCTGATTCAAGAGAAAATGTTAAAATATACTCAAAATACAGTTGCATCAGCAGAGACGACACAAGTCAGTAATTGGATAAAAAAAACTCTCAAGAAAACGTGCACCCCCCCCCGGGCTCCTTGGGACTCTGTTCCCGTCAACTAACCGGGACCCTTTCATACTGCATGGTCAGGCCATCTCAAAAATCGGAAATATTTTAAAACTTGTGACGAAAAATAATTTTCTAATTTCAGTAATACACCTTGCGCATGCATCAACAAACGTGAAGCGGTTTACATTATGAAATCACGGGATGCAGCCAAAATATACACGGTATTTAACGAATCTATAAGCTAACCTAACTCAATTTAAATATTCTAACCTGTAAAAGACCAAACTAAAAGCTAACCTAACGCAATAAGCACTCAAACCTGTGAAAGAATGCAACGCTAAAAAATAAATAGTAAGTTCTGAAATTCTAAAGTATAAATATACAGTTAATAAGTACATATTCTATGTTGGCTGCACTGTAACACGTCTTTGTTGTTGCATAGAATATTCGTTAAAATCAATATGGCTGGCACGTCTTCATGTATGTAGTTGAACATCATAGACAAATATATTGAAATAATCTTTAGAAAATATTTAATAATAATTGTAGATGGTGGGAAATAATTTAGAAAATGAAACCCAGGACAGGAGTTTATGAAGGAATTAAAAAGTCGCATCACAGATTGTAAAGTTTTGCCCAATAATCAAACATCATTCAACCCACAATACAACTCAAAATTAACCGGGTCAAATGGACATTGTCTAGGAACGCGGGAGGAGCCGAAGGACTACCCACCACCGGACCAACCAGTCACAGGATAACCCATATTACTCTCTCGGCACGAAAAATACCACAACACACGTTTAACTCTCCCGCATTTTCGGCGCGTTCTTCCAATTTGACCTTGCTAGACTACTACCTATAGGGTCACATTAAATCCTTGATTTGCGAGAACCTGATAGATCCGAGTAATATCTATTGGCGCAGGTTTCGGCTGCGGCAGATGATGCAGGATCAAGGATTGGTGATCGTGTGCACCAGAACAAGATACAGAGGACCGTATCTGTGTTGACGTTGGTGGTCGTCACATCGAGCCCTTCATGTGGATCCAGACAAGCAGCAGGCTTCAGAGAGAGTAATGTGTGTCGTGATATTTTGCTGTTAGCGAAAAAAACGCAAGATATCCGGACATGAGTTCCTATGCTGAACGTAATCGTCTATTTCCTCACTATTTGTCCCTAAAGTCTGTAATGGAAATTTATTTACTATATATATATATATATATATATATATATATATATATATATATATATACCAGCTGCGTATAACCAATGGAAGCAATTGAAACACTGCTTCGGTACAATATAGATCGTACGATTATTCAATTTTTTTTAAATGCCCTAGTTTCGTTTTTCGACATTCCTGGTTTCTCTCCTGGCATGGCCTGCTTGTAATCCACTTCTGAGGTTGGGCGCCTGGAAGGCGGGGATACGTTGCCCCGATGATATGATGGGTGATGATGATGATGATATTAGTGCGCCAGGAGAGTCCCTAATCCTAAGCTTAACCTAAGATGAATATGAATGATGATGATTGCGATGGCCATATGATTTCGGGGATCGTTTGGGCCTTAAAGTTTTCCTCACATTTGTCTTACAGGTGAGGAAAAACCCCGATAAAAACCTCACCCAGAAAAACTGTCCCGACCGGGGATCGAATCCGGGCCCGCTGCGTGACAAGGCTGCACGCTACCCCGAGACCACAGCGGTGGACCGATTATTCAATAATATGTAGATAAAATCGTCACATTTTTCGAAATATATAGAACTGCTAGCTAATACTCTGCGTGCACTGCTACACCCTAAATAAATTAAATATGTGTTTTTATCATTAGCTGAATAAGTAAAAAGAAAAATAAATGTATATCGTAATTCTTTTTAGTTACCGCGTACCACTGAAAATGAAACCGACTAAACATGGCGGTTGCTAGAGACCATTTTAGGACTTCAGGTAAACCCTCAGTTCTAATGTTTGGATTTGTCTGATTTTTGGATAATACCTACTTGAGTTTGTTTTAATAGCATTTGCCGAGTTTCGTTGTGAAACATAGAAAATTACGATCGCTAGAGCGATTTTTAAATTTTCATTTCAGGTTAACTCCTACACATAATGGTTTCAGAGAATAATAGATAGAGGCTAAACACTCGCCGTATTTGAAAACCTGTATGTACAAATTTTCACGTGAATAGACGAATACTTTTCGAGTTGTGAGAGCACAAACATACGCAGACTGAATTTCTATGTATAAAGATTCGTTTCAAATAACTATATTATTGACATGAGCATTAGTGACTTACCCGAAGTAATATTAAGTTACTTCAGTATTTATTTATTCAGTTAATACCCATATTAGGTTTTGGAGAGAACTAAATATATGTGGTGAAAAATTGAGTAGTGATACATAATTGCGCGCGCACCTCAGTTTGTCATGTGAGATTCGAATTTTGTGTGTGTGTGTGTGTGTGTGTGTGTAGCTCAGGTAATTATTCACATACTGCTGTAATAATTTGTGCGTTATTTGTTTCTTCTATTTCAATTTATAGAGACACTTCTCCTGGTATAAAATTCTCAATTCTATAATTTACGTGAAAGTCCACCGCTGTGGTCTCGAGGTAGCGTGCTGCCTTGTCACGAAGGGCGCCCGGGTTCGATCTTCGATCTGGACAGTTTTTTCTGGGTGAGGTTTTTATCAGGGTTTTTCCTCTCCTGTAAGACAAATGTCAGGAAAACTTTAAGGCCCAAACGGTCTCCGAAATCATGTGGCCATCGCAATCATCATCATTCATATTCATCTTAGATTAAGCTTAGGATTAGGGACTCCCCTGGCGCACCACTATTATCATCATCATCATCATCCATCATATCATCTGTGCAACGTAACCCCGTCTTCCAGGCGCCCCAACCTCAGAAGTGGGTTACAAGTACGCCATGACAGGAGAGAACACCAGGAATGTCGAAAGACAGCCTGAGGCATTTGCAAAAAAACATTTAAAAAATAATTTAATTAACTAACTGACTGGCACTATCGAACCCTTAGGTTCATGGCCGCGCGGACATAAGCTCTCCATATATCTCTATCCTGAGCCAATATTTTCCAATCATCCCCTGTATAATCTACTTCCCTCAAATCATAATTAATGTTATTCTCCCACCTCATGCTTGGTCTACCAACTGGGCGTTTTCCCTCTGGTTTTCCTACATGAATCTTCCATGCACGTCTTTCATTCCCCATTCGTGCCACATGTCCTGCCCATCGCAGTCTATGAGACTTAACAAAAAAATATATATAATAATAATTTACGTGAATAAATTGTTTAGTGCGTAAAATTATTGATGTTCTTTCACTTGTATGAAAATCTGAACAAGTTATCAAGTCTCACTAATGCTAGTATTTTTGTGGAATAGAATATTTGTACTCTTGTAAGTATGCAGTAATAATGTACAGAACCATTATAATGCTTACCGAGAGTTACGAGTACACTTGTAAAGTATTACATCACACTTGTATGGAATAGGGACCTGGTCCATCTTTTTGAAAATTTTCAGTTGGCAGCGATGAATATTGAAAAGTAGTGGCATGTCCCATTGAAACAAACGGTACTAATTTAACTATGTTGGGAAAAACAGGAATTTTTTAAACATTGCATTTAAATTTTCTCAATTGTTGTTTTTTGCGGAATCCGTGATTTTCCCCCTGTGGTCTTAATTTAACGTAGAAAGGTGTATTTATTATTTCTAACTAATCTACTTGTAGCGAAACAGAAATAATTAATTCTATACTTGCTTGATAATGCAGGTTTTCATGGCCGGTTGTACAATGATAAACACTTTAGAGATTATAGGCCATTAAAATATTAAAATTATAAAATTCTACCTATTATATCAGTCGTTCTCAACTAAAACTTCCGTATACAAAACAACGTCAAAAACTAAAAATATAGTCTTTTCAGAAGACACTCTTCCATCATCAGAATCTACATTGGTACTAGAGGCCTACATTTGTAATCAAGAGTTTTAAAATACGTTACGAAACTGAAAGCAAAAGATGAGACTTGAATTCTCGAAAGGCCTTCTACAGAACTACACTGCTGATTAAGGAGGATTATTGAGATCTCAGGTACTATTTTATATATCTTAAAATTCTACATTTTTAATGTTTGGCGATGTTTTATGAACAGACGTGTGTTTTGAGAAGGACTGATACAACAGGTACGAATTTTATAATTTTAATATTTTAGTAAATAATCTCAACGACGGTTTACCACGAATTTTTAAAGCATAAACTTTTAGGCCTCATATGTTAGTGGATGTTGCAACCAGACGTTTGTCTCCGGCTGAGGGAGATATCTTCAGTAATTAAGTGGGTTTCTAGCTGGAAGCTCGCTGGCGAATGCAGGTTCCATTACTAGTGAAAATGAGTAAAACACAAAGAGGACAACAAGGCCCTATGCTATTCCGTTAAACAAAATCTATGAATGAAATAACACAAAAAATAGCCGCCAATACGATTCCCTTTCACGTACAGAAAATAATAATAGCCTCAACTCGTGTCCAATTCAGGTCGGGTCGAGAGTTGAGATGAGATGAAGCCCCTATATTTTTAGACCATGCCTGATGCAACGTCACAGGAACCGATGAACTAAATGAAACGAAATGGATAAGACCAGTTGGAGAAATGGTGGAATTAAATTAGTGGCAGGGTACAAGAGAGAAACCCCACGAGAAAACTGCCCAAGCCTTGTTTTATCCACCGCGAAATCAACTTAGAGTGACCATGACTCGATCTCGAGATCCCAGCCGTGAGAGGTGAATGTATAACAGCTTGCGCCACGAAATCACCGTGATACAAACATTATTAAATATATTAATATATTTACGATTATACAGCCTAATATTGTTTAGCACTTGTTACATTTTTTCACCAAGAGCTTAATGTAAATACAAATCAGCAACAAGATTAGAGAGTAGTTAGTTCAGAGCTACCAAAAAAGCATAATGTAAATATAAATTTAATCGATATACCAATCGTCAGTTTCTGTTTATATTCTCGAGAAGTTTCAGTGTCTCTGAGTGTACCTCCTTGTAGCATTAATAACAATATATTCAGTTTGAGACGTCTATAAAAACAATGTATTTTAATTAAACTGAGATTTGTGATGGGCGAGATGTTATTCAGATCCGAACATTGGATGTAATATTACAATTAAGATAATGGACTGATGCTGTATTAGATTTTTAAGTTTCTTATGAATTAGATTACACAGCAAAGTAGTTAGATATGGGTTATATGTTATGTTCCTGCAGTCAAGTTATTCATAATGGACCCCGCCCTTTTTATGCCAATTAATCTCTTCCCGTATTTTATTAGGTATTCCTATGCCTCTGAGATAATTAGCAAGTAACATGATGCCAATTCGAACGAGTTTGGCAAAATTACAGATACAACTCTCTCGTTAGAACCATACATATTCCAAATAGACTTAGCAATACAAATATTACCAGCATTGTAGAAATAATTCTCACTCACTGACACTTTCGAACCCGTAGATTCATGGCCGCGCGGACATAAGCTCCCATACATCCCTATCTTGAGCTAATGCTTTCCAATCATTCCCTGTATAAACTACTTCCCTCAATTCATCGTTAATGTTATTCTCCCACCTCATTCTTGGTCTACCAACTGGGCGTTTTCCCTCTGGTTTTCCTACAAGAAGCTTCCATGCACGTATTTCATTCCCCATACGTGCCACATGCCCAGCCCATCGCAGTTTACGAGACTTAACTGTTCTTATTATATCGGGCTTCCTATAAATACCATGTAGTTCATTGTTAAGTAGTTT
Organism: Diploptera punctata; assembly: GCA_030220185.1. NCBI lineage: Eukaryota > Metazoa > Arthropoda > Insecta > Blattodea > Blaberidae > Diploptera > Diploptera punctata. The sequence goes on from JASPKZ010003793.1 coordinate 585,988, forward strand.
TCTCCATTCACCTGTCTGTTCATCTCTCTTTGGTCCAAAAATTTTCCTAAGAACTTTATTCTCAAATACTCTCCCCCCTTAAAGTAAGACTCCATATTTCGCATCCATTTGATATGACTGGTAGAATAAGTTTTATATATTTTCAGTTTAACGTTTTTAGAAAGTCTTTGTAGGAATAATAATAATAATAATAGTAATAATGATAATAATAATGATAATAATAATAATAATAATAATAATAATAATAATAATAATAAAAGCTTTATTTTACCTGGCAGAGTTAAGGCCTTAAGGCCTTGTCTACCACTCAACCAGGTTTAAAAAAAATACAAACAAAAAAAAATAGTCTTAAATCTAAATTACAATATATATATATATATATATAAACGATTACAAGTTATGAATACAATACAATTAATATTTATAATGTATTTTGATTTACTCTAAATTTAACGAATTAAATATATATATATATATATATATATATATATATATATATATAAACAGGAAAATATTAATGACATAGTATAAAATTTAATAAATAGAGAAAAATTAATTATTAGACAACAGGTAACTGTATAAGCGTGACTTAAAGGCACCAAGTGTGCGGCAACCCCTGATATCTTGAGGAAGGAGATTCCAGGAGCGGGCAGAGGCTACTGTGAAGGAAGTAGAATAGGAGGAAGTGCTATGAAGAGGAATTGTTAGCAGACTGCTATCTTGTGATCTAGTGTCAATATTGTGGTAAGAGGATAACTTCTCAAATCTAGACGCCAGGTTAGTAGGGATGTAGGAATTCAGAAGCTTGAAAAGTAGTGAAAGAAAGTGCAATTCACGTCTGTCAGTAAGACGGAGCCAAGAGAGGTTATTAAAGTGTTCGGAAATATGGTCATAACGGCGGATATTGAAAATGAATCGAACGCAAGCATTATGAACACGCTGCAGTCTCTGCGACAAGTCATAGTTTAGATCATTATATATAATGTCACAATAATCGAAGTGTGGTAACACAAGATTCTGCACAAGGATTTGTTTTAACGAAACTGGGAGAAAATTCTTTAAACGTCTAAGATAATGTAAGATGGAGAAAGTCTTTTTACATATGTGTTTCACTTGTGTTTGCCAGGTTAAATTTGCGTCTAGATGTAGTCCAAGATCTATTACTGAAGAAGAATAAGGGATAATTATATTATTTATAGTAATGTTTGGTAGTGTAGATATGTCAAAGGTTGTAAGCAGTCTTTGTTGTCCCATTAGAATTACTAGTGACTTGTTAGGATTTAGATTTAGACCGATACTTGAAGACCAGTTAAAGATGGATATGAGATCGTCATTCATTTTTGTCAAGCTGTTATAGAGAGAATGAGGAGGTGAATGTAGGTAAATTTGGAGATCATCAGCGTAGAGGTGATAACGGCAGTGCTTTAGTACAGTTGGCAAGTCATTTATGTAGATTGAGAAAAGAAGAGGTCCGAGAACACTGCCCTGGGGGACTCCAGCCGGCACGTTGCGCCAAGACGAAGATCTAGAGTTTAATGAAACGTATTGTTGACGACCGTGCAGGTATGAGTCGAACCAGGATACAGCGCTGTCAGACAAGTGTAGGTGCTTGAGCTTTATCATAAGTAAGTCGTGGTCTACTGTGTCAAAAGCTTTGCTGAAGTCAAGTAAGGTTAAAGGAGTCAATTGACGTCTGTCCACGGCTTCACGAATATCTTCAGTAATTTTTAGCAAAGCTGTGGTTGTGCTATGACCATATCTAAAGCCGGATTGATAAGGATCAAGGAGGTGATTTTCTTGGAGATATTCAGTCATTTGCTTATGTACAATATGTTCCAGGGCTTTAGATAATGTCGGAAGGATGCTAATCGGTCGGTAGTCATTATGATGATAATGATAATAATAATAATAATAATAATAATAATAATAATAATTATTATTATTATTATTATTATTATTATTATTATTATTATTATTATATATATTATTTAGTAATATTATTTATTATTATCATTATCATTATTTATCATTATAATTATAATTATCATAATAATAATAATAATAATACTAACTCAATAATACTAATAATAACTTAGATAGATAATCGGTTGATTAATGTCTTTGAGATCGTCCGATTCCTAATAGCCAATTTTGTCGATCCATCCAATCTCCTGGGAGTAGATGTTTCTCCTTGATATATAAACATATTCCCTGACTCCAGGAGGTTTTAGGTCTTAATAGTAAATTTTGTTAGAAATATTCCACAATACAGTGTTTCTCTTTCAACCCAAAGTGATTGGTCGCCAGAAGTTCGTGACTAAAGCATCTTCTTCCCTCAAATCTCTAGTTTCCGTACTTCTCCTCACTCAATCTATCCAACGTTCTCTAGGTCTGCCTCTACTACTTCTTCCATTAGCTTTTCAATCAAAGTTCTTCTTTGGTATTCTATCTTCTTCCATTGTTATGAAGTGTCCATACCACTTGAAACGTTTTTCTTCTATTTTTTTCTAATATATATATATATATATATTTTTTTTTTAACTTACATAATTTTCCTTATTGTGCTGTTCTAACTTTATCCTTTCCTGAAATTTTTATCGATCGCCTCCAAAAATTCATTTCTACTAGCTTCTTTTTTACTTACTGTCCAGGTTTCGGACCCATATAATAAAATGCTTTGTAACGGAACTTGAAATATAGTTTTCTTCGTTCTGTGTATAATAATAATAATAATAATAATAATAATAATAATAATAATAATAATAATAATAATAATAATAATAATAATAAAAATAGTATTTATTATTATTATTATTATTATTATTATTATTATTATTACAGTAATTATTAATTATCTCATATGTGGAGACATGGGTACTCCTCTATTGAGAGTTTCTTGATCAAGCTAATTTAGTTACTTATTTCCCTACAGATGTCAGTGAGTGACACGTGCTCAACACATCGCCTCAATGAGACATCTAGTTTGAAACTAAGTTATTACTTGGATGGGAAGGCAGGTTAAATGTTAATCAGAGACCTTTCTATTCAGGCTTGAAGTTCATTTACGAGCCCCAAAATCTTGAGCTACGGACCCATGGTTTGACGTCCCTCCCGGAGGATTTGTTCTTACTCGTTTTCCATACAAAAGGTCCATCGACCCCGGCCAGATTTGAACCAGCGACCATTGGAACTAGGGTCAAAGAACATATCCACTACACCAACGACTAATGATGATGATAATAGTAATAATAATAATAATGATAATAGTAATAATAATAATAATAATAATTATTATTATTATTATTATTACAATGATGATAATAATCATGATGATGATGATGATGATGATAATGATAATAATAATAATAATAATAATAATAATAATAATAATAATAATAATAATAATTAAATCACTGGAACTGCCGAACATGAATTTTCAGAGCCGCTCAAACATAAGCTCTCCATACATTCCTATCCTGAACTAATAATTTCCAATCATCTGTTTAATTAACCTCCCTCAAATTATGGTCGTTATTCTCCCATCTCATTTTTTTGCCTATTTACTGGACTTTCTCCGTCTTGATTTTTATGGAGTTTCCATCCACCTCTTTCATCCCCTATTCTTGCCACATATAGTCTAGGAAATTTGCTTGTTTTTCTTATATCTGGTATCCTATAAATACCATATTGCTCACTGTTATGCAATCTGCTCCATTCGTCTCTCTGTTTATCTCTCTTTAGTCCAAATGCATTCGTAGGAATTTTATTCTCAAATACTCGTTATATTTTCTCTCCCTTAAAATATGAGCCCATGTTTCGCATCCATATAACTAGGGTAATAACAGTTATACATATATTCAGTTTAATTAATTATTTTTAGAGAGAGAGAGAAAGAGAGAGAGAGAGAAATAGAGGGAGAGAGATATAGAGAGAAGTTGGATGACAAGAGTCCCTGTAATGCACAATAACAACATGGATTTAGAATTAAGCCTCTGTTTAATTTCTTTATGCACTTCATTCGTATTTGTGATTATTGTTCCTAGGTATTTGAATTGAGCCATTTCCGTCATTTGTCAGTAAGTGTCCATTTACATTGTATATAATGTATTTTTATGTGTGAACATATATATTTAGTTCTATTGACGTTTACTTCCAGCCCCAATTTCTTAGTGGTACTAAAAAAAAGTGTGCGTCTTGGCCCATAGTATAACCTCGCTGTCGCCTAACAATACTACTTAATCAGCATACACTAAGAGCTTATTAATACCATTGAGTTGTAGGCCTCCTTCACCCCCTTATAATGTGATGGCATACTCAGAAAAAAAAATTGGATAGTAGAGGAAATAGTGCATTCTTTGTCAATTAAAAAAATATCTGAAACATATTTGGTACACGCACCCTATTCTATGTACCATTTAGACACATTCGAATAAGTTTGATATTAAATAATGTATTTCTAAGCTTGACCATATAGGGCCTATTTATTTTATTGATGTTTAGTTCCAGCCCCAAATTTGTAATGTTATTGAATAATATGTGCTGTTGGTCATAAGTATCTCCTCGCTATGACCTAATAATACTACATAATCAGCATAAGCTCTCAGCTTATTATTGCCATTGAGTTGTAGGCCTTCTTCGTCCTCCAATAATAATTCGATGGCATGCTCAGTACAAGATTGAATAGTAGAGGAGAGATAGTGCATGTCCTTGTGAATTTAAAAAGTGGCTGAAAAGTGATTGGCTACACGCACCCTACCCTACGTGCCAGTCGCATTCGGATAAGTCTAACTAAGGAAGTTTGAGTACAGGAGTATAAAATAGAAAGTATTAATTGATTGATAGTTTTTCTCTGAAGCTACAAGTCTTCACAGCCGAACGTAATTGTGCTGTGATAAAACAGGATGTCTAATGGTAAAATAATGTTTCCGATATGCTAATGTTACACTTGTGTGTTGATGTTGCATTTTTCTACGTCATAGTACAGAAAAAAAAGATGCCTTCTATAAAAGTGTTATTTTATTTTTTTTTTTCCTTTTCTAGTTTCATTCGCAAGAGATATCAAATGTGTTGTATCGAACAAACAGCGACCATCCATGTAGCTCTTAATTAGGGCCTGACTTATCTCTCGGTCTGTGCTCTCACTTCAGTGTATCTGTGGGTGGCCTTTTCGACCACCATTAAATGCTAGCCCACTGTCTATACCATTTTTTTATATTTCTCTTTACAATATTAAACATTAATCACGCAATATTTTCTTATTTATATCTTGTTCTTCTTTATAAGTTATATCGCAGCCAAAATACTGGAAGTGTGAAACCTGTTCAACACTTTATCTTCTATTACTATGTTTGTTCTTACTGGATACTTTCCATGGAACGCCATTACTTTAGTTTTTGATTTTGAAATTATCAAATTATATTTCTTATATATATCATATATTATTTAATTAATAAACTGATTTTTGTAACCTGGCCTCTCTGTCAAATATTCATACTATATCATCTGCAAAACATAAAGTATTCAATGTTTTATTTCGTCAAATTTTTAATTCCTTACGAGCTAATTGTTTCCATTTATCAAGAATGTCGTCTAAATATATATTAAAAAGCGTTGGGGAAAGGTTACACCTCTGTTTTAAACCACAGTTAGTTCTGATGTATTCTGTTGATTTTCCATTTATTTCATTTTCTATTTTTGTATCTTTATATAAACGTTGAATAATTGTATTATGTGTATCGGGTAACCTTTTTTTCTCTTGTATTTTATCTTCCACAATCTTACGCAATTATGATTTTACTCAACGATCGCACTGCGATGCATGGAAGTGAGTGCTGGGTCCTAAAGAAAAAATAAAAAAAATAAAATTCATGCAGCGGAAATGAGATTCCTACGGACTGTGGACGGTTGTACAAGGGAAGAACATTAGAAATGAGAATATTATGGAGGAACTAAAAGTACAACCACTTCATTAAGAAATAGAAGGACACAGGAACAATTGGATAGAGCATCTTCAAAGAATGACAGAGGATAGGAAACCAAAGATGGCAGAGATGTATAATCCTGGAGGGCGAATATCGGTAGGAAGACCAAGAAAGCGCTGTCCTCAACAGATGTGAGACTGGAACAGGCAAAGACCTAATCTGTGAAGGATGATGATGATGAATCAGGGAATATTTATTTTATCAATCTCGTGTGATTTAATGGTTATACTTGAAGATCTTATAGTGCGATTCAATATGACTTGATTAAGTAGCATTCATTTTATACGTACTTTTAATATATTCATATTTAAATGTAATGACTTATTTTTGTATTTATTAAAGATATTCCTTGCCTCTAGTCCCGAGGGCCGCGGTTAAAACTCGCCCGGGATCCATGGATTTTTTTTTAAATATGGAAAATGTCCTTTGGTAGGGACTTCAAGCCGTAGATTCCGATCTGAAGATTTTTCAGGATCGTAAAAGAAGTTTAGGTCTAAAAAGAGAAGTCTCTAAGCAAAATTTACTGTTCTTCATCATTCAAGTAATACCTTAGTTGCCTACTAGATGTCTCATTGGGTGGATATGCTGACATCTGTAGGAAAATAAGTCTAACTAAATTAGCTTGATCTAAAATATCCTGACAAATCAGAGGCTATGGATAAGTTCAAAAGGCCAAAACCATTTTTTTTCTCTATTTTTTAATTAATGTAGTAAAAAAAAAATATATATATATATATGTTGTAATTTAATGTTTAACGTTGAGCAATGCAAGCTTAATATGGTATGATAAGAAAAATAAATGCCTGGACGGGATTCGAACCCGGATCTCAGAGATCCGGGTTCGAATCCCGTCCAGGCATTTATTTTTCTTATCATACCATATATATATATATATATATACATAACTATTATTATTATTATTATTATTATTATTATTATTATTATTATTATTATTATTATTATTTTAAACTACAGACTCACAGGATCTAGAAGTCAATGAAGACTATTTACTAGACGGAAAGACCAAATCTCTTGAAGTCGGAACGGGCCTCATGACCTAAGCCTTGATGATGATTATTATTATTATTATTATTATTATTATTATTATTATTATTATTATTATTATTATTATTATTATTATTATTATTATTATTATTGTACAGTGTGGAAATAAAATATGTTCGCATATTTTAAGTATGAATTCCTAGTGGTAAGTGATAGCCTATATATTGCAATGTTTTATATATTTTGAGTCGCAAACGTATACTTTTCTCAGAAACTTATTGGTGCGTTACTTTATAATCATGGCGACTATTGGTCTAGTTTCACACAGTACGTAGGTGACTTTTTGCTTTAGCATTTTTCAATAAATTTAAATCGCCCCTGCATTGATGTCAATTACCCCTTTTATAATATTAATAAAATAGATTTAGTTTCTTTTCTTTTAAATTAAATTTGTGCTAAAATTGACACCATGGGATCAGAAAAATTGCAAATAAAAATGACCCATTTCACGTCTGCTAATACTGTGTGAAATTAAGACCGATAAACACTGGGGAACAATTTGTAACACAATTTCTGTTCAGTTTGATTTTTGAGCTGTTTTATAGTTAATTGGGCATGCTGATTTCAAAACTAGCGTTAGTTTCCTGCTACCACGTCACGTTTTTTTTTCTACAGCTTATGATAATGTGATCACTCTCCGTGGACTCGAGCATGGATCATAGAAGCACTATTGCTCTCCTATTGGCCTCTAGTATGCACTACTTTCGAACAAGAGAAAGCGCGTTTCTGCAATACTTTCAATGTGATGATGATTTGTGTATTGCCATAACGTATTTGGTTTAATGGAAGAGTTGGGAATTTCAGCCTTAACGCAACTGAATGACGACTGTTTAGAGGAGCTTGAAGTGCGTTCTCCTCCACAATGGAAATGTATTTGGTTCAGTCCCGATAGGCCATTCAGTTCGTTTGAGAGAAGAATATGGAAGCATACAGAGTCATTGAGTTGTTGCTATATCACTTGCACCAATGGATCATTTGCGTTGACATTAAAATGGTCGGCTTCCTTCTTGGGCAGCAACACGTATATATCAAGTATCTCTGCTTTTTGTGTATGTGGGACAACAGAGCTCATGGGAAACATTGGGTGCAGTCAAATTGACCGCAAAGATCTGACCGGAAAAATTGGTGAACCAAGCAGAAAGAACACTGTATTTGTACCTCTGCATTTCAAATTGGGTCTCATGAAGCAATACGGCAAAGCTTTACCAATTGAAGGAGACTGTTTCAAGTATCTCATTTCGGCATTTCCTAGCCCGTCATTTGAAAAGAAAAAGGCCAATATATACTTGATGGTCTACAGATTCGGCATCTTGTTAAAGATGAACACTTTATCGGGACAATGTCAGAAATTCAAAATACTTATTGGTTGGTATCCAAAAACATTGTTAAACACTTTCTTTGGAAATACACAAGCACAGAATTACACCCAAATTGTCTAGCAACTCTAGAAGAGCTTGAAAATGCTTGCTTGGCATATGAGCATCAAGTTGCATTTTTACATAGCCATCTTGCTAACTTGCTGGAAAATTTTGATGGAGTCAGTGATGAGCAGGGTGAGCGATTCCACCAAGATTTTAAAGCCATGGGGGCACGGTATCAAGGTAGATGTGATGGCTGACTATTGTAAGCATCAAGCGAGAATGTCAACAGATTAAACACTCCCGACAAAGTTATAGGCGTAAAGTTGTACCTTAATATATATAATTGGCGTTCGATGAAAAAATAAAAAAGAATATATATATATATATATATATATATGAACACAACCTTTAAGTAAGTAAGTAAAGTAAAGTAAAGTGATCCCACAACAGGCCTCAGGAGGCCTTTGGGGTAGTAGGAGGTTAAGGCTCCCACTTTTTCTAGACAATCGACACTTGATGTCAGCCGGGTTGTCAGCCCTGCGTGACGGCCGCCTTTACCCCAGAACAAGCGTCTGGTACTCATTTACGTTAGAGGCTGAGTCGACCCCAGGGCCATAGTGCCGCCAGAGGGTTTGGGTCAGTTTAAAAATCCTGACCCCAACGGGACTTGAACCCTCGACCCTCCGGCTTGTAGCTCAGTGCCTTAACCACTACGCTACGGCGTGCCCCCTGAACACAACCTTTACATTACATATTATACAATTTACACTATTATAGCATTTGTATAAATAAAATAATTATTTAGAAACAGTACATTTTGTAAGTTTTTACTGTATTTTCCATTATATGCACAATTTCTATGGTTTTTTTGACTGTACCCTGTAGCTTAAAAAACATTAGTTGAAAACAAGTTACAGATGTAAGTCAACGAAATTGCTGTTCCCCAGTTTAATCATTATAAGGTAATGCACTAATACATCTCTGTATAAAAATATGTTCTATTGAGTAACACTAAGATATTGGGACTGGAAGTAAACATCAATAAAACTAAATATATGTTCACACATAGAAATGCATTATATAATGGAAATGGACAGCTAATGACAAATGAGGGAAATTTTGAAGAAGTGGCTGAATTCAAATACCTAACTAACTAACTCACTGGCACTATCGAACCTGTAGGTTCATGACCGCATGGACATATCTTGAGCTAATATTTTCCAATCATTTCTTGTATAATCTACTTCCCTCAAATCGTGGTAAATGTTATTTTCTCACCTCATTCTTGGTCTACCAACAGGGCGTTTTCCCTCTGGTTTTCCTACAAGAAACTTCCATGAACGTCTTCCATTCCCCATTCATGCCGCATGTCCTGCCCATCGCAGTCTACGAGACTTAACTGTTCTTATTATATCTGTCTTTCTATAAAGATCATGTAGTTCACTGCTATGTAGTCTTCTCTATTCACCCGTCTGTTCATCTCTCTTTGGTCCAAAAATTTTTCTAAGAACTTTATTCTCAAATACTCTTCATCTCCTTTCCTCCTTTAAAGTAAGAGTCCATGTTTCGCCTACATTTAATGTAACTGATAGAATAATAGTTTTACATATTTTCAGTTATACCTAGTAACAATAATTACAAATAGGAATGAGATGCACAAAGAAATTAAACATAGGCTCAATTCTGGAAATGCATGCTATTATGCATTACAGGGACACTTGACGCCCAACTCCTCTCAAAAAACATTAAACTTAAAATATATAAACTGTTATTCTTCCAATTATATTATAAGGATGTGAAACATGGACTCTTATTTTAAGTGAGGAAAGAATATTATGAGTATCTGGGAGTAAAGTTCTTAGGAAAAATTTTGGACCAAAGAGAAATGAACACACAGGTGAATAGTGAAAGCTACATAACATTGAGCTGGATGGACTTTATAGGAAGCCAGATCAGTAGACTGCAATGGGCAGGACATGTAGCACGAATGGGAAATTAAAGAGGTGCACGGAAATTTCTTGCATGAAAACCAGAGAGAAAACGCCAGTTGGCAGACCAAAAATGAGGTCGGAGAATAACAATAAGCATGATTTGAAGGAAGTAGATTATGCAGGGATGATAGGAAAACATTAGCTCAGGATATGGATGTATGGAGAGCTTATGTCTGCGCGACCATGAACCTAAGGGTTCGATAGAACCAGTGAGTTAGTTATGAAACAATTGTGAAAACTGTACATAAAGGATTCATACTCAAAATCTGCACACTTATATTACTTCCACTCTGTATACTGATTAAACAAGAAGCAGTGATTAATAAACACCGTGCCACAGAAACACTTCCCGGTTATAAACAGGTATAGCGTCGCTGTCAGTTGTTGGATTTACATAAATCTGGTGTCATTAGAAAGATAAATTCAAGTAGCTTAGTACCTACCTCAAAGACACTCAATGTGTAGAACGTAGGGTCTATGAAAGTGTGGATTTAGGAAATTTTAATTCTTGGCTAGGCTTTCGCACAGATTTCGAGGACCAAATGACTTCCGCACAATTTCCACGATGACAGGCTGTTTTCCTGAATGGGTTTTTCTCTTATCACATACGCATCCATCCTCAACGAACCGTCTATACCATTTCAGAATTATTTTGTTACAAGTTGCCTCATGTTGGAAATTCCGTCTGAAAGCACGTTGAACACTTATTACACTTCGTGTGCTATGGTATTCCAATACACACCAACTACGTTCTCTATGTTCTTGTGGGTTTGCCATAACACCGTTAACTCACAAAGACTTGACATTTATAACGTTCAGACCATTCATCATAAGTAATGCCACGACTGATTTCCAAATTATCGATAAATTCACGACTCACGAAGTGAGGAGTGTATTCATCTAGAGAATTTGGAAATCAAGAGTGGCATTTGTTAGGACTATTTAACGAATAAAATTAAGCTGTTTACTCACAAATCATTATTTAACTATAGTTATTTTAAAATATTTATATATTTAATGTAAACGGCGATGTTTGAAAACAAATGAGAAACCATAGGTACGCTTGATCTGCTTCTTTTGTTTATCACTGCAACCAGATCATACTATTTATTGCCAAAGGAACGCAATATTGTAAGAATGCTCTCTAGTGGAGAAAAAATGAAACACATCAATCTCTATATTAATTCATTTCTGATGTCGTATGATGTAAATGTGACAATTATCTTCTTCTGGATTGTTACCTGGGAAAAAAATACATTTAATAAAGTGCAAACAGTGGTTTATTTTTTTGGTGGTATAATCAATTGCTACAAATGTTTTATATTAACTCCCGCATGCGGCATGTGTTGACATTCATGCACTATATATAGAATTTTGTAGCCGTATTTCTCACAGGCTCAGCCACTACAAAATAATGGTCAGACCTGTTCAGAATATTAAAAAGGAGGAGCTTTCTTTAATATGATAATTATAACACTGATAAATATTTTGTGAAACACGACTCTGATTGGTTGTAAAACAGAAATCATTGAAACGTGATTGGTCATTGACTCCCATTTGGGGCATGAGTTAAATAGTCACCGACAACAATGGCAAACGAAATCCAAACAGCGCGGCAAACGTCTGTTTACAACTTTCATTTTTTCTTTTTGTGCTGCCATCTTTTGCAGGTCAACAATATCAATTGCACAACTCCTGAAATTGTTCGAGTTTCTCTTTCTAATGACACAAGTTCCAAGTAAATCCTACAATTGAAGCGACGTTATAGCTGTTTATATCCGGGAAATGTTTCTGTGGACACCCAGTATGCGCTTTAAGCGTGAATAGTACTAAATCTAAAGTAAAGGCCATAAATGTAGATGTCTTTAAAATAATTCTATAATCAAGCAGCATTTGCTTTCTTGTGGTAAGGAATTGCAGATGAAGTGGACATAGTAGGCGTACAGACTTTGAAAAAAAATGATGGCGCAGCTCTTGATGATGGAAAGTTAGAGTTTTGAAGAGCGATTCACACCAGCACGTTGTTGTTACACTTACTGACTCGTTTGAATATAAAGCTGCTGGCGTAAAACTCTCCCAATGTAATATTTGTATCATTCACTTCAGTGGAGTAGTCGGTAAGATCTTCTAATCCGACGATGCGGACCCACATTCGATCCTGGCCACAAATATTTTTTTTTAATAGAAGAGTTGGAGAAAATGTTTTAACGTATCACCTCACAAAGTTGCGTGTCTTCACGATACCGGTTTCAAAAGTATAGTATTACTTCCATCTTCAGTCAAATTCCAACTGCAAAATTTCGTCCTTAACATCTTGTGAACTGCCATCTGGTGTACGTTTTATGAACTTGGAGATTAGATTATTCTCGTCGGGGATATCGAAATTCATTGCTTTATATTTATTCTTCCGAATGTATATCTTTTCCCAAATTAATTCCAAAGGTTTCTCCAAATGTTTCAAAAGTTTAATGTCTTTTCCTATTTTATGATTTTCTAGCAAACTATGAGCTGCAATTGCCGATTTTTCAATTTCGCCATTTTTAATATTTCTAAGGTGTTCTTTTGTACGAATTTCTAAATTCCTTATTATTTTTTTCCTATATATACTTTATTTAAGTCATTACAACTGATTTCGTAAATTCCAGATTTTTTACTATCCGGCACATTAACATTCTTATTAGTTACTAGTAGATTATCCAGGCTAAATTTGTTAATCGTTGCAAATGTAATATCAAATTTGTTAAATATTTTTTTAAACTTTGTGTGTGTTTCAGGATGGTAAGTCATTTTCTTGAAATGTATATTTTCTTTTGAATCAGGTTGTAGGGTGGTATATTCTTTGTCTTTTTTGTTGTTTGAATCTCTTTAACTTATTTATTATTACCTCCTTTCCAAAACGATTTGTTATAGCAGTGTTTAAAATGTGATTGAATTCCTTCTTAAAATTGTCTTCACTTAAGGGGATGTTAGTCCACCGCTGTGGTCTCGAGGTAGCATGCTGCCTTGTCACGCAGCGGACCCGGGTTCGATCCCCGGTCGGGACAGTTTTCTGGGTGAAGTTTTTATCGGGGCTTTTCCTCACCTGTAAGACAAATGTCAGGAAAACTTTAAGGCCCAAACGGTCTCCGAAATCATATGGCCATAATCATCATCATCACCATCATCCTTATCATTATCATCATCATCCTTCACCGGTGTGGAAAGCAACGGGAAGCTACCACACCTATAATTCCCTAGTAAAGCTGCAAAGCATAGCATGAAAATACTATGATTGCAGTGATGGGCCTGCCCTCCGGCAGAATTACTATGGATGGAAGGGGATGTTTGTTAATCTATATATTAAACTGTTGAATATTGCATGTTTATGAGCAATATGATCAAAACGTGAAGATTTAATGTAGGCCTAATTATCGGTATGATTATCTTTCCTGTGTATATTGATTTCAATATTTTGATGATGTTCATTCCTAATTATCTTCAAGTCCAAAAATGGGATTTGATTATCTTTGTCTAATTCCATGGCAAATTTAACAGATTCGTCCTGAAGGTTAAGTAATTTTAATGCATCTTCTGTATATTTTGAACTTTTTATTGAGAAAAAATTTCGACAGTTGG